>JAQJVL010001035.1:185000-281130 GCA_035578905.1 Stictocephala bisonia
AATTGATTAAAATAATTGTGGTAGGCTTAACTTTTCATTTAAAAATAATTGAGTATAATAGTAAATTATACATAACATCAGCTGTTCTAAATTGGACATTAGATTATAGTAGCCACAGAATATCTTGAGCTGTCGAAACCATTATTTTTCAAATGCTTGGTGGTTAGCGGAGGGGAAGGGTACGGCAAACGCATGCGTGACTTTGTACTAGCCTAACACGCAGACATTGGCTACCGCTTCTGATCAGCTGATTGTAGAGTGGAGTGTCACTGACTTCTTTTTATCGAAAGCGTTTGTTATTGTAAATATCAGTGCAATTTTGTTTATATTATTAGTTGTTGTATTTAATAACTTAACCACAGATTTTATAATTTAAATAATAATTTTATTTGAAGAGCCTTTATCTTTAAATAGATTCAATCGAATATTTTTCAAAAAGTTATTCAAGGGTGTGCTTTTCTTACTATGCAATTAAATTACGAACTGCGTAAACAAAAACTTGTATAGTACTTATTTACTAACATAACCTATATTCTATAAATTCAGTAGAGTTTAATTATTTGGCATTCAATATGATTTTACTTTATTTTTCTCATTATAGATTAGACAAAGATAATAATGGCCTAAAGTTACCATGATTACACATTATAATACCAAGTAATATGATTATAAATAAATATCAGTGAGTATCAGATGGGAGTTGTGTTATAAATAAGGTAACTTGTGGGCATGGTGAGTAGATTACAGCAATGCTAGTAACATGGTAGAGATCCCCCTCCCCCGACACTGACCGTGACATAAGCCATAGCTCAAGATATCCTGTGGCTATTGTAAATAGTTTGAATAGGCTAATTGTGGAAAAATACATTATAAACTGAAAGCTTGCTGCAAATTTTGATTATATTATGATCAAACTCAATATTATAACTGGCGAAGCGGGGGGGGGGGGGTACAACTAATAATCTCTTAACATTATAAATAAAGGTTATTATTACTATATAGTTTACTCATGTATTTATTATGTATAATTTATATTACTTAACAGTAATCCTTAATATTAAGAAATGTTCCAGTTTATTGCAGTCCGTAGTTTGTTTGAAATTCTTATATTATCTAATTCGGGAAATTCCCGCCCTAAACGTAAAAATCTGTCATTCCCTAAAATTTATTGAATTTTTTCTAAAATATCAAATAGTATTAATTTCCTTGCATAGAAACAGACCTATTTAGTAATTGTAGATATTATAAGATCAGTGTGGCTCTAAACTTACCCAAATTTAATTTTTGATCTGAATCTAAGTATCAGTATTGCTCCTCTGTTGTAGTACCCAGATATATGTGGTGTTGTTGATGAAGACTTGCCCAACTGTTGGGAATGCCCAAGGTGTTGTAAAGAAGGAAAGAATATCAACTACAAGGTATACTCCTTTTGTTTCTGTTATATGTGTATGATTAAAATTCTTATCAAGATTATTGGTGCATATGCATTTAGAAAGAATGTGCACTAATATTTTATTTTTACATATGAGATGCCAACACAGGTTAAGATAAATATGAATGATTACACCATATGTAGGATGAATGTGGATGACCTGTGTTGCCTGATAACTAAATGAGTTAGAATTATGCTTAAAAATGCCCATTTATTACAAAGGCTGTGTTCTAATTAATACGTTTGGAAATAAACAAAAAGAAAGGAAATTTGGAAAAACATTTCATTTTTGGAATTTAAATACTTTTCTCTATTTTTCTTCATAGTTTCCAAGTTTTTGTTAACATTATTCATTTCTAAGACACCTATCATAGAGACAGGGTGTCCAGCAACAGGGAAAACCTGGAAAAGTCAGGGAATTTTAATTGACTTGGAAAAATCAGGGAATTTGAAACAAAACCTGGAAAATCCTAACAAAAAAACCAGTGTGTTGAGATTTGTAATAGTCACTATATACTTGGGTGTGCTACAAAAAATCCTTTTCTTTGTTCAGTACTAAATGTTAATTTTTCATGCCATTTAATATTCTAAATTATGAAAAAGCTACCTAATTCCTTTGCTTATGCTTGTTCGACCTCATAAAACAAGTTTAATATCGCTAAAAGTTTAAAACTTACTGAAATAATTTTCTGATTAGTACTTGTTAAATAAGTCATAGACCTAAAATGTATGCTGGTTTTGGGGAAATTATAATTTAGCGCGCCGTTTTTCAAGGCATTGAAAATTGTCATAATTTAGCAAAAGAATAAAAGGTATGTTTGTTTTTTACTCAAGGCTAATTTTAAATATTTTTAAATTCTACCTCTACTTTTATAAAGTAATTTAAAAATAATAATTATTGTAGGTAATAGTTTTGAGTTTAATAATTACGGTTATCAATAAAAATATATCATATTTGTGAAATATTGATTTTAATAATTGTAATTGACTGTAAATAAATAACATAATGTATGTACATGGTAGTACATAATATTATTATTAAGTTAAATAGACATATATGTGACTATGTTGATTTGGGGTCAGGGAAATTTTGTATGAAATCACGGATCGGTCAGGGAAAAGTCAGGGAATTTGTTTAAGTAGGTTTACTCGACACCCTGAGAGATATGGCCGATTATGAGGGGTGAATGAGTGTGATGGATGTAGATGAACGAGCGTAGTCCTTACTATCTGAGTTGGACTTAGCCCAGTAAGGACTATTTATTAATAGCCCGATAGCCAGGGCAACTATGGGACCTACAGCTTTACGTGTAATCCGAACCACGTAGTATTGGTCTGATTTTCAGCTAACTGACAAGTCTGACATTCAGACCTCTTTCCTACACAACATCCGAATTTTGACCACCATTCAACATGGACACCCAGACTGCTCTAGTAATAAGAATAAGAATACTTTTATTGTCGTACAAATCATACAGATCATTGACAAAGTCCAGTTATAGCTATTATGATAGCCATGTCAAAACAGTCGAAATTAAGTATAAAATACATACTAATTACATTATCTAACCTATAACCTATTTACAATATATTAAACCTAAATAGTGAGAGACATGATGTTTTAGAGACAAGCTTAGAGAAAAAAGAACAAAAGAAATAATACAAAAATGCAATGCATGGTAATATTGAGTTAGTGTATTTACATATTTATATTAAAACACAATACAGGTTTTTGAGAAAAAATCATTAAGAGTGTAAAAAGGGTTAGTTAAAAGCCATAAATAATATTTCTTCAAGAAAGCCTTTTCATTGTACTTATGAACAATGGTAATAAATGATTGTACACTTTCAATATTGTTACTAAGTGACTATTTAAAGTTTTGCTTAATCTATTGAAATTTATGGCAGCTGAGTTCTTGTTTCTTGTATTGTATGAATGAGTATCACTAATAGGCTGTATTAAATTTGGATTTTCAAAAATATATTTAACCGAATCAAAAAGGTACAGATTTATCACAGTTTGTCACAGTTTGAATTTTTAGGTTTTTAAAAAGAGGTTTGCAATGTTCCCGGTCGTTTGTATTAGATTATTCTTACAGCTTTCTTTTGAAGAATTAAAGCATCAGTAATCTTACTTGAATTACCCCATACAACCAGCCCATATCTAAAAATAGATTGGAAGAAGGCAAAGTAGACTGTTTTTACATAATCGCTATTAACACACTGCATAAGGCGCCTAAGAAGATAATTTACCCGATACAGTTTGGAGGAGATATAGTTAATGTGAGTATTCCACTTCAGATTCTTGTCTATAAACACTCCTACGAATTTTACACTTTCTGACTGGCAGATAGAAGACGGATTGTCACCAATAGGTCTTAAACTAATTAATATATTTTGAGTTTTCGATTGGTTAAGAAGAAAACCATTGCATTTGAACCACATTGAGGCTTCTGCAATGGCATTATTTGTTACATGATTCAGTTCATTCAGATTTTCATTAATATTTAGGAATGTTGTGGCATCAGCGTACAGAAATGTTGTAGCAATGACTGAAGATGGTAGATCATTTATACAAATTAGAAAAAGCAATGGGCCGAGGACAGAGCCCTGTGGTACGCCTTAGTTTAGGGTGGCTTCTTGGGAGTAGTTTTCATTAAAGTATACTTTCTGCTTTCTATTACTGAGATAGGATTTTAGGAAAGAGAGAGGCATGTCTCCAAAACTATAATATGACAAATTCATAATAAGGTCATTAAAGTCCACACAGTCAAAAGCCTTGCTCAGGTCACACAGAGTTGCCTGAGCAAAAGCTTTATTCTCTAAGGCTTGACTGATTTCTCTCACAAGTTTGTCCAAAGCTTGGAAAGTGGATTTATTTTTCCTAAAACTGAATTGAAAGGAATTTAGAAGGTTATTAGTCTCAAGGTAGTGATAAATTTGGTTGTAGACTACAATCTCCAATAATTTATCTACTGGGATTATGGAGATTGGACGATAACTTTCAACTCTATTTTTTGGACCTTTTTTGAAAACAGGATAAACTCTTGATACTTTCCAAGTAGCTGACAATAACCAAAGTTTAAATTTTAATTAAAACTCACAACTCAACGGGAAGTAACTATCATTTAAACAAAGGTTAAAATAATATGTTAAAGAGTCAATGATATGAGGCGTTATTTTTTTAAATGTTTGACATTCCATATATATCATAGCTATCAGAGTTGTTTAAATTTTTTGCTGCTTTCAGAATATGATCTGGTGTTATTTCAAGCCACTGAAATGTGACAGGAGGTCTCGTGATGTTATTTTTTTCCAGCAATACTTTCGAGGTAGAAGGAGGATTGCTAAGACTAGCTTTTATTTCTATGACAGAGTCAATGAAAAAGTTATTAAAGGAATCTGGACTAATGTGAACTTTTACCCTGTCAGTATTAGAGACATAGTTGTTGCTATTGATAACTTTCCAAGCAGCTTTACATTTATTCTTATTTTGGTTTATATATTTTTCATTGTAGGATTGTTTTGCGGCAGCTACAGCTTGTCTAAATTCTTTTTTCAGGATTAGAAAACTTTGTTTTTGAAATTTGTTAATGATAGAGTATCAGATGAGGGAGACAAAGGTAGTTGGACATTTGCCATCATTACGTGAAAATTACCAATCACGACATTTCGATTTGGTAAAACCCAAACCTTTTTCAAGTGCTAAAAAATTAAATTACATCTACACAAACATGTTATAAAACTACGTTCTTAAACTAATAAACTTATCTACTTTAATAATTATCTACATTTTAACCTAGATCATAGAATGGGGTACAACAAAATGAACTTCTACTAAATATAAAAATGTTAACAGGGTTAAATTTTTAGAGAAGTTAATTTTGTTGTACCCCATTCTATGATCTAGGTTAAAATGTAGATAATTATTAAAGTAGATAAGTTTATTAGTTTAAGAACATAGTTTTATAACATGTTTGTGTAGATGTAATTTAGTTTTTTAGCACTTGAAAAAGGTTTGGATTTTATCAAATCGAAACGTGATTGGTAATTTTCACGTAATGATGGCAAATGTCCAACTTCCTCTGTTTCCCTCGTTAGAAAACTGCCTAAAGTTACTATCTACCTTGGAAATATTGTATAAATTAATTATTCTCTCCTTAATTTGAGCTAGATCAAAACCATACCACTTGTTACTTAGTTTATTAGGCTTTTTTAACTTGGTTTTTTCAGAACTTTAAAGTAATGTATGTGGCTTTTAATTATTGGAAAAAAAGTTTTAGAGAAAATATTAGCACTGCAAGGGTTATTTTGGTAAATAATTTTATCCCAGTAATGTGTAGCCAACATCATGCTGAAATCATCAAGTGATTTTTTTGGCAGTATTAATTTAGGCTCGTTAGGATGATTGGGTTGATTTGCATACTTACAGTTTAGCTTGCTCATCACACCCAAGTCAACTAAGACTCCATTATGGTCTGAATATGGGAAATCCAAAATTTGGCAAGAGATATGGTTTTGAACACTCTTATTATTTGTAAAAACATTATCTAAGCAGTTATTACCCCTCGTTGGGTAACTGTTCAGGAAATAAAAATTACATTGTTTTACAATATTTTTAAATCTGTTTGAGTAGGTACTATTAGTTGTTATGTCAAAATTATAATTAAAATTACCACCAATCACTATAGTATAGTTACTGACAGTGGTAAGGTAAGTTAAAAGATTATCTAAGGTTTCCGAGAAAATGTTTAGATCACCAGATGTAGAATGATAGACAGAAACTATTAGAATATGTAGGTCATCAACAATAGTGACAGACCACTCGAAATGAAACTTAGAGCAATAATTCTTAATATTGTACTCTCTGGACTGGAATGAGTTGTGTACAAATATAAGTATGCCACCCCTAATGTGATCGGTCCTACTAAATGTGCCTGCACAGTGGTAACCAGTAGGAAAGGAGAAAAGTGCATCATTACTACATAGCCAATGCTCTGATAAGCAGATAATTTGTATTATGTTAAGGTTGAATAGAAAACTTTCTAGAATGTTAACTTTTTACCAAGGCCTTGGATGTTGAGAAAAGTATTTTTAGATTATCACTATTGTAACGCTTAGTTGCAACACATTGACCGTGATTATGGTACCCCAAACTATTTATAATACAATCTCCTTAACATCTAAAAAACCTTGTTCAGTCCTGTTTTGAGATTCATAGACTTGGCTATTATTACCTAGGTCACAAATATTCAAACTTAAATCAGACTTATTAACTAAAACTTCAGGAGAGTCCAAATTGGTTTTTTTTTTTTTTTTTTTTTTTGGTTTCCTTAGTAATAAGTAGTGTCCAAGTTGATGGGAACCATTGAGCGGACGTCGTGTTGGTATTAAGAAGACTGATCATGGAACCTATCGCCTACAATCTCCCAAACACTTTGTCCCCAATTAGCTGGGTTACAGCACTGTGCCACCAGTGCTGACTTTGGAAATTTATCATATCACAGAGTTAAAACTATAGACTGATCTCTTTGTTAAGTGTAATCTCTAAAAATACTAGAAAGAATAGTGAAAGAAAAATTTGTAATGATAAAATTGACCTCCTGACAATTTCACAAAGTATATGTGGTGGATGAAATACTCACCATATATTTTTACCAACACACATACATTGTGAATGAGTGTGATAATGTCGGTGAGAGATCGTTGTTTTCATTACAGTTCAAAATACCTATTTTTCTTATAAATGAATAACCAAATGACAAATGAAAAAGTTCAAACATGAAAAATGTTTGATTTGAACAACTTGTCACATTATATGGTCATAATGCTAGATATTTCTAGGCGTTAACAATTTAAGAGATGATGTATACAGAGCTTTATGTATATTTAATAAGTCAGAGCATTGTAAGGATGTAGTCTTATTTAGGTAATGTCTTTGTATTTCTTTTTGCAGCCAAGACACTTCAAAGCAAGGAACAAAGTATCTTCTGTCCGAGATAATTCCACTAGTATTTCGTCCAGCTTTTGTATGGAAAGAAAAGATTTCCCTGATACATCGTATTCGTGACAGTCTGTTTGATTGATAGTGTTGTGATCTCATTATGTTATGATAGTAATTCAAGAAGCCGGTGAGCATTCAAATTGCTCCGTACTTACCTTGAAGTTGGTGTATTTATTGCTTTACTTTATTAATATTTTAGTAAACAATTATTTAACTTGTAAACTAATTGTACATTTTCTTAACTACAGTGGATAAACTCTGTTAAAAAAAATAATGTATGCCTTAACCTCATAAAAAAAAAAAAAACTACAAGCAATAGATAATTATTTGCTTTTAATTTGAACTATCACATTTTGTGTAATGCTAGATTTATCATTAAAGGAAATAACATTTGCTACCTGTGGAAACAACAGACCTCTGATTACATTGTACTTTTTTCATTTTTTCCCTAGTATTTTGATGTTCTAATTTGTTAAAATATTTGATTGTATAGTTTCATCTTTTATTCTGTGTAACCAAATTTTATTCTTACCAGACATTATATAATATATGTGTTATAAATTTAACATATTTATTTTAAACTCACATTTTGACTTTTTTTAGAATATACATATATTTGATGTCTTTCATTCTCTGTGAGTACAATGTATTCGAAAAATGAACTATATCAAATGAATATGTAAAATTAAATCTAAGTCATAATTTTTATGATTGTGTAGTGTTATATAACATTACTTTATAGACAATGTAGTAAATATACTTTGAATTGCATTCTATTTGTTTAGTATTAATTATTTCTTCAAATTGTGCTAATGTCGTTTTATTGGAGTGTTGTAGCACTCCTTACACTTAATTTTTGTTGGTTAGTTTTCAGTGTTTTTTTCAAATCCAATCTTACAGTAGTATTTTAATGTGTCATTTTATGTTCTCTCTCATATGTTTGGTTTTATTTCAAATTAACAATTTCTGTTTTTTATCTTACATAAATGAAATCTGTCATAAAATATTTTAAAGTACTGACTCTTTATATATACATTGAGTTATGTTTTACATTATTGTGGGTATACTTTATCTTATTTTATAATTTAAATTGTACTTAGAGGATGTCTAAATTAGTTTAAACCTTCTCAAGCGTATGACTAGTAAATCCGCACACTTTTCCTTCTGCTACAGGTATCAGCATGCTGTTTTCTTGGTTCAAACAGCTGGCGGACTTATTTTGTCATGAGTAGTTAGTCTTATTGTACTGCTACATTAATGGTACAACGCACATGCTTGACTGATTTCATAATAGTTCCTTATCTATGTTTCTGGCTCAATAGCCATGGTAGTGTACTGTCTTCGGCTTACCAGTAAACACTGCAGCGAGTCCTTGTGGAGTGTGCCAATTACTATAAGCCAAAGGTCAATAAACTATTACTGACCAAATCTCTAATAATAAACAGTAACATTTCTGGTTCCAGCTTATCTCTTCCTGATGCTTATACACTCTTCTGCGAACTATTGTACTACAAGTATTGAGGGTAGTAAATCCGCTGATCTTTATTTGCCATTTTTTATTAAAGAAACAATATGTTTTTATATAAAGTAGTACATTTTGCGTCATAATACTCAAAACAAATAAAAAAATGTTTTAGTCTGAACTCATGTAAATTGCATATAGGTAATTAATAGCATACAGCTTGGGAAGGATTACACAGTTAATTCATTTTCAATATCTGATTATTTGATTGATTGTAATAGTAATATTACAATTCAATTAAAATTTAATACTGTGAGTTAGGAAATACTACTTCTGTTGTTTCAACTTAACAGAAAACGAAAAGCCATCTAAACATTCAAACTTTAATTTTGTTGTTGTTGTAAAAACACACAAATTTTATTTTATAGAAATATTTTTACTGTTTAATTAGTTTATCATATGTTATTTAGTCAATAAGTTTTCACCTGAAACTATTAAAACATACCAGTATCAATCAGGGGAAATAAAAATGCACAAACTAAAAGTCAATTATAGTAATTAATTACTCAAAATATTTAATTCATTAAAAAATGACAGGAAATTGGCATACCTGGTAAACTGTAGATATTTCTGTGTTAGTGTTGTGTGTATTTCTTCAATATATATTCAATACCACCGTACGTGTATGGGGGGGGCGGGTGGGTCAATACCACTGTGCGTGTATGGGTGGGCGGGTGGGTCAATACCACTGTACGTGTATGGGTGGGCGGGTGTGTCAATACCACTGTACGTGTATGGGTGGGTGGGTGGGTCTGTTCCACTGTACGTGTATGGGTGGGCAGGTGGGTAAATTTACCCACACACTAGTAAATACTATAAGCCAAAGGTCAATAAACTATTACTGACCAAATCTCTAATAATAAACAGTAACATTTCTGGTTCCAGCTTATCTCTTCCTGATGCTTATACACTCTTCTGCGAACTATTGTACTACAAGTATTGAGGGTAGTAAATCCGCTGATCTTTATTTGCCATTTTTTATTAAAGAAACAATATGTTTTTATATAAAGTAGTACATTTTGCGTCATAATACTCAAAACAAATAAAAAAATGTTTTAGTCTGAACTCATGTAAATTGCATATAGGTAATTAATAGCATACAGCTTGGGAAGGATTACACAGTTAATTCATTTTCAATATCTGATTATTTGATTGATTGTAATAGTAATATTACAATTCAATTAAAATTTAATACTGTGAATTAGGAAATACTACTTCTGTTGTTTCAACTTAACAGAAAACGAAAAGCCATCTAAACATTCAAACTTTAATTTTGTTGTTGTTGTAAAAACACACAAATTTTATTTTATAGAAATATTTTTACTGTTTAATTAGTTTATCATATGTTATTTAGTCAATAAGTTTTCACCTGAAACTATTAAAACATACCAGTATCAATAAGGGGAAATAAAAATGCACAAACTAAAAGTCAATTATAGTAATTAATTACTCAAAATATTTAATTCATTAAAAAATGACAGGAAATTGGCATACCTGGTAAACTGTAGATATTTCTGTGTTAGTGTTGTGTGTATTTCTAAGTACAGTGTATTAGCTTATCAAGTATGCTACTTTCCTTTTATTTTTACTGAAACCTAGGTCTAGTTCCCTAAAATTAAACTTTAAAATCTTTAATAAAATTTCACATTTTCTAGATTATTCAAAAAGAAATTCAAGAGTTATTGCAATAAGTATTTAAAAATTCATATCATGTTGATCTATTTTATTGAGAAAATTATCGTAAATGTAGATTTTGTAACAACCTAAGCTTTTGGTCTGTCCAACTCATATCTGTGGTTACAGATAGGTGCACAATTTGCATCATAGATTTTAAATCAATTTCATAGAAGTACATTGTGCAAAACCACAGAATCCAATAATTTTATTGGACTATTGGTTTTGTAGACATTAGCTCATACAAAAATTGTTCTACAAATGGCTAGTCTGATAACATGAAAGTACATAACAGCTGTCAGTTTTTTTTCTCAACGTGTTATCAATAATTTCATTTCTCCGCGTCTATCAGAAAACTAACAATATTTTCTTCTAAAACATATCGTAAACTTATTTTGTACTACTGTTAATGTTTAGTAGAAACTGTTTAAGTGCATTTCAACTTATTTAATCTCTCTCTGATGAATGTAAAAGTGATTCAGAAATACAACCCCCCCCCCCCCAATTTTCTGAGCTACTAATCCAAGATGTTTGGATTTTCTTCATTGCAATTTGGGTCCAACATTTTTTCATCAACAGTGTTTTTCTCCCACTGTTATAATGCCACTTTATATTTTTAAATGTACTCATCATCAGAATATTTTAAAAAATACAAATGAAATTAATAAGAAAAGTCTTAAGTATAAATAGAACAATTTGTTAAATATTTCAGTTATTAATTTGAAAGCTCACCAAAGAAGTTTAAGTCTACTGTATTCTATAGAAATTATTTGATTGTATACAAAATTATATTTTATAATTTGCTATATGCTACTGTAGTAATACAGAAGATTAGGGGTGTTCAAATCATCGTAAATTTAATTCAATGCAAAACTGATCTATCAATATATAAATGCATCGAAATCATTATGATACTTCAGAATTAACCATGTGTCAGAATTATTCAAAAATGAAGATTTAATACCATCAAATTCTGTTTTTCAACAATGATATTTATTGAGGATCTTTTTCAAAAGGATCCTTTGGTGTTTTAGGTGTTTCTGAGCGGACAATACTGAACAGTATTAGACCTCACAAACCTGTTAAGACAAAAAAAAAATGAACTCAGGATCTCTAGTTGTTAAGACGCTTTTGATATAAGGATTTAAGTTCACTAAGCTACATTCAGAGCTCTTTGAAATATTTCTAAAATATTACTTAAAATGTGTCTATCCGACATGTCAGCCCTGTGTAGATAAATTCGCAACGTATCATTTAATATTTTTATTTACTGATTAAAAGATTAATGAAGAGAGTATTTTTCTGTTATAAAATGCTACAAAAAGTTAAGATGTGAGAAGGTTGCCAGTATTGGATTCCATAGGAGTAGACGTATGTGTATTGAATGAGACAGGAATTCAAGTAGTTGCGTTTGAATGAAGGGTAGGAAAAATACCAGTTTTGTATAGTGGGTGGCAGGGAATAGTTGAATGTAAGAGGGATACAATTGGTGAGATTGAGTGAAGGGTGGGATGCTAGTAGTTGTGTTTGTATTGATAGTAGGTGGGCCAACAATAGAGTAATGGCATATGAGACCGGTCTCACCATGATATGTATTTAAGCAAAGCTAACACCGACAGAGGTATCTCAACAAGTATTTGTTTAGCTGTCCTGGTGTGATACTCTGTTTAACATATGGCATGGGGGTTAATAGAGTAACCCCCATTATAATTATATTGTTAACTAATTATATTGTTAGTGAACACTAACAATATAATTAGTGTTCACTTGCCATGAAGCCATTGACGTTCATTGGAAATGGGATTACTTACAGGATAACCTAATGTTTTTTTAATACCATTATGACTTGGTTCATAATTTATTTATTTTCGGTATATAGCAGTTGACAATAATAAACATTATATTGCAATGACCATCAAATATATTAAGATATACATCAATACATTCATCCAAATCACTCACACATAACAAGTTTACACTCGTACAAGTTATCTGACAGCATTTCAGCAACTCAACATCTCCAGTGGTGGCAAATAAACTCACCATCTGAATAAGAACTAAGTTTTGTTCCAATTGAGCATTAAAGATTTTATGGTTTCGTTCATTGTTTAAAGAATTAGGGAGGTGGTTCAGGATTGAAACTCCTGCTTAAATAGGCAATGAATCCACTGTTGCAGTCCGGTGCTTAGCAATATAAAAAGCGCCTCTCACATACATCTCATATCCATGAATTTCTCCACCTTGCGTCAACTTGCACTTTATTGCATCAACTAACAATGCAGTGCAGTCTTCAGAATACAGATACTAGGAAGAGTTAATAAATTTAGTTGTACTAAAGCACTTGACATGACTATGATCTTTTTCACTATTTAAATTATTGTTCATGCTGGAACAAGCATTACTAATAACTAAAGCTTCTGGTAACGACCGTGTCAAGATGTTACTTTCAGTATTTACATCACCAAATGTTTCGCCCATGCTGTGATGTGGTATCCCAGCATACAGAATTGTTGAGCAGAGTGGCATGATCGCACAGTTAAAGGCTTTTGAAAGACCCAGAAAAATGCCAATTATTTGATTCATTATTCATGACTAAAACGCTGATTGTAGATATATGAGCGAATGAGTGTAGTCATTGTTACTAACTAAGGTTAACAGTCCTTTAGAAAGGGCCATTTATTAATAGCCAGGGCAATCAAGGGGCCCAAAATTTTACATGGAAGCTAAACCACATAAAAAATTGTCTGATTTTCAGCTGATACTCAGCTCTCCATACACAACATCCAGACTCCGACTGCCTCCTCCAAGGTCACTTAAGACTTCACTAGTAGTGTCAACGAAGATGGCAACCTCTGAGCAGATGCTGAATCAGTATTAATTGGATTTTGATCAATGCCTTCGACTATGATTTTGTTTAACCGTATAATGGCATCCTTGGCTGATTTTCCTGCCCAGAAACCAAATTGGCTATTGCAAGAACCTCGTTTTTTTTTTTCCTAGAAAGATTAGATTATAATTCAGAAAAACGTTCAAAGAATTTTCTCAGCACTGGGAGGATAGAAACGGGATTTAATTGGTTTAATTAATGAGTTTAATTGAGCAAGCTTGTTCTTTTTAAAAATAGTTATAACCCTTCCTACTCTCAGTGCTTGGGAAAATTTAAATCATTGGAACGAACAGTTAACAAGTTTGGTTAAACTTTCAGTTTTTTTTACTCGATTTTCAATGAGATAAATTGATACACCATTGATGTTCTTAGAAGTTTTTTAATTTTTTCAACTTTCGATTCCTGTATTAGTAATACAAAAGATGGTAGTAGATTCGGAACATTTTTTACATCTTTAATTTAATTGCCTTCCTCTAAGCAGGATGCAGCTTCAGGGGAGAAAAAAAGTTAAATTCTGCTGATGTTTTTTGGTTCATAATTTTGCCATTGATTTCAATTATTTTGTTGGTGTACACTTAGCCATGAATCTAATTTTGAGTAATAAAAATAAAGGTGATATTATCTTCTTTACATTTTCATTGTTTATGATTGGTTGGCAAAAACGTAATTGTAGCGCATTTGTTAGCTATTTTTGAAGTGTTTTATTCAGGTAGTGACACACCACATTGTATTTAATATTTGAAATTTCAAAGTGCATAATTCCGAAATAGAGCAAATCATCCTTCCTCTATTTAATAATTTAAACCTCTTTTCATAGCTCTTTTTCTCCATTTTCCTGTTACAGTATATTAGTTTCTTATATGCCGCATGAGGCTGAGAATCTTTTATTCTGATTTTCATGGGTTTCGCAATAGGACCCATCCTATTTGTGTTGTGTATTATATTGCTTAGTTAATTGTACGTTAATAATGTTTGTTTGTATTATTGTTTACTTGTCAGTTATTAAAAATAAAAAGTAGCTATAATGAACAAAAATGTTTTTGTAGTATGACTACACCTTTACAATCAATATTTAGCCCTCTTAGAAAAACTGTTATCTTGACATTCCAAGATCAATGGAGATGACAATTAGGAAGTGAAACTTTTCTGTTTATAAATTATTACAAAGTTAGTTGCTATATATCATTTTATGAACAGTGAAATTGTCTATAACATAACATACTTACAATCTTAAATAGTGTTATTTTTTCTTAATTCTTCACATGTACTTTTTATAAAAGTATAAAACTATTTTTATCACCTGAAAAATATATTTTTTTATGGAAAAAATTAACACTTAAAATTTAATTGTTAATTTCTTTGAAAAAGTATATTTTCAGCTGATAAAAATAGATTTTATACTTTTATAAAAAAAATACATGCATGTAAAATATTATTTAAAAAAATTATTCTAAAGTAAACAATTGCAAATGTGCTATATCAACTACTGGAAATTGTTATATTCACTATAAAACTTATTTTGTAGCAGAAATATAACCATATGTAAGATACTACACAACAATCGATTGGACCAAATATAAACACCCAAGTATGTATATAAAAATAAACAATAATATATATATATATATGTACATTTTTAAAAGAAACTCAGAAGAGACATACATATTAAAAAAGAAATAAAATATGGAAAATAAAAATAATTATAAACAAGATAAACAACATAAAAATAACACTTATCTGACAAAACGCTAGACTGATATCGCTAGTTTCAAAGAACTGTCTACATTGTGTCTGCGAAGTATGTACTCAGTAGAGTTGACAGTTGCTAAGTATATAGTTGTATTTTATCTACATATAATATTCCAACAGTGGTGGATTAAAGCGGGGGGGGGGGCTCACTCCTTAAGTTTTGCTAAAAGGAAAATTGTCATATGATGATAAATAACACACAAACTAAACATATTGAAGCAAAAAATGTTAATGAATATAATAGATTTATAAAATTGTAGCCTATGCAGCATGAGAACGCAATTATTAAAAGAGACGAGGTAGGACGGGTTCCGTCTTGCACTGTCGTCTATCCACTCGAGAGAAATTTTGGCGTGTGTACAGTCAGTATAGATGATCAAGTTTTGACATAGCCGTCACTGAATCATTCTTAATAACACTTCCCACTCATTTCATGCTATGTTTGTGATTATTCCAGTGCTTGTTTTGGCACATAAAAGAGATGTTGCCACTAAAGAGCGAGTTGAATAGCTAATGATTAATTATCAGAGGCCGTGTGAGATAATCCCTGGGTAACAGATTCACCGTTTCCACCGCGTTAGAAACGCGCGGGCTGGTACAATGGTCTCGGCCGCGTGAGTGCTTGCGAACGGTGCCTATCAATCACAACCAGCTTTGATCAGCACTAAATAGTAATCTACCTTAAGGGTACTATAATTATAGATTAATTAATTGATTATTCTAAACTGAAAATGATAACTGGTCGGCTGCAATCCCCTCATGCCCCAGACTACTGAATCCCTACATTTTTACTGACTGCCTAAACCCTACCTATCGGAACTACTCCCCCCCCCCCCTTAATGGTTAATTTAGCCTAATCTAATCATACTGAAATATTCGGTTCCTAATTAATAATGATCTACACTAAATGACTTAGCTGTCGAATGTGCGGGTGGAGTCGGTGTCCTGGCCCATCAGGCATGCTCAACACTCACAGACTGTCTCTCGCCTGAAATAGTTTTATCGGATCAAATAAGCGTGTTTGAAGAAAAGAGGGAAAAGCAGTGTTAAATCATTGCAAAAGCCAAACATGTAGGCATAAACAACTCATGATTTCTTGTGAGAGAATATTGAGCACTGCGAGACACGTTCATAAACAAGGACACGATGACTAGATTGAAGATAAGATTAAATCTTATCGGTGAAAAGCTGCATCTTTGAAAGATCCAAGCCTCGAAACGAATCAAAGAAGACTCCCACTTATTTGTTGAAATCTTAAGACGAAGAATATTATAATATGTAAAGATCAATTTTCTTATGACTTCAGAAATTTTAAACTGTGCCATAGAATATTGCAAGTTGTGTTTAATTGAATTTAATTTAATCGTTTAATTGAATCAAATGCGTTTCCAAGATCCAGCCAAGCAATATGAATGTGCCTCTCATACTTGTGGACATCATTGAATGTCATTGGGGTTGTATGGTCTAAGCAACTAGAGACACCTGACACAAACCCCTTTCTGAATACTAGGATCAAAAAGCTTGATTGAATCCATGCATTTAGAAACCCAATCAATGATTATTGAGAAGAACAATTTTACATGACAATTTTCAAGGCAATTGGTTTAGCCTCACTAGGTTCTTCACTTTGCTAATTTCTTTTTTCTTTGTATGAGTTTGATAATAGCTGGATAAATGCTTTTGGAAATAATAGAAAATAATCAACAAAGTCACAACAAAAAGAAAGATGAACTTTCTTCAAATTCAATTTACACTTAGTTTTTGGTAAAATATTGTTTAGTAACATGTAATTTAGTAAAATATAATTTGTATTCAGTAGTGTGTAATGTTAAGTAAATATTATATTATGTTCAAAGCAAAAATTATAGTTATTATTTACTCCAAATTACTTATACAGGATTATTCTTGGTAAAACTAAATTACTTTGACATTACACTATCGTACAGCAAGGCCCTTTAAAGCAACCATTGAGAGTTCAAATAAGGTTCTTACCTTAAAATAATGTAGCAGACTTGATTGTTAACCGAGTCTAAAAATAGCCTTAAATACAGTATTAGAGCATTAAATTCTACAAATGTTTTCAAGGGTGTGCCATGGGCGGATTTATGGGGGTGCACAACACCCCCAGATTTTCTGGATGGTAATTTTTTTATAGATAAATAAACACGCTTCTTTTCATAAAAATTAATCTTATAAATTTTCTTTGAAAAGAATGTCTATTTCTTAAACAAGAATCACATTCGATCTATTGTCAAACAATCTGATACAAGATGGTCTTGCAGTGCTACTGCTACTATGGTTGTGAAAGACTTTTCCAAACTTACAATACTTGTTTTGAATATTTTTGCTACTGATTTTAGGCATACAAGGTCACCCAATGCAAAGCTTGATTCAATTTTGTCCGTAGAGTTCATTGTCCGCCTTATGGTTTTCTTTGAAAACCTGACCTACTTAAAAGTATTGAGCAAGTCTTTGCAGAAAGAAGGAAACAGCATTGTCTCTTGCTCGTTATCTTTTAAAGGTGTGATTAAAATTTTTGAAGGTTGGAGGAATGAAAAGTGAGACCGAATCTGGAAAAAGATTATTCAATTTTTTTATGATGCAGATATTTTAATAGCTCAAGAGTAGACTTTTGATTTAAATGAATTCTTGTGAAGTTTGTATTTTTAATACATTATCTTAATCATATTTGCTATGTATATTTTAGATTCCTTAATTTTTTACTAACCAACTTCACAAAACGACTCAAATTCAAAGAAAAATTTCAAAGGGGTATGTTTTCTAACGGTGACAATATTAGTCTATTACGTTTAATAATAACACAACTGAAATGGTACTTTTTATAAAATAAGAAAGTGTTATTCTTAAATAAAAAATAGGGTCCCCTTTTAGGCCTAAAAGCAGATCATTTAATTTTGGTTTTTGGTGATTAAATTTAGAATTCAAATACTACATAACTTCCGGTAAGCTCGCACCCCCAGATATTAAGGCCTAAATCTGCCCATGGGGTGCGCCCCGGACCCCTTTTCCATTCCCCCAATACTCCACGGTAGGTTTGACCCCTCAAAGACTTATATCCAAACCCTGCCCATGATGAATATAGTTATTAATAAATAGGTAGACAAATGTTAAGACATTTGGCATTTAGGTGTATTTAATTAATTAATTAATATTCAATTTTATTAAATGCAATAAATTTGGTAATAAAATAATTGAAAATAAAATTTTTTTACGAAATCTGAAATTACTATACCTTTGTAAAAAAGCTAAGAGCATATTTTACAAGTAGAGTTTACAAGCATAGTCAAACAAGATTCTTACATAATCCTCAAATGTAAATAAAATAATGTCATTCATTCATTTTCTAAGATGCTGAACATAGAGATATGGGCGAATATGAGGGCTGAATAAGTGTGATGAGTTTAGATGAACGAGTCTATACTCCAGTCGGTCTAACTTTACCTCTGAGGGGAGAACAATATGGCAAAATTGTATATCTTGACCACTTGGCTCCTTCCTGTCTCAAGGTTAATTTGTTTCCAATCTAGATAAATCATAACTAGGGCCTGATAGTTCATATAAGTTAAAATTTTCCAATTGACTTTGTTTTTTTAATATTTGTAAACAGTAAAAAAAGTACTTCCCAGTTACTCTAAAAATATTTTAATTCCCATTAAAAAAATTGATTTGTACCTTCCTACTTTCTTCCAAATTGTGAGTCACCGGATGTAAAATTTAGAGGGCTGCGGTGGTCTGGATGTCGATTTTCCAGTTTAGCCTGCAAACCTCAGAGGTAAAGTTAGAATGGCTGGACTATAGTCATTGTTACTATCTGAGTTCGACTTATCTCAGAAAGGACTATTTATTAATAGCCCAGTATTCAGGGTTCAAAGAAAAGTTTGAACATTTGAGGAAAAAATTATACATTTCAAAACGTTTTCTTAAATTACAAATTTTTGTTTTATGCTCCACTTTTTGTAAAGTTTGTACCAAATGTTACAATGATTAATTTATACCACATGCTTTTGTACTTTGTTAGACAGAAAATCAAAGTTAACTAATTCAGCTTATAATCAATTTTCAAACTGTAAAAATAATTTAATCACAGCCAAATGATTTTAGAATGAAAATGTAAAAACTAGTACCTAATAGACATAGAAGGCACTCATTAACAAGTATATCAGTAGAGTGAAGCAAAGTAAAATGTTTTCAGCTTATACGTTAACTCCCCCTCCCCCGTTCTAACTGTGTATTGTAATATGAATAAAATACATTTAAACACTAAATCATCGAATAATAAGTACCTAACAGTTATTATAACTTTTCATAACACAGACATAATAATAATCATACCTAACTAGGGAAAACCCCTTCACGCATAGCGTGCCAACTCCGTTAATCGCTGCGCTCGTGACATCTCGGCCTTTGGCATCGGCGCTTATTTAACCACTAATATTAGTGGTTAAACCGAATTAAGCAAAATCATATCAAGTAAACATATTAATGTGTGATACTATTTTATTTGAATGAGTTTGCTAGTCTCACTTTATTAATTTCTCGGCGATTTTTTATAAGTTTTACAAATAATAGTTACAGTTTTATTTAATTACTTGTGTTATTTATTTAGTTTGCATATTGAGGTGTGCAGTTAATTGCTCTTTTCGTTTGTGTGATTTCTATTTTATTTCTTTATTTATGTTTTCCGATACGTAACCTCACTCTTGCATCTGTACATAGCCTATCCAATGAATACTAATGATCTTATTAGCATTAATCAAATAAGTTATGGAGTGACTATCAACCTTGGCAACTAGTGGAGCCCCCAAAGGCTAAATCTAAAAGGCATTTTGAGGCGAGTATAAATTATTCACAAGCAGTAAAAAATTCGAAAATAAATCAACCTTCCTGATCATCGCCGTTACAACTCAACAATAGATTTACACTTCTTCAAAACACAGGCATTAAACAAACGGAACCGGAACCTGGTACTAGCCCTAGAGAACCTAAAACTCCTATCTTCATACAAACTGTTACAAATGTTGGAGCAATGCTTAATACATTACAAACCACCGTAAACATTGAGGATTTTGTATACAAATGTATCAACTTACAGGAAAATAGTGAATAAATTAAATGAGATAAATGTTGCTTTCTACACCTATCAACTTAAACAAGAAAGATCATTCAAGGTAGTCCTTAAGGGAATGCACTATTCTGTAGACAAAAATGACATAACAAGTGCATTGACAGACGGGTTACTCGGTGAGGAATATCACCAATGCTATTAGCACATACACAAAGCAACCTCACAAAACATTTAGATTAATGTTTTTTATGGATCTAAATCTATCTAGCACGAACAAAGAAATATTTAATATTCATTATTTGCTAAATGATAAGATATGTTTTGAGGTTCCATATACAAAAAGAGAAGTAGTCCAATGTAAACGTTGTCAGACTTATGGCCATACAAAAAGTTACTGCACAAAGTGTAAAATGTGGGCAAGGTCATGACACCTCCAAATGCCTTAAAGAAAGTGTCACCCCAGCTGTTTGTACGTTATGTGAAGGGGATAACCTAGCCAACTAGAAAGGGTGTTCCGTTTATAAAAACACTCAGAAGAAAATGTTTCCTCGCCTTCAAGAAAAGACAGTTGAGGTGGTAACTGAGCCCACTGTTCCCTCATCTCAAGTTCGATCTAATGTCACATATGCAGTGACACTGTGTAATAATAATGCGCAAAGAAACTCTTCAAGTACTCATGAAAAAAATGCTAAGGTGTCATTCAAAAGTGTTACTAATGACAAAACTAAATACAATTTATCAGAATCACAATCTGCACCAAAATTCTTTGAACGGTTTGAAAAACTGTTTATTCAACAATTCGAACAAATGGGGACTTTAATTAACTTCATAACCACACTGCTTACTAAACTAACAAAATGATCGATGTTCTAAAGGTTGCCAATAGGAATGCTAACGGTCTGGCTCAACATTGTCAGGGATTGAAATCATTTATTAATACTGTATGCATAATTTAGATATAGATTTAATTTCAGAATCTCATTTCACTGATACACATTTTTTCATATTCCACGTTATTAATTTTATCATTCCAACCATCCAGATAACTGGGCTCGAGGAGGAGTGGCTATTTTAATAAGAAGCCACATCAAACACTATGAACTTCTTAAAATAAGAAACAATTATTTGCAAGCATCCAGCGTAGTAATTTATAATAGCACCTGCCCTGTGACTGTAATATCTGTATACTGTCCTCCATCACATGTCATACACAGAGATCAATTCCAAAATTTCTTCAATTCCCTAGGTGGAAAGTTTATTGCTGGGAGTGACTTTAATGCTAAACATCTACACTGAGGGCCTCGACTTGTAACTCCACGGGGTAGAGAACTCTTCAGGACAGTTCAAGACAAAAATCTACTTTGTTTATCAACAGGTGGGACCACATATTGTCCTACAGAGCGAAATAAAATTCCTGATTAGTTTGACTTCCTTATTGTAAAATGAATATCACAACATTTCTTTCAAGTGTGCTCTTGTTTAGATCTTTAGTCTGATCATTCACCGGTCTTACTTGTATAAAGTACCAGTGTGATACCTTTGATTAAGCCTCCACGTCTTTCTAATAAATATACGAATTGGGACATATTCAGAGAGTCTATTAATAGCAATATAAATTTAAGAGTTTCCCTGAAGACTGACGCAGAGTTAGATCAATGTGTAAACAACTTTAATTGTGCTGTCCAATCTGCAGCTTGGGAGGCAACTCTTTTGCAAGCAGAAATGGGATTTGATAAACCTGATAATTATCCATTAAGCATCAAGCGTTTTATCGCTGAAAAGTGAAGATTAAGGAGAATTTGGCATAGTTCAAGAAATCCAAATGATAAACAAAATTTTAATCGAACATCTTAACGCTTAAAACAAATGTATAAATTGAAAAATAAGTGGTTTGAAAGCTGCACTGAATCTTTAACTCCTACTACTGAAACAGATTATTACCTTTGTATATTTGGAAATATACCAAATACTTTTTAAAAAAAACCCAAACAACACATACCTCCCACTAGAAAGGAAGATGGGTCATAGGCAAAGAGTTTTGAAGAAAAGTCTTCTTTATTTTATTTTCCAAACAGTTCTCTAACGTATTCACTTAGTTCCATCCAGATCCTACTGTTGATGAAAGTGAAATAATAAAATTCCTTGAGTTGAGGCCCCATTGCAACTTACATTACCAGTCCAACCCTTTACACCCACGGAAGTAAAGAAAGCTGTAGATTGCCTTCAGTCACACAAAGCTCCCGGTTTTGATCTAATCTATTATCAAAATCTTAAGAATCTTCCGAGAAAGGGTATATTATTACTGACATTTATATTTAACGCCATCTTAAGATCGGAAGTCTTTCTATCACAGTGGAAGGTTGCACAAGTTATAGTTATTCTGAAACCAGGCAAGCCTCCTAATGAAACGAGCTCGCATAGACCCATAAGTCTCCTTCCAATCACTCTTCCAAACTATTTGAAAGATTACTCTTGCAGCGGCTGCAACCAATAATTGATTGGTTCAATTTGATTTCCGACCACCAATTTGGATTCGGGAGACAAAATTCTACGATTGAACAAATTCATCGAGTAGCTGTTTTTATTAGGCCTGCTCTGGAAAATAAACTATACTGCCCTTCTGCATTCCTTGACGTAACTCAAGCATTTGATAAGGTTTGGCTTACGGGACTTTTGTACAAAATTAAATTGGCGTTCCCTCATCCATTCTACAATATTCTTAAATCATACTTGACTGATAGATTATTCCAAATGAAGCTATACGATGTTTTATCTGATTTGCTGCCAATTGAAGCTGGAGTTCCTCAAGGAAGTGTGTTGGTTCCATTGTTCTATATTTTTGTTATGTCGGCGTCGTTATCGCAAACATAATAGTGAAAGTTAGTTTGGAATAAAACTCATTGTATAGTTCAATCTGACGAATTGACCGACTACGAGGTAAAAGGATTAGACTGGATATATGGTGATGGGACAGACCACGTGGTGTGGTGTGTGTGTCGGGAAGAAGGCCTGGGGAGAGTGGGGTGAAGGCGTGGCTCGGCCGACCAATGGGGCAATCGTTTATTCACTACGTCATACCAGTTCAAAACATACTGCCAACATAAGTAAATAAATTATAATTTTATACACGGTGGACTTACCAACAAGTGATCTTACTACCACAGCTACTTTTGCTGATGACACGGCTATTCTGTCCTCCAGTGAGAATCCAATGGTTGCATCTCAAAATCTACAACACAGCTTGAATAGTAACCAATTATGGCTTAAGAAGTGGAGGATAAGAGTCAATGAGTCAAAATCAAGTCACATAACGTTCACACTAAAACATGGTCCATCTCCATCACTTAACAACATAATACTGTCTCAAGTAGAAAGTGTTAAGTATCTTGGCATGCATTTAGATAAAACATTAACCTGGAAAACACATCTGGTCAAAGAGACAACAGCTTAATTTGAAAATTAGACAACCTTCGTGGCTAGTAGAATCAAAATCCAAAATTTCAAAACCTAATAAAATTATTATGAACAAAATGTTATTAAGGCCTGTATGGTCTAATAGAATACAACTTTGGGGTTCTGCAAGTGAATCGAACATTGAAATCCTCCAACGATTCCAGTTCAAAACTTTGAGAAACATTATCGGTGCTCCATGGTTTATGTCTTACAATACTATCCACAAGGATTCAAATATACTAACAGTGAAGGAAGACATCACACGATCTAGTGACATTTAAAACAAACTAAATCACCACATAAATGATCTGGCAGTAAACCTTCTAGATAATTCTGATCAAACATCAAGAAAAGAGTTTAAATATTCTAGAACTACAGTTTAGATTTGCGTGACATGAAATTATATGTTCATTATGCATTGACCTTGAAGTGCCATTAATGGATGGACGCTTCTTAATGTCAATAAATATATGTGTTTTACTTATTGTTACATGATTGTAACAGATTGTAAAAAATAAAAGTTGCTGTTAAAAAAAAATTAACACGTGGAATAGAATGCCCACTATTCTGTACTCTATGGTGGGCTTCATTTCATATAGTCAGTCTCACTCAGTCAGCCTTAGCCAATCCGACTCCGAAGTCAAGGTTTGAACAGGGATTATTCTCACCAGTGTTTTTATACTTTCGTTAAATATTTTACAGTAAAATGGCTTTAACTGAGATATGTGGATTGAATACTTATTTTAATACAAGTTTGACAGAAGAAGAGACTAAGTTTGATATTCGAGATGGATCTCATAATTTTATTACTAATACAGTTTTGGAGTTGCCCACTTTTGGAAATGTAAGTTAGGTAATTATGCACTTTCTTGCCACCAAACAAATTTGGAACATTTTGCTTGAAATGGGTCTAGAATTGGCTGTATTTTCACGAGATATGCTTTTTATTCCGCGGAAATAACGTATTTTACCGAAAAATTCGAAAACCCCAATGTCATAACTTTTAGTAATTTTGTCATATTTCCGTTAATTTAACCCTCGAACCTGGTTCTACTTTTCCTTTACCGTCACATCATTTTTTGCGCATTTGCAGACATTTTTTCAAAAATTGAAAAAATAGTAAAATTATATAACCCTACTTGTATTTGGTATCAGTGCACTCCTAATAAAGCAGGCTATCTAATAATAATAAAATATTACATCTTTGGGGAAAATAAAAATTTTTGATGACTCATGATATCTCGGACAATGACTTTTGTAAACATAAAAAAAGGGGGGGGTCACCTTGAAAACAATATATTATTGCTAAATTCAAAATTCCAAGATAGCCTAAATATTACAAATTTCATTTAATTTCAGGATATATAAAGGTTTTATATGTTATTTGAAGTATAAAAGTAATTATACTTACAAAACCCTGTGTAGTACAATTTATGCAAAAATTTGTTAATGTGGTAACATAATTTTCAAAAATTTGCTAAAAATTCTATATAATCAGTACAGACTTCTAACTAGTACTAAAATTTATAAAATTACTTGTTCTATAAATAAAATATATTTGTAAAATGGTTACCTTGGTATCCTCTGGCTGTGAGCTTAGGGGTCCAAAGATGATGATGAAATTTATCCGGCGTACGCACATACATGTGATATTCTTCATGTTCACAATTTTTTTTCTTTTATAAAACGGCTTCAATATATTTTTTTTTTTTTTGTGTTGTATGTATATACCAAAAGTAATGTAAACACAATTATATCATAATAACACCATAATTACGTATAATAAGACTTACAAATACAATTGAAAGACAAGTAATCAAAACTTCCAAGGCTAGCGTCAGTTTGAAAATCGCTTTCACATTGGACAACGAATATTCATCATATTATTTTCCATTGTTCCCGTCGTCTTAGAACCAAGTCAGACATACCACTACAATTGGTAACTCTTCCCGTTTCCAGTGGTATATGAATCTTGTCAATAGCGCTAATAGGTATACTATAACAAGTGATAATATCGAGCGATGTCAAGTCGACAATTTTTTGTCGATTGCCAGTACAGAATCAACACAAGTCGACAATTATTTGTCGAAACGCGGTACGAGGGTTAAATGGTATTTTAACCCTCCAGTGGACTCATGTACTTCATTACGCCAGTGGACTCATGGGGTCTTTTTGACCGCATTTTTTTGTTTAGGGTTTTAATAAAGGAAATACTTATATTTTATCCAAAAAACACCTTTTATTATTTCAATAACATTGTATACACGATTTATACATCTTAATATTACAATTATATAATAAAATAACTGAATTAATTAATTAACTTAATTTTTGAAGTTTTGAATGTTTGATATTTTTATAATAATTGTATATTGTTATTTAATTAAAAAGTTAATAAAATTACATTTGAATAAGACTTAAATATTGTACAATGCGTATATATACTGTAAAATATACACGCCTTGTTCAGTCGGATGAATTGCTTTCATCTTCTTCGCCAAGACTCTTGGGGTAAAAAAGACCGCACGGTAAACACACACGCCGAAGCTTGTAAGGTGACTATCTGGTCTCCCTACCCCTCCAGACCTTACGGATGTTGTCCTCAACAAGTAGCAGGAGGGGGGTGTAGTTGTGACTCACGGTCAGCCCTCTGCCAAACAAAATGGCTGCTTGCGGTCTTTTAGCCGGCATGAGTCCACTGGCGGGTTAATCGTCTTTTTTTTTTATTTTGATGTGTTTTTTTTTGCGCTGAATACAAATTTGAAAACTATTTTGGTCTATTACAAATATTTCTCGAGAGGTAATGGAAAAACTACTGTCGCGGCGGATCGCGATTAGTGGCCATTACGCGATCATTATATACAACTATTAATCACAAAAACCGAATTCACCTATATTCCCGCCGGCAGGCCGTCACGGAGGCCAAATGCTCAAATTTAACACACATTACAAATTTTTTTTAGAAATAGACAATTAGGATAAGTTAGGTTATGTCTGCAAAAATGCATTTTTCGAGCTGAAAAAATAATTTTACTACGAAACCAGTTATATATTTGCGTTCAGCATGAAAAAACACGAGGAATGAAAAAAAATTTGTCGAAAAATAACGATTTTTAAAAAAGTTGGTTTTTCATTACCGTATTAGATAAAAATCTAGTTTTTCGATTTTTCGGTAAAAAACGAGTTCCGCAGATGAAATCAAACTCCTCAAGAGATATAAACTCATTTTTCACCACTTTATTAACCCTCCGAGGGTCACAAAAAATTAACTCAAATTGCCTATTTTTTTGTGTTGGGGTAAAAAAAATTTTCATTAAAATCCATTTAGTTAACATGTGTAAGACTAAACTATGACAGAAAAACACACATTTTCATCTAAATAATTTTTTTAACCATTTTATGGGGGGTTTTCTGTATGCAGATATAACCGTCAATGACCCTTAGCAAAAATTTGTGTAGCTTATAAAAACGTCATTGACGTTTGGGGATTGGTTAATAAAACCATTTGTTATACGAAACAAACGTATTTTATTACTTTGGAACAATGTACTGAGAAAAAAGTTGTAACATGTTTAGTAAGTAGTAGATATTTGATTACAGTTATAGTTTATTGTTCATTCACATAGTCCTTCATTGTGTGGTAAGCTTCAAAGCAGCTGTCAGGGTGAAGAAACGGCTTGCCGACACACGTTTTGCAGTAGTAGATGGTTTCTTTTCGCTGTTTTTTCTTGGAGCATACAAAAAAAAAACCCCAAAACATGGAAGGACTTACTTCTTCAGGGAATAGGTTGACAGAATTGTAAAAAAAAAACCGAACATCTCCTTGAATAATCGAATAACCGCCCACCCATACATGTACAGTATTATAGAACCACCCACCCACCCATACACGTACAGTGGTATTGATGGGTTTATACATCACTCACATTTCTTAAATCATTAGGCAGGTTATTGAAACATTTCATACCTACATACCCATACACGTACAGTGGTATTATTGAAGTACCAACATACATACATGGGTGGGCGGGTGGGTCAGTACCACTGTACGTGTATGGGTGGGCGGATGGGTTAATACCACTGTACGTGTATGGGTGGGCGGGTGGGTCAATACCACTGTACATGTACGTGCAAGGGTGAGTGCGTGGTTCATTACCAAGAGTATGGCTAAATTACCTAACGATGGATGTCAGGTAGTCTTGGTGTACGTGGTGTTAATAGGTACTCTATATATATATATTTATTTATTTATTTATATATTAGTTTTATCGTCTAATATCTTTCCATCACACTACGTAGAATTTAGTAGTTAATGATCGTACGTTAGTTAGATCGTTACCACTGTACGTATATGGAATGGTGGGAGGATCATTACCACTGTACGTGTATAGGTGGGTAGGAGGTTTGTTATCACTGTACGTGTATGGGTGGGTGAGTGTGTCAAATTAAACAGGTTACTTCATACCTTACAAATCTTACCTGCACAGTATTTGTGCTTAGCTTTGACTTCAACCTGCATGGAGTACAAAATTAAACATCGGTAACTCTTTGCCTCTCTTCTAAGAAGATGAAGCTTTCCGTTGAGCCTTTGTTTGGGAGCTACAGCAGCTGGACGGCCAGGTCTCCTCTTCCCAGGGTTGCTGAAGTTTGCTGCAACACGCTCAGCCACAAGCGCTTCAATGAGCTTCAATCAAAATGCTTTGTGCTTCATTGGTCTTTTCCCACAAGAGATTTGCTTTTCCTTGTACAAGATGTAACTGTTTACAACGGAAACCTCAAGTAACCAAAAAAAATTTTTCGATACCACTTTCTGCTTCTGCGCATGAATTGGTAGTTAGAAATGTAATGATCACTCCTATCAACCCCTTCCATGTGCTTATTGTAATCAATGATACAATTTGGTTTCATTGTTGGAGGCTGATCAGGAAACTTGTTTGGAACAGGTGACATGTCCTTCTTACTAACACTGTGCTTGGTTGTAATCATCGTAACAGGTCTTTGTCTTTCCAGCACAGGACTGCAACATTTTGTTTCCTAAACGATTGAAGTTCTCCTTTTTTCATCTTTTTTGCCTGAAACTTGGGCATGTTTTTCCTATTTTGCATAACTCTACCAGTAATATACATTTCTTTCTTCCTAAGTTCCTCGGCAAGTTGGGGACTGTTATAGTATCTATCCACGTACACGTGGTGTCCTACGGGTTTGCTATCAGGATCTTTGATAAGGGATTCACAAAGTACAGACACAATTTGAGTGGTTTTCAAAAGCTCCGACCCCGGTATGATTTCTTGCTTGCCTACATATGGCATGAAATTGTACACATACCCATTGTTACTGTCTGACAAAACGTATACTTTGAGGCCAAATTTGACTGGTTTTTGGGGATTATAGACCCGAAACACAACTCTACCTTTGAATGCAACATGAGATGAGGGATTGTAGAAAAGCATGCACTTTTCTTTTAGATGATTTACTAAAGATCTGATTTTCAAATCTCGATCGGGACCAGTCTCGTGCGAAAAATGTAAGTTCCAGAAGTACAGTAGGAACTTATGTTGCGAAAAAACATCGCCAAAAAACTGCATTCGCTCAGCCCATTTGACAGAAAAATAATCCTGTATTGCAGTCCTAGGATGGATCCCCATGTTCAAAACAACTCCAAGTAAAGCTTTCAAATCTGACACCTTCATGTCTGACCATTTCGTAAATTTGCTTTTAGGGCTTGTGACTTGAGCTTTTCGATTGTTGGCAAAATGATTAGTTTCCTCACAAATTTTATCCAACAATACTTCATTGAAAAATAAGCTGAAGTACTCTAACGGAGTTGTATTAGCATCAAAATTTTCGGGAAGAACTGGACCAGGGTCAATTATGTTTGTTTGTATTGTACTCACTGGACCGTCGTCATCTTGAGTGATGTCAACCCAATTATCATCTGGACTGTCTTCACTTGAATCAATTATTTCCCCATCACCATCTTCATCGTTTCCATCAATTTCACTTCCACTCATTGGTCCCTCTCCGCCAAGTTCACTTCCACTATTTTCATCAACCTCCATGTCACCAGCAACACTCGAATCATAAAATAAATCACCCTCCGATACTGATCTGTCCAACCACTCAATAATGTCACCTTCATCAGGATTGAGTGCCATTGCACAATGCAAAATGAAACGATATAATACACTGACTACAGACAGACGTACACAGTGCACAGTGTGACAAGCGACTGCCTCGTTTGGCGCCGACGCTCAGTGAACAAAGAAACAAGGTCAACACCCCACTTCTCGCCACACGCCAGCCACTCCCTCTCCCCCCCCCACTCCACCACGCGCAATACCACAGCCACAATCCTCCCGCCAACTTCTTTACATCTTATAAATGCCGTATTGGTAACATTAAAAATGTGACACTTCAAAAACACAACTATTTATTTATTTATAAAATGTGCGTTTATAACCGTCAAATGTCTCTCTGTATAATTAGGTGATGTGGATATAAACGCCATTGACCCTCAGGGGAAAGTTAAATAGGCGGATATAAACGTCAATGACCCTCGAAGGGTTAACATGAAATCGTATTTTCAGAGGTGGCAAGAAAGTGCATAATTACCGTAAGTTATTGGCTAAGAGAATAAATATTATTTTGGAGGTTAGATGGACTAAAAATAATAATTCAGACCATTAGCTCTAGATTTGCACAATTTCAAATTTCCTATTTGAACAACAAGCCTCTTTGTTATGTTTTGTAAACTGTTGCCTATATAAATGAGGAAATTATAATAGGCCTGGGTGTGAAACAGGCCTGTATTTTCATCCAGTCAAAGGGAAAAGAGTTAATCTGAGGGAAGAAAGGCCATTTAACGGGTATATTTGTGGGAAATCAGGAAATTTTATTTAAAATGCTAAATATTGATTAACTAAGGTTAACTCTTGCATTGGCACCCGATAGATTGTATTCCTATAGTGCCAGTCAGTGGTTATCCGTCAAAGAGCAGCGGCACCTGCAAAAAACTTGTTATATTTTACATCTAGGCCTAATAAGCCAACTCCCTTAATGGCAAACTTGCCCTGCCATATCCATTGGAGGAAGCTAAACAAATGTCCTCATGTTAAATGTAGGGCTGATTTCAATGTAGATTTTAGGGCTAAGTTTTCTCCAGAGTATATTGACTTGAATAATCTTTTTTCCTCATTTAACATGTCCATATCTACTCTTGATGTAACTCGGCCCAATCTATGTAGTGGTACATGTATTGATAATATTGTTGCTTGCAAAGACTTGGTTGATAAATGCAAGGTCATAAAAACTGTTGTATCTGACCACTGGGCACTTCTCTTAACTTCACTCATTATGAAAAATCAACATGTGGGTTATAAGAATGCTACACGCAACACGAGAATTATGGGTGAGGGAAATGTTGTTCATTTTAAAGAAGAACTTTCAAAGATAAACTGGTATCATCTGTATAACAATTGTGTCTGTATTGATGAAAAGGTAAAATGGTTAATCTATGTTAACATTAATTCTTAAACAGCAAAAGAAAGCAATAAGAATAATAATGAAACTTTCATTTGGCGAGTCAGTAAGAGAATATTTTAAAGAATTAAAAATCCTGACAGTCTATGGGCAATATATCTATGACACAATCACACTCTCGAATAATAATTTCACAAATTCAAGAATTTTATCACAACATCCGTACAACACTCGCAAAAAGAATGAAATTTTGACCAATCATCACCGATTGGAATTTTATACAAAAAAACCTTCTTATATTGGTGCCAAGTTCATAAAATCATTACCAAACACAATTAAAAAATGTAATAATGAACAAAAATTTAAAGAAAAATTAAAAACCTACCTCACTGAAAATGTAATATATTCTTTTGAAGAATTTTATTATTTAAGTATTTAACTTGTGTGTCACTGTCATTATTTTTTAAACTATATGTATGCATGTACTCATACATTCTTCAAATATGTAGTTTTGTTTCTCTCTTTTATCTTTTTTTTTTTAATAGAATATGACCTCTAGTATTTAAGGATTGTATGTATGACACTATTCAATTGTACACTGTACCTTGAATAAAGATAATTTTGAATTTGAATTAATATCTACTCTCACTTCTGTAGCCAATACATCCTTTCCTATAAAATCTTTCAATAAATCTTCCAGGCCAAAACCAACTAAAGTAACAAACCCTGAAATTACTCGAGGGAAAGAGATATGTAATATGCTATATGACTATTACATTAGCACTGGTTCCCCTGATATTAAGATCATGTACAAAAACTGTAAGAAAAAACTTAGTAGGTTAGTGATAGATGTAAGGAGAACAATTAATGACAATTAGTAATGCTACTAATAAGTCAAAGGCAATGTGGGACATTGTGAAAAAGGTTGGGAGCAATAAAGACAGGTTAGGTTGTTGTGAGCCATCTCTATCATCCTCTGGCTTCAACAATTTTTTCATTTATAAGGTTGAAGAGATTTTGAAAATAGTTACATCTTGTCCTAGTCAGTTTACTTCTTTATACTATGTTAATAAGCTATCTAAACCTAGTTTTTAGGTTCAAATTTAATTTAGTTGAAACAGAATATGTTGAGAAGGTCATTTGTAATATGAAAAATAGCATATGTGAAGATATTTATGGTCTAAGCCCTGTGATGTTGAAATATGGTTTTTATTATATTTCTGCAGCTTTCACACATATTATTAATAATTGTATCTTACACTCTGTTTTCCCTGCTGAATTTAAGTATGCGAAGGTAATACCTGTGTATAAAAAGGGCGACCTTTCAAGTTTTGAAAGTTATAGGCCTATATCTATAGTTCCTGCAATTTCTAAGGTATTTGAAGCAGTTATAAATAGTCAAATTGTATGCTATTTTGAACAAAATAACATTTAACTGCTCACAGTTTGGCTATAGATCAGGATTAGGTACTGTTAAGGCTGCCATTTCCTTTATTAATAATTGTCTGGAAAAACTGGAAAATAAAGTCTCCCTTAATGTTAAGCTACATGATTTGTCTAAAGCTTTTGATACGGTTTCACACACGTTACTCATAGAAAAGCTTAAATTTTATGGTTTTGATAATGAAGCTATACTTCTTATTCTTTCTTATCTTAATTGTAGATTTCAAAAAGTTTGTCAATTGATTCAAGTTTTCTGCAGGTAAAGCATGGAGTTCCACAAGGCTCAATCCTAGGCCCCATTCTCTTTATCATTTACATCAATGATCTTCCATTTAACATCTGCAGTCCCTATATTGAGTGCTACCTTTTTGCTGATGACCTTAACATTTGTTTTAACGCTAAATTTCAACTAGACTTAAACTTTATGAGCAGAAATATTGTGGAGGACTGGTGTTCTGCTAATTTGCTTTGTTTAAATACCAACAAAACTCAAGAGTTGAATCTGTCTTATTCTAATGATATGTTGTCGAGTAAAGAAGATAGTGTAAATTTTTTAGGGTTTACTATTGACTCTAGACTAACTTGGGATAGTCACATAAAAATTATTGGTTCCAAAATTAGCAAAGGGATTTACCTAATTAGAAGGTTAAGGTCTTGTTTGAGCTTAAATGTCCTTAGAGTGGTATATTTTGCTCAAATTCACAGTCTTTTATCTTATGGTACCTTATTGTGGGGTCATCAGTCATCTGCAGATAAGCTGTTTAAATTACAAAAGAGAGCTATTAGATTAATTTGTAACCTTTCTTTCCGCAGTAGTTGTAAGTCTAGTTTTATTGAATTGTGTATAATGAGTCTTCCCTCCTTATTTGTATATCAATGTCTAATGTACACCAAAGAAAATTATGTAACCTTAGAAAAACTTGGTGATACTCATGACTATTGTACTAGATTTAAGAATAACTTAAGTATTTTTAGATGTAATTATACCAAAACACAAAAAACATTTATGTATGTATCATTGAAATTATTTAATTTTCTTCCTATTGATTATAAAATGCTGCCTATTGATAAGTTTAAGTATAAAATTAAGAATTTACTTACTAAAAATTGTCTGTATAATACAGAAGAGTTTTTTTGAATTGGTTTTTGAGTAGATAATTCCTTATTTTTAATTAGTTATAATTGTATTGACACTTGTAATACATTTTGTAAAATGTTTCTATAGTAAAATATTTATTTATTTATTTCAAATCAATCAAATCAAATCAAATTATATCAAATATTAAAATTATATCTAGTATGAACCAAATTTATTTACGTATGTTACCTTATTTGAAACCTAATACCAAGGCATTTAAATCATTACATTAGTAGTAAAAACTTAAAAACCCATTATAGAACATATCATTTATTTATATCTGGAAATTTAGGAAAATTAGGATCATTTATGAATGAGTAAAAACAATTTCTAGTTTGTAGGCTAGAACAGTCAGTTTGGCAGCTGAGCGAACAACAACTAAAAAGCCGTTTGGACTTTTTCTAAACTGTGCTGTAAATATTCCAAAATGACCAAGAGTGGGCTGTGGTTAGCTGTCACCAAAATCCAGACAAACAAGTCCAGTCACTGAAATGTTTCCCCTCCTAAAGTTAAGAAGATGCATACATTTTTCTGAAAATTTGAAAAAGTTGAAAAAAAAAACTACTCAGCAAAAGTTATAGTGCCAATATGCGCTTCCACCCTGGGATTGAATCTCACCCCTTCTTAAGAAAAGTTAACTAGAAATTCCAAAAGCGCTGTTTTTGACAGAAGATACCAAGTTTGATATTCGAGATGGAACTCATAATTTATTACTAATACAGTTTTGGAGTTGCTCCCTTTTATGACTTATTTTAAGTAATATTACTAATAAAAAATTAGTTATTTACTAATTTTAAGCAAAAAATGCTGTCTATGAACTTTTTTTAAAACCCAGTAATTTTGTAGTTATTTGAGATTAAATAATTTGCTAAAATAAACACGTTTCTCAACCGTTCTTCACGAATAACTAGAAAATTTTACAATCTACAAAAACAATTTTTTTCGTAAAAAATAAATAATAAAAAAAGAAAACTGTTCATATTTTATTGCATTATAATTTATTGAAAGATAGAGTTAAAGTACAATTTAATAACCATTGACTCGGCCTTGCAATATTAACCTAACTAATAGATGCCATCCGATGAGTCATTCCTGCATCGAATGACTTAATTTGAGTGAATATTACAATGATATTCTTCCTCGCCTACCGCCGCTTCTGGAGCCCGAGTCTACCATTATAAAAATTAAACTGTACATCTCCTTCAAGATGATTTTTTTATTGACTGTGAATTTACTGTGAAATTCAATGGAAAATGAGTAGACTTTACAAAAATGCTCGTTGGCCCTGTTCATATAAAGTTAAGTACATCATTGACCCTAAATTTAAGCCCTTATTGAAGTATATAGGACAAAAATGTATACAGTTACAATGAAAACGATCAAGATGACTAAAAGTTTTGAAAAGGAAATTAGCAATAAAACTGGAGCCATTACTAAAATTAATTATAATTTATTAGAATCCAACTATAATTTACTTTATTTAAATGTCAGTCATAAGTTCCAAAAGTTTGGGTTAAAGTATATACTGTAGAAAGCATACTTTAAAAAAAGAAACGATGGAATAAAAATTAAACAACTTTTTTTGCTTAAATAGTTACGAAAATAATGAATATTCGTATAAAGTTGTAAGTAAAAACAATTAAACTTTTTTCCACTGAATATTTATTTTATTTTAATTGCTGTAGCATGATAACTAAATGACATATGGCCGTTCAAACTCTTGTCCACAGAGTAGTACTCATTTTGAGCTCTATAAACCAAAATGTTTTTTAAAAAAGTTTAGGTTCGTCATATTTTACCTGGCGAAGTTAGGGTAAACCTGGGTACCCCTCTAACACTTAACCTGGGGACCAACGGCTTAACGTGACTTCCGAACCACGAGAGCAACAGGGCAAAAACTGTTAATGGTCATATCGGAAATTGAACCCGGACCGACTGTGTGACAAGCAACACCTTAGTCCCTTATCTACAGCCGTTCCTCCATAATTTAAAAATTGGGGTTTAAAAAATTAATTTTACTAGAAGTTAAAGTTCATAAAATTACCTTTCAGATGGTTTTTATGGATAAAATATCTTTAAATGCAAGGTAGTTATGACTGAAAAATCATTCGTATGATTGCAGACTAAATATTGGAGCATGGCTTTTTTTTAAATTTTGGAGCACTCATCTGTTGTTACATGTATGTATACATTCTTCAAGATACCGATGATACCGGAAAGGAAATATCAAATATATATCACGATATGTATGTAAACAAAACATTGTACAAAAAACTAATTATTTAACTATAATACATATTAATATTTATAAAATAAAATACATAATTATAACAAATAAAATTAATAAACCTATATAAAATGGATAGGTCCTAATTATAAAGTTACTACAAATTTTTCATATTTTTAACGCGAGTTAACGAGGGACAATTTGTTTTTCAATCAATGTATTATAAGCCATTTACTACTCATCACTATTTCTCCAAAACTATATGTCCAATTGACTTGAAATTTTGTTTTACCTTGGCCCCTAGAGGTTCTCAAAGAAAGGACTTCAGGACTTTGTCCCAATGGCTTCCAAAATTCCCATGGTATTCTTATGGAGCTATGTTACTTCAATAACAGCTGTTAAATAAAACAAATAGAATTAGTTTTTTGTAGGCTGAACTTTTAAAATTAAAAATAATTTTGAAGTTCAGTAGTAAATTACACATAACATCCAAGCTGTTCTAAATCGGATATATTGTAAACTGAAAGCTTGCTGCACATCTCGATTATACAATAATTAACTGAATACCATGACCTGCAAAATGGGCAGGTACAGCTAGTATACATATATAAACACTATATACAACACTACACAAAAATACCAATAATCTGTAGAACACATGATGAAATATGTAAGAAATTAAAAAGACTATAAAACATAAATATAAAAATAAATATTACCTTTAAAAACAAACAAAAGTTTGCTTGGATTGCCATTCACTTCCAAGATTCGTTTGTCTTTGTCTTCTACTCTATCGACAGCAAATGGTATCAACAATCAAAATACACTTTCAAATTAAGGCATCTTCTGTAATTGCAGTGGTGAATAAATCACAACAATACTGTCAATGTGCATTTAGTAATAAAAGATTAAATCTCACACAGCGTAACCAACAAAAAAACATAGGCCACCGCTTAGCACACGAACTTAACCGATAGAAATACACAAGACACTGCAAGTAGGGTTAAACTTTATTGTAAACATTACAATGAAAATGGTAGTTTTAAGGGTATTAACATCTGTAAAAGCTACAAAACGAATTCTACTATACAAATTTATGAATTTTTTATGTGTTCAAGCATACAATTAATTTACTAAACGTTTAAAGACATTTTTTAGCAAAATGTTAATAAAAGTGTTAGGTTTTAAGGGTTTTATCATCATAAAGGGCCACTTATTAAGTCCTGTTATAAAAAACTATAAGTTTTCAATATATTTTAAGATAAATATATCCTACAGAACGTTAAGACATTTTTTATTGAAATTTTAATGAAAGGGGTAGTTTTTAAAGGTAGAAATATCTTTAAAAACCACAGCTTATTTGTATTAGTATAAAATAATAAATATTGTAAATAAATCAGTCGAAGAAAATTTCGAAATTATCCATTTTGGACCTAAAAGTAAAAAACTAGATGTTATTGAAAAATGTTATTTTACATATACAAAAACACAAATGAAAATCCATCATTACTACTCAGCGACCAAATGAAATTTCACTCAAATATTATTTTCGATTCTATCATGAAGATGCAAAATTATAAAGTTTAACAAGATCTACAACTTATCCATGTACATTTTTATTTAAATTTTTATAGTATCAGCTGTTAAATTAATCATTCTACAGTTAGTGTATTTTTATAACTTTATATCATTTTTTACAACTGAAGCTGTTCTTTCGAGACCGAAATCGATCTGATTATTAAAAACATCACAAAAGATTGCTAAGTGTTGTCTTTATATATACATTGCCTAATATATATATATATAAAATATTAGGCAATGTAATGGCTATAAATTAAAAAAAAATTATTGTAACATATTTCAACACAATTAAACCCCATACATCGCTTGAAAAAATTTTTTCCAATATATTTATATAAGAAGTGGTTTTTACCCCCTTACAACAAAAAACGCAACTTGCACTTGTATAACTTTTAAGTAGAGGGTCAAGACGAGATTAATTCCAAATTTTTGTCCTTTCTTGAAAACTTTCGGAGGTATTTCCTTATTTTCACCTTCAGTGACTGGACAGTAAAAAATATAACTTAATCTAATATATATCTTATTTAGTAGAATCCAAACAAAATCTAACCAGTATTTTATATTATTTTTACAAAATATCCAAAAAACAATTAAATGTTTCCTTTCCACTAAAAGTTAATGTTCAAATTGGACAATTAAGAATAGTGTTGGCAAGGCTTATTTAATATTATTCAGTTATTAAATTGAATATATAGATTCTTCTACCAGATCCAAATATGCAAATTGTAAATGTTGACTTGTTTTAAAGCCAGAAAAGCTGTCAGATTTCATAGTAAGTGCAGATGGAAAAAAATTAAGGATTGATTTTGATCATGGAACTACAACATTGGGATTCATGTATCAAGGAGGCATTGTTCTAGCAGTTGATTCTCGAGCTACTGGTGGAAGTTATATTGGTAAGTAAAATTAGTATTTTTGTTTAGCAATATAAATTATAGGGAAATGGAAACTATCATTTTTGAGTAATCTTGAAAACAATTATGCATTATTATCAAACTCAAAATTAAATTGTTACATAAAATTAGATTTCTAAGCCATGCTAAACTAACAAATGACACGTCAGTCTATGATAGTACTTAAAAAACCAGACTACATTTTTTATTAACCCTTTAAGAAGTATAGTAAAATATCGCTGAAGGAGTGATGCCGTTCTGGAAAATGATCAAAGTCCCTATATTGTTAAATAAATAAAAATTAATTGGTTTATGGAATATTTATATAAAATAAGTCAATATTAATTAAATAAGCAACTGATAATTGTTTCCTATGAGTTATTGCATTGTTTATGATGTTGTAACATTGAATAACTGATGGCAGAAAACGTAATAGTCAGCTGGCGCGTTTCCTGCCTAACCTAACGTTGACTCGTGGGTCACTCAATGTTTTCTGCTAGTTTAGGCAGGAAACCCATATTTCTTACAATCAGATGGGCAGTTTCCCACTACAATATTAGTTCTTGCACATGTGCTTCATCATACTGAACTGTCATCAACTGTTTTTACGCGGGAATTTATATTGCCGAATGGTCACTATTCAAAAACATTCTGTCACGTACCTTAGTTATTGACCTTTAATTGTTGTTTTATATATTGTATATAGTTGTGTATATTTGTAGTTTTATAAGGATGGGTAGTGTTTAAGTGTATATATTTATAAATAATAAACATGAATCCAGACAGACTTGACTGAAGTGGACATTCAAAACTGTTTTTATATGACTTGAGTGAAGGCGATCAGCTTACTAACGATGTAAATGACTTTAGTCTGATATTGAACTGAGTGAAAGAGAAGAGGATGAACAGGATGACTCTAATATTATTGATGTAATCAAATAAGAAGATGTTATGGAAACTAGCTCAGGAAGCACAATAACCAACGTGGAAATGCTTCAAGGTGATTTAGGTGCTGATGACTTCAATGAACCACCTGCTCAACAAGGTAACACTGCTGTTATGCCCTTTGTGTAATACTTGGAGGCATGGTAGTAAAAGTTTCACACCACAAAGAGTTTGATCCCTCAAATTCAGGTCTAAGAATTGATTTTTTACACTTTGAGGAAAAAGAAATTAAGTTTTTTTTTACCACATGCTTGATTATGACCTAGTTTCACAAATAGCTAATTAAACAAACAAATATTATAATGAGGTATGTAACCAAGAAGAGGGCTTGGCTCAGTATTCAAAATTGAAATGGTGGAAAAATACTAATGCTGACGAACTGTATTCATTTTTAGGTATATTACTACTCATGCTTCACGTTAAAAAAAACACCTAGAAATGGTACTGGACAACTGATTCCTTGCTTTCAACACCAATATTTTCAAAAATAATGAGCCAGGACAGATTTCTGATGATCCTAAGGATGTTGCACTTAGATGACAACTCTCTTTCTACTAGAGGGGACAAGCTGTTTAAAATATGCATAGTTGTAGAAACAATCAGGCGATAAGTTTTTTACAACCTTTACGCCTTACCAAGGCTTAGTTATAGACGAGAGTTTGATGTTATGGAAAGGGCACCTTGGTTTCAAGCAATATATCCCAAATAAAAGAAACCGTTTTGGTATCAAACTGTACATATTGTGTGAGTAAGACTGGTATAGTGCTTGACTTTATGATCTACACTGGAAAAGGTACGCAATATTCTTCAGACACTACCGAAGCAGGAGCTTCTTTCAAAGTAGTACAAACACTTATTCAACCTTATCTCAACAACAATCACATTTTGTTTATTGATAATTGGCACTGCAGCTGCGCCCTCTTTGAATGTTAATCTAGTCATGATACTGGAGCTTGCGGAACTGTGCGACCAACAAGAAAAAAATATGCCTTGCTACTCCAAAAACAAAAAAATGAAAAAGAGTGAAGTGGAAGTTAGAATTAATGAAAAGATGATCGCAGTAAGGTGGTGTGACAAGCGTGTAAGTTTGCTCTCTAGCATACATAAACATGAAATGGTAAATGTCAACCAACAGACACAGAAAAATTGTTCAAAAACCCTTGTCAGTCATTGAATACAATAAAAATATGGGAAGCGTTGACGAAGCTGATATGATGATATCATTTAACAACTATGCGCGAAAATCTAAAAAATGGTATCGAAAGTTGTTCTTCCATAGCATTGATTTTGTTCTAAATGCATTTCATATGTACAAATTGCATCATGGAAACAGGCTTGCTCTGCAAGAATTTAGGTTGAGTCTCATCCGTGCAATATTTGAAACTCAAAGTACGCCCAATGAGATTGCATGAGGAGTCGGCACTCTATCTACCAACCAGTTGCCACTACGTCTAATATCACGGCACTTTCCACAACCAACTCAAGCTCCTGCCGACCAGACGAGGAAACTCCAGCGACGATGTTTTGTTTGTGCAAACACCCAACTTAGATCCAAGAAAAGGAAAGACTGCACAAAAGAATGCCATGAATGTGATGTTGGGTTAGTATTTACCCATGTTTCGAAGACTACAGGAAACAAGTATTTTAAGAAAATGTAAATATCTCAACTTTTTTCAACAAAAATATGTTATTTTATTCATTTATTTATTTATTTAAGTGTCACAAAACACCTCACAAGCACAAGTGCTCTGGCAAAGACTTGTCAGTGTACATTTTACATAGGTCACTAAGTATATAATTGTTAATTAAAAGTTAAATATAAAAAATAAACATTAAAAACATATAGCATATTATAATAATAATATAATTGTCTCTTATTTGTTAATAATAATTTGCCAGCAGTGAGACCAGACACCTGTAAGATCCTGAAGAGGAAGCCAAATATTCCGGTACACTATAAAAACAATGTGAAAGAAGATACTCCTTTGCAAGTTTTTTTGAATTTGAGAGATGATTCTTCTTTCTTTATGGAAAATGGCAGATGGTTGTAAATCTTTAAGCAAGTATAAAACGGAGATCTTTCAAAAAAACTTGTTCTATGAATAGGATATTGGAGCATTTGAGAATTCCTTGTGGAGTGCAAGTAGGAATGGTTGTTGTTTAAGAATTTTTCTAAATTGGATTTGACATACAGAAGACTATGCAAGATGAAAAGTGAAGGTAGTGGGAGGATTTTCAAATCCTTAAAGTATTTACGGCAGGGGTCGCGGAAAGGTGCAGACGTGATCAGTCTTACCACTCTCTTTTGCATATGAAATACTTTTTCAGAACTAGAGGAGTTACCCCAAAATATAATTCCATAAGATATATGCGAATGGGCATACGCAAAATAGACTTGTTTAAGAGTGTGCCTGTCGACAACACGGGATAAAGTGAGAAGAGCGAAGAATGATTTACGGAGTCTCGTCAGCAACCGATTAATATGGGGTTGCCAAGTTAAACATGAGTCTATTTCGATTCCAAGAAATTTTATCGATGGTACTACATTAAAGATTGTTGATAGATAAGAACTGTCATTATAAGAAGAATTCCGGTTATTAATATGGAAGTTCAGCAAATGTGTTTTATCAGGATTTAATCTGAGTTATCATTAAATACTACTTGTTTATTTACAAACGTTTTAGTGATTATTTTTCTCTTACTGCTTTTGACATTTTTTAGCTTAACTGAGATACTACTTTTGGGTAAGCTTATGGTGCCGTTCCAGAATGTCGGTACTCCTTAAAGGGTTAAATTATCATTAAAAAAAAAGAAAAACTGCAAAATCATCCTTTACCACAAGAATAAACACTACAAATAAATGCATTGTTAGTATACGGACAAGACTGTGTTAATAAATCTTCAAGTTTATTTAGAAAGGGCTTGATTTTTCTTCTTTTTTTAAATTTTCATGAATATTAAAGAATTGTATGGCCATGTAATATGAACCTTTTTCATTTTTCAACTTATGGTAATAGGTGGGATGAATAAAACTAGTTTTAGCAAAAGCTAAAAACCAATGAATAACCTATTTCTATTTTGGCTTAGATCGAGCTAAGGCCCGTCCGGAATGTTGTTAGCTATTGCTAAGTTCTTAGCATTTCCTAACCTCTAGCAATTGCTAGCGTGCCTGTTCAGACATGATGCTCAAGCGGCAGGAAAGTCGTTATAGTTCCAAATTTGTGCAGCTGGCATCCGTGTACACTTGTCTTTTGAAGTAAGTTGCTCTTGAAAACACTTTGGTTAGTTCTTATTGTATACATTTAGGAAAGTTGTGACTCATGATGTCGTTCGATGAAGATTCTTTGGATGCCAACGTCGGAGATAAGCAGCTATCCAGAGATCTTCTTATACAGCTGATAAAACAGTATCCAAAATTAATGGAAAAGTCTCAAATTTCAACTGTTATAGTAGCAAAGACGTTATCTTGGAAATAAGTTATGGAAGAATTTGCGAAGCTGAGTGGAAAACAAGTGACATTCTCAGTTTAAAAAAAAACTTTTAATCAACATGAAAACAGCAGTTAAAAAGAGAACCTTTATGAAAGCTACGGGGAACAAAAAAAAATAATAAAAGGCTGGGAAAAAGATATGTTGGAGGTAATGGAACAAGAGTCAAATCCTACAATTGTTAAAGTCCCATGTGCCCTGTCAGCAGAAATAGGCGTTAATAAGAGGGAAAGTGAAAAATCCTATCAGGCTCCAATAACTAGTTTCATAGCATTGGATAAATAAAATGAAAACATATAAACACATAAATCCAGTGTGTACCTCTAAAAATGCAATAAACGCAACTGACCTAGAAGTTATCGAACATGTATCCACAGCTGCTTTCAATGCGTAGTATTACTGCAGCAATTCAAAATAAATTAAATTGAAATCGAAAAAAGGAAGCAGATAGAAATACAAATTATATTGACCATTTAGTCCAGTTTCATTTTCAAGAGGACAGTCTTTTTCTAAGGGTTATCAAAAGCTAACAGTTTTATTCATAATTTTTAAGAATACACATTGCTAAGGAAAATGCTAACAATTTTCTTAGTTATAGCTTTTACTATACGTTTCAGAATTTTAGTCTTTGAACAACTTAACCTTAGACCAATATTATTTAATCAATCAGAAATTTGGCAAGTATATTTATGACCTTCAAATAAGTATTTTCCCTAGTGGAAACCTTGATAAGTGCAGTTGTGTCATCTGAAAATAGATAAAGGGGTGTATTTATACTAGATGGTATTTCATTTATATACAATCAGAAGAGGTCCAGAATAGATCCTTGGGGAATACAGCATTGGACCTATTTCCATTCTGAGAATCGAGTTTGTCATCAGCAGTATTGGTTTTAATTCTTTGAAGTCTTTTGTTTAAGTGCACATGAAATAAGTTAAACGATGTTCCATTGAAACCATAATACTTTAATTTGTCAAAAAGTAATTCATGATTAACACCATCAAACGTGGGTGGAGTTTACCACTGGATGTTGAGTGGGCGCCATCAGGGAGTTCAGGTATAGTGTAGGTAATACCCTTTACCTTTGGGCTTATAGTAAATCTATTGCGTTTGCAGAAAGGGTAGTGACATAGGGACAGATAAATTACAAACTATATTAATTTTACATCTTTATAAATTCAAAATGTGTTTTAAAATAGACAACACATTCTGAGTCATGAAAGTAAAAATGTTAGGCCTATTTACAGAGTTATGAATAAAAATAATGGTCATAGTAGGCTACAAGTTTAAAACCGGTTAGGTAACTGCTTGCAAGTATCAGTATCGCTCTCTATAGTTTTGATGCTTTCATTTAGTTTTTTACTCATTGTTTATTACTCGCACAGTGCACTAACGTCTAACCGTATATGATAAAACTGAACTGACACTTTGACTCAGTATAGAGGCGCGGCGAAGTCGGGGTTGCCAATGCGTTTGATTTTTCAGTATTATAATATTCATGACATGGGTAAAAATAAAATAAAAACTTTTAAACTATTTAAGTATTTAACAATTGTCAATTTAATATGAGATACCTCAAAGGCGTTATCTCCGAGTGAACTACCAGAGAGGAATGCAAATAAAGAATAGATAAGAGCTGTTCAACAGGCCATTTTAAGTGGCCCGTGATAAGATTTCGAAAAGCATGTGCGAGGGTTGAAGCTTATTTGGCGATGGGTCCATGGGCCGATCTTGACAAATGAGAGGGAGTGCTAGGCTAGCTAGCCAGGCTTTTTAAGATTTGGACTTTTCTGACTGCAGTTTAGATATAGAAAGAATAATCAAACAATTTAACATAAGGTTTCAGGAACTTGATACGTTGAAATCACATGTCCTACTGTTCAGCGATTCTATTGGTGCTGAAATTGAAGAAAGACATTTGCAGCTTGAACTGTCTGATCTTAAGGCTGACTCATTCTTACAAATGAGAAAGGGAAAAGAGCCAGATTTTTTCAAACTATTGTCTGAAGATAAATTTTTGAACTTACAAAATTTTGATCTCAAAATAACAAATATTTAGAAGCACCTACATATTATGTGAAAGCATATTTTAACCATAAAGTTTGTCAAAAATAACCCAGAACGAGCCTTGGATGCATCTGCACAGCCTCAACCATCACACTGAACTGAATTTATTCGTAAAATATTTCTTTTGTAATATTTACTCTATTTTATGTTAATTCACTTTATTTTAATATTTTTACAATAAAATCTTTTATCAGTTATAAGTACATAAATGTGTTTTATTGTCTTGTTATCTAAGAAAGCAATGTCAGCAAGAAATATTTTTCTCAGTTTTCTGTTCAAAATATAACATTTTTAAATTTTAATTTATATTAAAAATATTTTTGAAACTAGTAGTTTTACATAAAACGGATATTTTATTTAGAGGTGTTTTTTCAGTACTGGTATTGGCTTTAACTAAAACATGAGAAAAAACTGCAAATATATCCCAGGAGTTTCCTCCTGGACACTTCTAGGTGTGGCCATCGGCTCCACCCGGCCTGACAGTTTCAGCCCCCAGCCTTTTAAAGCTGGACAGCCCTAGAATGGATAATTATTTTTTAACTTTAGTTAAAAATATCGTTAGTTAGTTTATAGAAAATATCTTAAGGTTAGTTGAATAAATAAGTTAAGTTAGGTTTTATTAATATTTTTATTCCAAGTTGTTGAAATATTTTAATATTTAACGGCTAGGCTCCCCCAAAACTCCGCCCATGCCGTTCAAAGCATTGGATAGATCACGGAAAACTCCATACACTTTGTGATCAATTCATTTACCAGCTCCAAAAATGCCATCTGGGTGGATCTCCCTTGTCTACAACAAAATTGTTTCTCATTAATAACTTTACTAGCTGTACTCGCTCCCTTCGCCGGTCATAATATTGAGTTTGATTATATAATCAAAATGCGCAGCATGCTTTCAATTTATACTGTATCTATTTTATATCCAATTTAGAACAGCTGATGTTATGTATAATTTACTACTGTACTCAATTATTTTTTTTATTTTAAAAGTTTAGCCTACCACAATTTTATTGAATTTGTTTTTATTTAACATCTGTTAATCAAATACAACAAGCTTCTATTTGTTATTTTTTATTTAGGTCTAATTGTTAAGTTTTGTATGGGTAGTTATTTATTTTTGTCTTATGTTTAGTCTGAATTTTTTTAAAACTGGTACCGTCCTATATTTTATTTAAAATTTTTTAATTTTCTATTTCACCAAAAGGGGTTACTTGTTAATATTTAAAAATTTTCCAATTCATAGCCGTCTAGGAATACCGGGCGACTTCCTATTTTCCGTGGAATCATGAGATGTGGGCTAAATTGCCGGATGATTTGTCTATTCTACCTTCTAAATTTAACGTTAAATTTTCTCTTGTTGATTTTTTTTTTTTTTGTTTTAACCACAGTGCTTATTTTTCTCATTTTTGGGCTTTTTTTAGCCTTCGGCCTGGTTTTTAATTAGGTACTATTTTGCATTAAATAGTAAAATGTTAAATGTTTCCACCCAGCTACCGAGTTATGTTTTAACCCTCCGAGTCTCGCGCATGAGCCTATTTCATTCTGAATTTTAGCCATCCCCGTTTCAGCTCGATTTCCTTTTATTTTGTGGGGGATGGGTCTCACAATCACCCGCCGAATCATGCAGGAAGGAATCATAACTTAAAAATTTAATTCCCTCAAGTCTCATTTCAAGTTGAGGAACAAAAATAGAAGTCCCTGGGGGACAAATCAGGGCTGTATCAAGGAAGGTCAATCATTTTTATTATTGTTATTATTCATTGGTAACACGCCGATCGTAAAGATATGGGCGAATATGAGGGGCAAATGAGTGTGATGAGTGTACATGAACGAGTGTAGTCATTGTTTGCATAACTATATTCACGCATATCTCTATGGTGGTCAGAATCTAAATGGCAAAAATAAATAAATGTAGTAATAAGTAATACAGTATAAAATTAAAACATCTATTTTAAAAAGGATAATAAAGTTAGATTGACATATTTCAGCTTCCCAATCAATGAAGAAAGTTGTTGAAATAAATGACTACTTGCTGGGCACAATTGCTGGTGGTGCTGCAGATTGTGTATACTGGGATCGAGTGCTAACAAAACAGTGCCGTATGTATGAACTGCGTAACCGAGAACGCATCTCAGTGGCGGCTGCTTCCAAATTGATGACCAACATGATCTACAACTACAAGGGCATGGGGCTCTCTATCGGCATGATGATAGCTGGCTGGGATAAAAGGGTAAGATTAATTGTAGTGCCTAATTCGTTATTTATTTAAAATAAATGTAAAATGATTATTGTTATATGTATGTCACTCATTAACATTGTCATTGTTATTTGAAAATACAAATAAACTAACTTGCTATTCTTATTCTAATAAGAATAGAACCAACAGTACCAAATTATACTGAGTTCCAGTTTTCAGAGCCAAATAAAAGTTAATCCACAAAAATCGCAAGAACTTGAAAAATAAATAAATTAAAACTTTGAAACTTCTAGGTAACGTTTGAAAACTATTGACAAATATTTGGTACAATTTCAATTTACATCAAACGTCAATTAAATTTTTTATGATTTTTTAAAGTTGATGGTTTGTTAGAAATTGCGAAAAAACCGGTACTTTTTATAAACAATCGCTAATAAAAAATTGTTAATGAGTTATAACAGTTATTTGACAGACATGGTTCAACGCATAACTAGATTCTCTATAATACAACAAAAAGATCATGTAATTATCATTATTTGTTTAGGTAAGGTGTTTTTGGAAACTCGGGTCTACATACTTTTGAAATGGAGAGTAGGTATGCAAGTATGTTTTCTAAATTGTTAGTTTTTTTCCTATAATTATTGAGACAATAAGTTGTATAGTTTTAAAACAATAATTATAAATGTTATACAGTAATGCAAGTTACACAGTAAAAATATACAAAAGAAAAATTTCATGGAAAAATGTTTTATTTTATCTCATTTCATGATAAGCTTGGGTCGTCCTTCTTCATTTTAGGAGCAGCCTTGATCAACTTGGGTTGTATCTGTTATCAACTGTGTATAAATTTGTTGGCATTCGTTATCAGTTTGGGCAGCAATCAGCTTTGAATGACAACTGTGATCATCTTGGGTAGTCATTGATGGTTACACTGAAACGGGTTTCAGAAGGTGAAGCCCCTAATGAGCAAACTGAATCATAGAGGATATACAGTTAAACTTGGATAATTCGAAGGTTTATAATTCAAAATCTTCCTTAATTTTAAATGTTTCCGCGGTTCCTTGAACTTTGTATTAAACCAATATAAAAAATCTTATTTAATTTGAAATATTCTTTGGTTAGTTCGAAGTTTATTACAACAAATTAATTTGTTAAAATACAACTTAATTTCTTAATTTCAGAAGCGTAAACTGAAGTGATACTAAAACCAATAAATCTTTCTAAGAACTACAGTATGCGATCACAGATGAAGACTGTGGCATACATGTCTTGGTGCGAGTATCGGAGAGGGAAGAATGAGTAGTGGTGGGCGGAGAAATGGCTTTGGACTTACATGAGTGGTGGGATGCTTGGCGTCGGCTACTAACAGACGACAGTAAGATAGGCATCACGTCACACGTTACATCATTGTTTGTGTGTTATGTACATTACTGCAGTGTTTACATTGTCATACTGTATTTTTCAGAGTATACAAAACATGTTGTTAATTAAACCACATACTCAATACAAAATGTTAACATTGCAGGAAAAAGTCGTCAGTATAAGCTAAGTTGAAAAGGGTTCAAAAAGAAATCACAAATTGCGAAAGAATATGGAATACCCCCAAATACATTATCGAACTACCTCAAAAACAAGTATAACATTTTTTTTCAGTAACATTTTCTTTTATAACCTCAATTGCACAATGTATGATTAAACCTACAATAGTATATACGATGTCATGACCATCTAATAGAACATGCTAAAATTGGTCTGGCAATGCCGCATGGCTATGTCTGTTCGCTGGCAGTACAACACGTGAGCTGTTACTATTTCATGTTTGTTTTGATTATAAGCTCAACAAACACAGTACTGTATAACAGAACGCCGGATGGTCGCGGGACACTGCCGGCAGTGATGTTGCAGTGTTGCCAGTTCGAATGGCCAGTTCTTCTTCTAGAGACTGCCTTTACGATGTACGATAAATCTCATTTATAACACAGTGTCAAGAAGCACTGTATTGAAAATTAACAACATTATTGGCTAATTCAAATTTGTTCACTGGTCCCTTCGGATTTGAACTATCCAAGTTCTACTGTATTTAAATTTGATATATTCTTTTTATTAAGTAAATTGTATTTTCAGACAAATACTGTATTGTTAATCGAGCAGTTTATATGTTATATTTTTTAACCTGTGCTGATAGATGTGTTTTCTTTTTTCTTGGTTTGAAATAAATCAGAGTTGATATTTTTGTTTATGCATCTCCCTGTAATAACAGTTTGTTTTGCTATCAAAATACAATAAAAATATTAAATTTTGTAAACAATGAATCATTTTCCAAATCCACTATCTTACTATAAAACCTTGATCACTTACTAAAGCAGCGGATATTTTAAAATTAGAGGATTGTAAAATAATATTCTGAGAATAAATTATCAGATTAAAAAACTTAGTTTTGGGCTTTAATTATTTACGCATGTAATGTTTGTATAACATTAGGGACCTGGGCTGTACTATGTGGACAGTGATGGAACTCGTACACCAGGAAAGGTTTTTTCTGCTGGATCTGGTTCTCCTTATGCCCTTGGTGTCCTGGACTCAGGATATCACTGGAACCTTACTGATGAAGAGGCTTATGAATTGGGGCGTCGCTCCATTTATCATGCAACATTCAGAGATTCTTACAGCGGTGGCATTATCCGAGGTAAGCAGAGTCTGTGATGTAGTACTTACTCTTCAAATGGAAATAGAGTGTATATTTTATGCTATAGTGCAATATTCTACGTCATTGTCTGTAACCTGGTTACCATTGGAATTAAGGACAATTAGTTCCATGATTATTAAAAATGAAAACAATTAAATGATTAAAAACCATCATCTGCAACCACTATGCACTGTAGGGAGGCATGGTGAAGCATGAGTTAAGAGAATGCTGGTCGGTTAGATACGTTTGCACGTTGGCTGTTTGTGAGCGATTTTTTTCTCATTTCAGAGTTAATTTTATAATCAATTGGGCTATTAATAAATTGTTCTTTCTTAGCTAAGTCGAACTCAGATAGTAACAATGATTACACTCATTCATCCACATGCATTCACCCCTCATATATCCAGGAATATATAATAGCCTATAGTGAAATATTAAAAAATGTGACATTATTTATTTCTTTGACAAAATAAATATTGAAATAGGCCTATGATATTTATATAGAATAATACTGGGCAAAATATAAAACCCAAATGAGATTCAAATTGCATGATAGGGTTAGAAAAAATCATAACAAAACCACTAATTTACTTCTATACAAGATAAAAATAGCTTTCAACTTATGGCCTGATTCAGACAATCTGTGTATAGGCATTTAATTTAAAATAGCATTATTTTTAATTTTATTATATACATATGTTTTATTATTACTGTCTGTAACATTAACATATTATTTGGTTCCAAGTAATTGCATGATTGTTAGTAAAATATTTCATTGTTGGGTGAATGGTCAGTTTTTATTTTTTTTCTGAATCATGAAGAGTTGTGACTATTATTACTTCTTGAGAAAAACAATCTCATTGTCAATTGCAATTGGTTAGGAAATATTATGGCGATAGAATATAACTAGACTACTGATTATTTAGATTCAATTTTCATTATTTTAATCAGGTTGTGAAATTATTGTAAATTTTGTTTATGTCCTCCTTTAAAAAATACTGATTTATACATTGATTGAATCAGACCATTGTAAAACGTATGTCTAAGGCGAATATAATTAAAGTTAACACATCTGTTTTTCATACTATTATTTTACTAGGTGTGAAAGTATGGATAAACTGCAATTTATTTATATTTTCAATTTCTCTGGAAAAGACACTCTGGAATTACACTGGTAACACTTCACAAGTAGCGTGACCAGCAATAACATAAGAAACAACTAATTTTAAGTAACCACAGTCTAAATAATAACAAAATTAACTGTAGCCACACTCTGTGGTGTTTTTAATTATAACAATTCGAATATGACTTATTTACACAACTGAGAATGAACAGAACAAACAATGCCAAGAACTAACAAAACTATATAAACAATTAACTATTACAAATAAACAATAATATAGTTAAAAAATAATATGTAAATTTGGGTTTTGAACTGTAATAGTATGGTTTCAAATTTGAAATAAATATATATATATATATATATATATATATATATATATATATATATATATATATATATATATATATATATATATATATATATATATATATCGTATTAATGATAAGCATACACTTTGAAATTAGATAAAATAATCCTAAGTAGAAGAACAGGGACCTTTTTTTAATAACCAAACACTTCAACTCTAGAACTGTGGGGAGTAATATAGGCTATACATGTTTAAAAATTATTGTAATTTAATAGTAACATTTAATAAATGAATGGCAAACATACTTATATTAAACATCTGCGGTTAAAAAGATGACTAAAAGTCAAACAACTTATATTATTTACACTTATTTAGCTACACATTAGATTAATTAGGATATAGTATTACGGTGATAACTTAAATCACTAATGAGAGTAGTTTAATGAGAGTTAAATCAGTAACGAGGGTCAATAACAAAACGTGCGAGCTGTACTTAAAACGTTACAGGAAAAACAAAGGATATGCGATGATTGTTAGTCTAGTACCGTACACCAAAATAATAAATATAAATAAAAATATTTCCATTTTATTGTTTGTTTTTTTTTTTTTTTTTTTATCAAACTCAAGCCCAAAATCAATTCAGATATTGTCACACTTTAGTTGTTATAGAAAAATGAAATCCTGATTTTATCATCTTGGAAACAAGTTCAGCTGATATAGATAATTATTATATTTTACCAATAACCAAGAAAATATAAGCACAGAATATAAGCAGATATGTGCTTATTTTGTAGTATAAGTTTGGTGCTATTCGGAATCAGACCAGTGAAAATTCAAGTTATTTTTGGCGGATTGTGATATTTACGGAAATATTTCTATAGCACAGCTTGAGGTCTAAGTTGCATTTTTGAGCAGCCAAGACTGGACAGACTACCTGAGTTTGTTATTGCGTGCAACTCGAGTACTGGTTTGGGGCCTTCTTGGGACATCGCAATTAACGCAGCTAGGATTGCGCGCAATACTCTTAATTTCATTTAAATCTGTTGGAGTTATTAGGAATGAATGTTGATAGTAAATACGTAAAGGTGGAAGGGTATTGGAATGTACAACGTGTGGACGGCTAGACTGGATTGTGATAAGGTGATTGTTTATCTTATCAATGACGGAAGGCTCACGCATAACTTCGCCGTTTGGCAATTCAATTAGCTCAACTATTTTCTTTGAAAACCCACTTGTCAAGTTATTTATTACCTTCCACTGCTCAGATACATCACCTTTACAGTTTTATAATAATGTTGAATAATAATTTTTTTGTAAAATTGATCACATTATTTAATTCATTAGTACATTTTGCAAAATAATTTTGAAAAACTGTCATATGGTCTTTTTGTAGAAATTTTATATAATTTTTTACGTCTCAAATTTATATAAAATGTTTGGTGTTATCCAGGGACTTAACAATTTAGCCTTTAACAATTTAGAACTACCACCATTTGTCTTGCTACTTCTAAATATACAATTACTTAAAATATCAATAAACTTATAATACAAACAGTATTTACATCATTTTAGATAATTTATAACGTTTTAACTAAACATCTGTAACACACTGTTATTTACATTGACAAAATAACAATAGTATATTTCATAACAAGAGTGGAAAGTGGGGTTTTGCATGTTCGAGACCATATGTTTGAAGTGCGAGACTTGTCGAGCACTTCAAATGGTCGAGAACATACAAAACACTTTCACTCGAGTTTTGAACGATACTTTTCACTACACTACGGAATAAAAACAGGTGTTGTTGACTGTGGAAAATTTTCGGTTGTAAACAATGTTACTTTCGGTAGTAAACAATAGACAGCTGTTGAAAATATGATGTTTCGCAGGTTGTAAACACATAACGAAAACAGCTAAACTCATAGTAGTGTAGTGAAAAAAAATGTCCCCTAACATTTTTCATATTCACAAACCCCTAAGGCCTAAATAAAAGATCACGATTCCTTTCCGTGCAAGACAAACCACAGCAAGGAATAATATCCCACTTTGACCCACTATCAAGGCCAATCGGCGACAGTAGACAGGTGGAGGGGTGACAGTAGACAAGTACTTCCGGACGAGCGTCATATGAGAAAGAAGAGAGAATGGGAGGGAGTGATTAGTTTCCTTTACTGCTCACAGGTTGTGCAACCGAACAGTCGAAACTGGAGGCAATTTTGACCTCTTTAACTTGATTGATGACAGGTTGCAGCACGGTCGCTCCCATATTTCATGCCTCAATATTTAACATTGGATGAAACTATCTTCTATGTATAGTAAAATCAATGGTTATGCGTTATCGGCAAATGTATGCCTAGCCAGACGAGATGCAATCTGAAATATCAGCTAAATGCCAACTGGCAACTGGTGATACAAAGAAGATTTGTGCAGCTAAATTATAAATTTATGAAATGAACACAAGTAGTATGATAAAGTTTTGGTTCAATAAAAATTATGTTCCGTATTGCTAAATCCGTCCTTTTTATTATCAGAAGAGATTTGGATTGAATTGTTTTGCATTTAACATCGACGTAGTAGTAGTAACAATTATGATCAGGGAACCGTTCAGTGAGTTTACAAATCAAAATTATCGTATTGTAATACATTTTACACTCCATCTGTGTTACTTTCTAACCTAGTCAGGAAACCGATCGACATTTTGACAGAAGAAAATATCGTATCCCTGCAAATGTTACATGCACATTTGGCGATCTAAAGTGTTCACAAACAAATTATTAATTGACATTCACTACGGATATATCTACTTATTTTTTATTCAATTGAAAATAAATAAATATTGTTACGTCGCACGATACTTGAACGCCATCACGATATTTTATATGATATGATACGATATTTTCTTCTGTCAAATCATTGGATAATTCCCTACTCAGATTAAACACCAAAATGGATCACAATCACCTCACGGGAAATATACGATAATTTCAATTCAGAAACGAGCAGAACAGTTCATTGTACGTACAACATGAGAGAAATGGACTTTTGCCATGGGAAGGAAGATTTGTTGTTTTGTTAGACAGTAAAGTGACCTGTTTTCGGGAGCAGTTTGATTGAATGATTTTACGTTACTGACACGAACAATCTTTGGAATATAGGCCCAATCAGTTTTCGTTCATTATCATTTGGGTTTCGGTCAACAGTTCTGTCCTCTACTAGATTTGTTTATTTGGATCATAGATCTCGGTAACTTGTTCGACTTTAATAGTTTTTTTGAGCATCGTGATCCGGATATCTCGTTCACTTAGATGAGCCTTGTCAAATGAACGGGTCGTGAGAACGTCACATATACGTTCGACCCCAACTATCGACTTCGACTGTCAGTCGTTAGTCACTACGTAACTTCACTGCCACACTATAAGCAATAAATTACATTCCACGGTAATCGAGACACAAGTCTATCATAATTTTATTATCCTTTCACTTTAATTTATTTTGATTGAAAAAATCCGAACTTGACCATGAATGTCGATTATAACCGTGTTTTTGAGATCGAACTATTTAGTTGGTTACATCTTAGAATAACAATTGAAAAACTCTCGAATGGAATTCCCGATCGTAACAAAAATTCCTTCTCGCAGGACGAGAATTATAATTTCCCGGGGAATTCCCGAAATTTCAAGACCCGTCCATCCCTAAAAATTTTGCATTTTTTGTGCATTTGTAGTTTTTTGAAAAAGTTATTCTTTTTAAGATATTAAGCTTTGAAAACTATTAATAACCATTATTAATAGTTAGTGATAAGAGGTGCAAAGTATCAGAATCAAATTTCATTATTCAGTTTGTACATACATACAAGAATAGTGTCATATAAACTTATCAATATATTTATAAAAGTACATAGATTATGTATTTAACCTAAATTACAGGTATAAGCCTATTTTTGCATACAGAGTATCTTAATATAAATATTTTATTAAGATTTAGGGAAAAAACTCTTCCAATGAGTAGCAGTAAGGTTGAAGCAAATATCTCTTTAGAAAACAACAGAAGCCTTTTTCACAGATTTTACTCTTTACACTTGTTTATTTATTTATTTATTCATTAGACGCCGATCGTCAAGATATGGGCGAATATGGATTTCGAATGAGTGTAGATGAGCGAATGTAGTCATTGTTACAAACTAAGGCCGACTATTCCTTAGAAAGTGTCATTAATTAATAGCCCAATGACAAATGAACAGCCGGTGGTTATCAGCTGATCCTTCTATGGCAAATAATTCCTTTGATGGCAAATGATTTTTAAATTTAGCCCCTATAGATGTGGCTTTCCTTTGTTAAAAACTGCGTTTGTGTTGTGATAAATCTAGGTTGTTTCCGTGTCTGGTATGATTAGAATGAATATTACCTTGTGTATTCAGTTTGTTGAGTTTACTCCCTACACTCAAGTAGGAACTTTACTGTATACTGAATTAGGTCTTATTATTCCTCATACGTGTAGTATCAGGTTTGAAGATAATATCTTGAGGGGTTATTAACCCATTAGCCTACCTATTATTTTGGTACTACTTGGGACTAAAAAATCATATTAAATGAGCATCTTCATTCCATTCACGTCTTTATCAAAATTGTTGTCACTAACGTCTAAAACACAATCGATTTTGCTTGAAAATATGAAGTCAAAATTGTTTCTCCTAGCCATCACTTACATAACTTAAAATAAAACAACATTGTGCTAAAATTTCATCTAAGAAACAACAATATCACACATCAACAAACGAGCAGAAACTGAACACAACCTACAACTACAATACGAACTTTGTTATTGTTTTTGTCAGCTGAAAAATAAACCAGGTATGGTTAGTCTATCTCATACTACCAGAGTCAGATACGAATACTGCTAATATAAATACTATAATGCTTTCTGAGAACACCTAGTTAACTTCAATACCAAATCATTACAACAATAACAAAATGTTATATCACCATCACGGAACAGTTCCGTGATGCCCTAAAATGGGCCATGCAAAGTCATCACGGAATGATTCCGTGAAAGTAGTCAAATGGGTTAAGATATGACAAACTATGTAAAAAACACAATCAGAGACAGATGCAAAATTAAGCGTTAGAAACGTATTGAAGGGTTTTTTATAAACACCCTGCAGGAATATATTGCTAATTGGGTACTGATATTCATGGGTTTGATGAAAAATCTAAAATCTGATTAGCTGTTCTAAAGATACACATAATTTAGTAAAGCAAACAAAATCGTGAATGTCCGGTACATAAAGGATTTTCAAATATATGTTTAGTGGTACCTTTTTATATCTGTTAGAAATCGTTCTATAAAAGTTGTAAAATGTTTTTAGATAATACTGTATATTTATAAATACATAGATTTTGAAGCTTAATACAATTTCGTTTTGCCCTTTCTAGTATATCATATGAAAAGTACTGGATGGGTACACATTTCGGATGAAGACTGTATGGATTTACACTACAGCTACACCAGCAAAAATTCGTCGTAAAGTTTAGTATTTAGTCTTTTTATAAATTGCTTCATAAATAAAAGTTTCTTTGTTCAAAGTTGTAACTTTGTTCATTTATTTAACCATATTTCTAACATCATAAATTGTACTTTCATAAGTTAATGAAATATGGTTTTATTTGATAGAAACTTCTGAAGTATCACTTTTAACTAGAAAAGTTATGTGTATTGAAGACATTTTTCCATCTTCTATGAATTGATGTACAACCAAACAAGTGCACTGTTCTGAGTTGGCTGGCTATTACCATTGCTTGAAGATATGGATGGGGGTGTAAGTTTAATGTTATTTCCTAAATATTTAGAGTAATTTACTGAAAAGTATTGCTATCAGTATTTATGGACATGATATTAATTTAATTTTTCTTAGGTTAACAGAGTTCATGAAGTGCATTTATTTTTCAGAACACAATTGAAAAATTGAGGAACATACATTTAAATTTAGTTACAATAACACACACTAAATTCTGTATTGACATAATAACCCTACAAGGTGTTTAAGAACTGTATTTTGAGACATTATTTTTTAGCCAAAATCAAACGTAAATTTCTTATTTAGATCATTCACAAAGCCTTATTGACTTACATAGGTACCATTTTGATTTTAATATTTTACTTTTTCAAACCATTAACGTACAATTTTGAAAATTTGCATACATTTTTATAACAACTAGCAAATCTTAAGAAAAGTTTATCAGCTGTTATTAGACAAATTGCATTTGGAGACGTCTACGGATTGAATACTGACTTTACTTACGGTAAAAATATATTTAACTTACAAACATTTTATAGAATGCACGATAGTGACATAAACTGGTTTTTAGAAGAGTTATAACGTTACCATAATAATATTTGTAAGAATGTGTTGTGTATATTTATGGGTGACCTAAATCTAGATATACAGTAAACGCCCGCTAATCCGGCATCCAATGGTTCGGCACTTTCAATAATCCGGCATCAGCCAAAAGTAAAAAATACTTAATTTTAGAGTGGTTTTGCGGTGTAGTTTTCCACTGTTTACTATTGTGGATATTGGATATGAACGCTTCAGGTCCGCTTGGTATTATCCGGTTGCCTTCGGGTCCTCTCGGTAAGGTTCGTGAGCACTGTACGTATGTACAGTACTCGTTAACGTTCGGAATCAGTCGGCCTGGCTCGGCCGGGTTCGGGCGTGGCCTACGTGACAAGACACTCACGTCCTGTTGTCTGTCACTGTCACTGCTGTGCAAGTGTGCTACTGTACTCTACACTTCTGTTGTGCGTGTTTTGTGTTATTATTTTTGTTAAATTATAATCTATAGTGAGTTTTTGTAATTTACAGTATTAATGGTCTCATTGGTATCCCTTGTTTATGTATTTTAGGTATTGTGGGGTTTATTGTTAGATGTGTGTTTTGACCGTTGTCATGTTTTCGAAACCTTCTACCAGTGGAACAGTGAAACGTAAACATGTTACTCTTACAATTCAACAAAAACTTGAAATCATCAAGCGGATTGAGAAAGGTGAGAATCGAAATAAAATTATGGAAGAATATAACATTGGTTCTTCAACAATGTATGACATTAAAAAAAATAAGGATGAATTAAAAAAATTTGCTTCTCAAACTGATGCTATAAAAGACATTGAGTCTCGAAAAACTTTGAAAAAGCCTAAACTAGACCAGTTAGACGAAATTTTATACAAATGGTTTTGTGCTAAAAGGTCGGAAGGTAAACCTGTGACTGGTCCGATGCTTATGGAAAAGGGGAAACAGTTCCGTGATGAGTTAAACTTACCAGAAACTGAGTGTGTATTTTCTGATGGTTGGCTCTATAGATTTAAAACTCGCCATGGGATCCGGAAACTAGATGTAGCTGGAGAGCTACGATCAGCAGATACAAATGCTGCCGAAGAGTATAAAACATATTTTGACGAATTCGTTGCAAAACACGAGTTATCTGCAAGCCAGATATATAATGCCGATGAAACTGGGCTACTTTGGCGCTGTCTTCCTAACTCCACGTTGGCTGGTAGCAGTGAAAAAACTGCCAAAGGGTTTAAGAAAAATAAAGATCGATTGACGGTGTTGTTTTGTGCAAATGCTTCAGGCAACCATATGCTAACTCCTTACGTCATTGGCAAATATAAGAAGCCTAGAGCTTTCAAAGGGGTTGTAAACCTCCCGGTAACTTATGCAGCTCAATCCAATGCTTGGATGAATAAAGAATTATTCAAAGATTGGTTTTTTAATCACTTTGTGCCTTCTGTTAAAAATAATTTGGAAAAAATTAAATTGCCTGAAGATAGCAAAGTTATATTGCTGCTAGACAACTGTGCAGCCCATCCTGCAGCATCTGAGTTAGTTTCCAAAAATATATCTACACTTTACCTACCAGCAAACGTTACCTCGTTAATACAGCCAATGGATCAGGGAGTAATCCAGAATTTTAAATGCTTTTACAGAGCATCTTTCATTCGAGGGCTCCTTCAATCTGACTGTTCGGTTATAGATTTCCAAAAGAAATTTAACATTAAAGATGCTATTTTTGGAACAGCTTTGGCATGGAATAAGGTAAAGGAATCAACCATACAAAAGTCTTGGAAGAAACTTTGGCCTTTAGCATATAATGAAGATGACAATGCTGATGCACCGACTGAAAACAATGTTGTGATTGAATTGCTAAACGATGCGCAGAATGAACTCAAGGATTTGCCAGAAGAAGAGGTTGGTGAATGGATAACTGTCGACGAAAATGAACCTACAACCAAAGAGATAACTGACGAGTTCATTATTCAAAGTGTCTTGGGAAATAATGAAGAGAATGAACCATTAGATGTTGAATCTGATGAAGAAGGAACTGACCCATCAAATCCAGAAGCTCCGCCTACCTGGAATGAAGCGGCTGCCGCTATTAATACTTTTGTGAGATTTGCCGAGTGTAGCAAGTCTTATAGCGCTGCAGAACTTTTAAACTTGTGTTAATACAAAATGAATTTTTCAAGAAAAAGTCTGATTCCAAAAAACAGAGAGACATTAGATCCTTTTTCAAGTAAAATATGTACAGTACAGTAAATTCTATATATGTATTTAGCCTGTATGTATTGTACTGTAAGTAATAAAGTTACTGTATCTGGTAAAATGTTGTTTTCTTCCTATTTCCCCTACTGTATTACTGTAATATGACAAATTAAATATATAAAAGTGCATATAGCGCTAATAATGGCCTAAATGCTGATTTTCGGCTATTTTAAGACGGCACTCGATAATCCGGCATTTTCAGTAATCCGGCACCGGAAAAGTCCCGAAGGTGCCGGATTAGCGAGCGTCTACTGTACTAGACAATGATGAGTGCACTAATAGATATATGAATCGTTTATTACAAGCTGGTCTTGTACAGTGTATTGACTGAGCAACACGGGTGACAGACAACAACAGAGGTTCTTACTTGGACCACAGCGACTTCCAGAATGTGAGGTCAGCCGTTGTACATACTGAGATCACTGACCACTATAGCACTGTACTGACTATCACTGACACTGACCATAGCCACCCCATCACCCACCCTACTACACAACTTACTTATATAGACTACAACATACTTACTGATCAACTGTCTCACTCCAACTGGGATTCCGTATCTTCCTGTATCGAAGTTAATGCTAGTAACGATAAATTTTGTTCTATTACCTCAGAACACCAATTATTTTTATATTGGGATTGGAATGTAAAACGTCATTTAATTCAAATATTTTGTTTCTTAAACCTTGAATGTTAGATTGAAATATTTTCAATCTTAATCATTTTAAATTAGATTTATGATCTTTAAATACGTTGGAACAGTATTTATAATATTTTTTTTCTAAAATTTGAAGATAATTTATGTGGATTTCCATTATTTTATAAAGTTTATGTTTACCTTTCTTACTAAGATGGAGCCAGCGGTATGTATAGTCCCTATTCTCAAATTTTGGAAGTGTTAATTTACTAAAATTTAAGTTTCTCTTGTTGTTAAATATCATTTTCAATTGTTTTATTCATGTCATATTTATCATATCTATATGGTACTTCTGAAATTACAATATTTGTGTTTTTTATGTTATCCATCAAATAATTACTTCTTGGTTTGGTTTTGTAATTCATGTTACTATCTAAATTGTTTGTACCTCCAATAATAAAACTAAAGTCATTATTACCACAATTTCTTGTAATTTACTCTGTTTTTGATATGAAAAAATCAAGCGTAGTTTCAGGAAATACAGAAGATGAGACATTATGTCTTGATAATGATGCTAATCCTCTTAATAATATTCAAAACATATTTAATTAATTATTTATTCAATTTAATAATGTTTTTTTCATCCAAATTATGTTCAGCCAATTTTATTAAAACTAGTATAAACACAGTGAAACCTGGATAGTTCGAACTTTTCTAATTCAAAATCCTCTTTAATTCGAATATTTATCATGGTCCTTAGCATTTTCTATACTAGTAATGTTAAAAAATCGTGGTTAATTCGAATTATATTTTGGATAATTCGAATTTTGTTCGAGGTAAAATGCGGAGCCGATGTCAGTTTTAGACGGGAAAACAGGAAACGCGCTCGTGCCAAAGCCATTGTACAGTGACAATGACCTTGGCCAGCCGTTGCGTACGCATCGCCTGGCCGGCCGTACCTGCCCTCAACCCTCCCTCGCCTGCCCCAGTCCGGCGCCGCTAAGGGGTCAATGCACACTCACGCTTTCTCTTTACACCCTTTGTTATGCAAACTGACTCCACCAGTCCGTCACGGCCTATTCTAACACTGACATCTGTGTTGTAGTGAGAGAACAGTTCGCTAGACATCTGTGTGGTAGCCACCCTCGCCGTGCCGCTTGTGTGTCGCTTATCGCCCGCCGCGCATTGCCCCTCGCTCGTATCGTAGCCGAGGCTGTAGTGTGTGAACAGTTTTGGGAGTAGTTTATTGACGAATTTCTTCCCCTATTTTTGTGCGTGTCTGTGACATCGTGTGTGTTCTGGAAAATGTCGTCGGCTCCAAAGCGAACATACAAGACATTAACTTTGGAAGAGAAAATAGCGGCGATTAAAGAAGTAGAGAAGGGAAGAAAGAAAAAATCCGAGATCGCCAAGGACTTTGGAATTCCTCCAAACACGCTTTCCACCTACTTGAAGAATAAAGAAAAAATTCTGAAGAGTGAAAGTGAAAACAGTAAAGGCCGAAAAAGACTAAGGGAGCCGGATAACCCACATTTGGACAATTGTGTGTTGAAATGGTTCAAGCAAGCAAAGGACAAGAAGATTCCCTTGAGTGGTCCGCTTGTAAGAGTCAAAGCTGAACAATTTGCTACGCAAATGGGTAAAAATGATTTTAAAGCAAGTACAGGGTGGCTAGATGGCTTTAAGGAACGCAACCAAATTTTGTTCAAAAACATTTGTGGGGAAAGTGGGGCCGTTAATCAGCAAGAAGCCAATCAATGGAAAACAGATTTGGAGCAGATGATTCAGGACAGAGACGAATGGGACATCTTCAATGTTGATGAAACGGGTCTTTTTTTTTAAATGCACCCCAGACAAAACTCTTGCATTTAAGGATGAAAAATGCCATGGGGGAAACTGAGCAAAGAAAGAATCACCCTTCTGGTTGGTACAAATATGGACGGGTCCAAAAAGCTACCTCTATTGATGATTGGCAAGTCAGCTAATCCCCGGTGTTTCAAGAGCGTGAAATCAAAACCAGTGGAGTATGTGAATAGCGCAAAAGCTTGGATGACTAGTCAATTTTTTGAAAAGTGGCTGTTGAAGTTGGACAAAAAGTTCATAAAAGAAAAACGAACCGTTATCTTGTTGATCGACAACTGTACTGCACACAACACTATCCCATTAATGCAAAATGTAAAAGTTATTTTCTTCCCTGCCAATATGACATCAGTCATCCATCCTATGGACCAGGGGATAGTAAAAAATCTAAAGCATTTTTACAGACGATCTTTGGTTGAGAAGATATTGACTGAAGAATGTGACGCCCTTAAAATAAGCTAAACATTCTTGAAGCCTCAAGAATGTGTAAGAAAGCTTGGGACAATGTAACGCCCAGAATTATCAAAAACTGTTTAAAAAAAGCTGGTTTTGTAAAAAAGGAAGAGGTTGCAGAAAATATCAATGTCATTGAAGCGGAAGAGGTTGCAGAAAATATCAATGCCATTGTAGCTGAAGAGGCGCCTTCAGTTGACGTCTGGGAGGATGTCATGACTGATCTTGCCATCTCGTATGAAGATTTCCTGAACGTGGATGAAGATGTTGCAGTACGTGGTGAGATAACCGACGCAGAGATCATCGCTGAAGTGCTCCACACTGATAAACAAGATGGCGACCACGCATCGGGTGATGAAGACGACGAGTCATCTGTTGCGGAAGAAATTCACGTTCCGAGTGCGGCTGAAGCAATGAACCACATCACAGAACTTAGACGACTTTTTTAAAGTAAACATGATGTAAGTCACTCAATTTTCTCTTCACTGAATATGTTAGAATCTTTTGCCATTACTGACAGACTTAATTCTAGAAAACAAGTAAAGATTTCCCACTACTTTAGACAAAGTTAAATTTAATTTCTATGAACCAACATACTGTAACATAACTGTATAGGCCTACTATGTTTGAACAGCGTTCTTATGGTTTTATTATGTATTTTGTGCACTGTACAGTACATTAAATGTTATGATTATTGTGTACAGTAATTGTTTTACATTACTGTACTGTATTTATGATTGTTTTTAACTCTTTTGGCCATACTGTTTAGCCTACATAACGTAATACAGTACTGTATAATGTGAATGTATTGTAAAACGTGAATGTACAACAACCAATGTTATTCTCATTAAATGTTTGGACCGAATATACAGTATGATTATTTTATTTTGAAAGCCTTTTATTCAAAACTTTTTTAATTCGAATTTTTGGATAATTCGAATTTTTTTATTGGTCCCTTGAGGTTTGAATTATCCAAGTTTCACTGTAATTAATTATCATTGTCATAAAAGAAACAATGGGCATTAATTTAAATAAAAAAACAGCATTTGTTGAGAAATTTATGGTATATGGGTTGACGGCAACTTAAAATGGAGATCCCACATACATTTGTCTTTTTTTTCTATTCTAGTTTTGTGAGATTCTCCATAGTTCCAAACTTTTACTCTCCCCGCCAATTCATTTATAATGCCCCAGAATATATTAATGTTTTTCCCTGAATTTTTAATTTTTGTCCTAGAATAATCACGCTAGAATACAAGATAAGAGAATTGGATTCCATCATTCAAATGTGGAATTTTTGTTTAGGATCATTCTTTCTACTCTAAAGAGGTTATCAGAATTCAAAGAAGGGCATTAGAACTATGACTAGAAAATGAACGTTGCAGTTAATTCATATCAACAACCTTTTAGGGAATATGAAATTATGATTCTACCTATTTCTTCTACACGTATTAAGGTATAATTTTTGCATTGAGTAGTATACATCTGCTAGATAATAATATAGTAGTCCCTCTATAATCCTTCCCTACGCCACTCGGCTCCCCCCCCCCCCCCTAAGTAATCTGGTCCAGAAGTCAATGGCGGAAATAATCATCTCTCCTCCAGACCGTATTGTCGAGATGATGGAATGGTTAAGTGGATGCTATAGGAATTTAGAATTCAAAGACAGAAAGTTTAGAGCAAACTTTATCCATTTTCAAAAGGCTATTAACATGTTTTCAATAAAGGATTTCATTAGGTTCTACTTTACTGATTTTCATATGCTGACAGTGAACTAGATGTAGTGGATTATTATTTTACAATTAGAGATAGTATTGAGGCATTATTGATATTACTGAAACATCAATATAAAGATTGGGAAAGTGTATGCATATTTATAACCACTTTAGTTAAATTATGCGATAAACAAATGGGTAATGATAAGAAAAATTGTATATTTATTTATGGGCCACCTAATTGCGGTAAGAACTTCTTTACTGATTATTTTGCTTCTTTAATGTTGAACTATGGTACCATGACCAATCCGTCATGTGGAATGCGTTTTGTTTTGAAAATTGTTACAACAGGTGTATAATAAGATGGGACGAAGCGAGGTGTGACTCTGACTCATACGAAAAGATCCTTAACATTATGCAGGGTACGCCTGTTGTAATCAATATAAAATACAAATCACATTCCCATCTGCACAAAACACCTCTCATTGTCACTGGTAACTACAAGGTATTTCCAAACAATGACAGGTTCAATAGTAGACTCATTAGATACGATTGGACCTGTTGCGATGACCTTCGTAATTACAGTGACAAAAAAACCACCGTCCCTTGGTATTAGGTGTAATTATTGATTATATTATGTCATATAAATATTGTAACCATAGAATAATTACTGAATTTATTGATAAAATATTTATTGAAAGAGGTGAATAAATACAATATTTATTAACTATTGTGTTTTATTTTCCAGTGATTATCCTTTTTCATACATGAAATATGATATGTTTCAAGAGTAGAGGATGTATGTCTAGCATTAAGATTCGAAAACGAATAATCAATATCAGTGGTCCTAAATGGTACAGTAAATTTCTTACAAACATTATACAATGGTAAATCAAACTATTTTATTTCTTCCACAATTGTTACATGATCACATCACTTGATTCATTTTACGAGAAACACTTGTTCGGCTCGACCCGCCACTGCCAGACGATAACACTGGGATTATCTGCGAATGTCATGAGGTTTGGTGGTAAATATGAATCGTAGGTGTGTGTAAAATCGAACAAATATTCAATAGATATTTCAGTCTCTACCTTATATATTCAAATCACTTCCTGTACCGTACTGTCTTTAACATTCGTTGAATAGGCGTGTACAGGTAATACTCCTACGTGTAGAGACGGGGGTCTCACAGCACCCGCGTACTCAACAAAATCATGAGACAGTGTTCCCGTGTATTCTGTGTATGAGTCGTATGGAACAGAAGCAGCCGATGCATTCAATGTTGTTTTGTTTATTATCTTAGCACTCTGTCCATGACCGGAGTAATTGACATGCCACTTAGACTGTCCCAAAATCTGTTGGTCAAAATTCAATAATGTACTGGCTGTCCCATGGTTATCACGTAGTGGGGCATATACAACACCGGGTTTAAGAATATTTATCTGTGGTCTGTACTCCCATATGATTGCTTGATTGCCAATTCCGTTTACAATGGGGAATATATTCAATGCTTGATGTAATTCAGGAAAAGGCGGGGCACCCGTCTTCATATCCAATTATTGGGCATAATATATCGTAAACGATTTCATATTACTGGCGTAAATGTTCTCAAAGCCCACTGCAGTTTCAGTACCGATGGTCTTGCCCTACCACAATTCATGGCTACAACCTTCTTTTGGGTCTGTTAAACAGTCTGTGGCATACATCGGATTACTCGCATCTGATTTAAGACACATCCACCATTGAATCTGTTGTGTAGACCATGGGCATGGACTCCGAACACCAATAAATTAGAATTGACACTGTTTATACCAGCGCTACGGTGTACGATATCCCATTGACACTGTTTATACCAGCGCTGGTGTACGATATCCCTTTGACACTGTTTATACCAGCGCTGGTGTACGATATCCCATTGACACTGTTTATACCAGCGCTGGTGTACGATATCCCATTGACACTGTTTATACCAGCGCTGGTGTACGATATCCCATTGACACTGTTTATACCAGCGCTGGTGTACGATATCCCATTGACACTGTTTATACCAGTGCCGGTGTACGATATCCCATTGACACTGTTTATACCAGCGCCGGTGTACGATATCCCATTGACACTGTTTATACCAGCGCTGGTGTACGATATCCCATTGACACTGTTTATACCAGCGCTGGTGTACGATATCCAATTGACACTGTTTATACCAGCGCTGGTGTACGATATCCCATTGACACTGTTTATACCAGCGCCGGTGTACGATATCCCATTGACACTGTTTATACCAGCGCCGGTGTACGATATCCCATTGACACTGTTTATACCAGGGCCGGTGTACGATATCCCATTGACACTGTTTATACCAGCGCCGGTGTACGATATCCCATTGACACTGTTTATACCAGCGCTGGTGTACGATATCCCATTGACACTGTTTATACCAGCGCTGGTGTACGATATCCCATGACACTGTTTATACCAGCGCCGGTGTACGATATCCATTGACATGTTTATACCAGCGCCGGATTGTACGATATCCCATTGACACTGTTTATACCAGCGCCGGTGTACGATATCCCATTGACACTGTTTATACCAGCGCCGGTGTACGATATCCCATTGACACTGTTTATACCAGCGCTGGTGTACGATATCCCATTGGTGTTATTACAGTTAGACATTTCTTTACAGCACTAGTAACTGGTAGATTATCTAATTCACCCGGTGTTAGGTACCAAGGTAAACAGTCAACAGGCACATTGGTATAAGGTGTGCATGTCTAGGATTTGGCGGCACCATCGGATGTACTATTTAGAAATAAATGATTTGAATTGATATCCGTATAAATACATCATTTTGTTATATCGGAATACCAATGTACCAGTCTTAAATGAAGAGGTGCCTGTTAATGTCACACCTGTGTGCTCGGACGTTCCGCCACTTATGACCGTGGCACCATTACCTCCACCACCGCCGCTTGCTCCTAATGTGGCTTTGGTTGTTGTGGAACCGGCTTTAACCCTTTCCACTCAAGTGGCGGGGCAGCCCCGCCACGCAACTTACCGCACTAACTCCAATGTCGGGCCGGGCCCGACGTCTCTATAAAAACGTTCTATGATTGTATTTAGACTGACGTAGTTACATTATTGACCACTAGGGTTGTTGTTTGATATGTGCTGCTATCTGTAGATTTTTTTCGGAACCGTTTGAGTTTAGTATCGGTAAACAAACCTCAGAAAATGTAATGTTTGTCGTCTGTGGCTGCTCTGTAAACAGCTGGCTGACTGCAACAGCTATCTGCACTCACTTTGTTCCGTCATATGTTTATCGTTCGTAATGAGCTTATAAAACGCATTGTTGTTGCTAGGTTATCGTTGTTGTTTTTTACTGTTTATTCATAATATTTTTATTTTTACGAAAATGAAAGAGCGTTGCAAGTAGGCTATTAGATTTTGTCTGTTTATATTTTTAGCTGATAACATGTTTTGAATTATTGAAAAAAGCTTTTACTTACAAATTTGGTCTAAATTATGTACCTTTTGACTGTTGCTAAGCAATAAAATAAAATTTATGGAGCAATTGTTTACTAGTTGCAGTGAAAATAATTTTTTTGGTAAAAATGTTGTTTTTCAAAAAAATTCGGTTTTAGAATTATATATTTTTTAAATGTATAATTTAGTCCAAAATATTTGAAAATGACTTTTTTTTTGTTTGTAAGGATACAAACAACAAAAAACAAACAACAAATACTATTCTTCCTATTTAAAATTTTTCAAAAATTCTTCTTGTATCCGGTTTTTTTGTTAGAAATTAAATTTTGTTCCAATAAATATATATAATTTTGAAAATAAAAATATATGTTTTATTTTATATTAATCTATACTTTAGTCATAGAAGAAACAAAGAAAAAATACATCAGCTTTTTGGAACTATCAGATATATGTTTTTCCCCACTGAACAAATGTAGTAGGCAATCTTTGCTTAAAAGTAATAGGAGCTGATAGGGAAACTGGGTTCCCAGCAATTGGAGTGGAAAGGGTTAAAACCCGACATTCATTCTTTTTTGTTTCCTGAGTGGCTGTCAATTCATTTTATTAGGCGTTGTTTTGTTTTCTCTTTTACGTTTTCTTAATTCTGAAGCGGTAAGGTATAATACTCCTGTAACGGTCTCCACAGAATATTTCGTAGCAAGTCCCAAGGCACCAACTGCAGAATGCCAATTCCCAGTATTAACAAAGTCAGTTCGAAGGCCCTAATAGCTTTACTATCACTTGTACGAATATGGGACGGTCCTGTTGCTGTAACGTACTCAGTGTCCCAGTAGACAAAGGCAGTCTGGGAATGCCTGTGTCATCATTCAAGTCACTGTGTGTTGGTGTGTTAGAGAGAGGGAAATAGCTGGCCCAGGAGGTAAAATTAAACAATGTTAATGTTGTCAACTAATTAGTTGGGAGACCACAACTATTGTAAATAACATGTTTGGTACATATCTTGAGTAAAGGTAGTCTGTGTGGGGATGGGACAAGGTAAGGACCAGTTTTTTTGTTATCAGTGAGCTGGATTTTACTGTATTGTATTTTGAAACATCACTTCATTCAGTTGTCAGTTCAGTTTATTGCTACTCTGCGTGAAGTACACACCTTGTCAAGTTCACCGTTTGGGAAACACTGTCAAACAGGTATACTGTAGTTGGGTGGGTGTGGAGGCTTGAAGGATTCAACCCCAAAGTTTTAAGAAAACATAAACTCCCAGATTTACAAAATCCCTCAGCTCTAAAAATGGAGTCTTCCACTGTCAGTATTTCAACTATTTACATTATCCTAATCTGGGTTGGACTGTGTCTTATTACTATATACGTGTTGCTGACATTTTTAGTACATTGATTGTACTCTGTGGATCGAGTACCAGATTGTGTTGCCCTGAAGTTGAATGCTGTGCAATGTGCTCGAAACATGTACATATAAATCAGACACAGTCCAATCCGGATTACGATAATGTAAATAGACCATTCAGCATTTCACTGATAAATGTATAGAGACATGATTTATTCTGTATTTAATTACACTACTAATACAAGCTGCCTAATATCAGTTTATTCATACAAACCACAAAAACAACAAACTTTAACTGAATGCTGCCAACTGTGGAGAATCATGGGGTTTTACATTTTTTTATATTGAGTTGTTGGCAACAGAATGCATCGGAAGAGGGAAACGATTCTTCTAAAATCACTGCAGATAAATCAGCTACCCTTATAGAGAAAAAAGGAAGTGAGCATGTCATCAAAGTCAGAAATCGTCTCAGAACATCAAACTTGTGCATGCACATGTAATTCATAAACTATTGACATGGATGATATTAAAAACATATTGATGGCAACTTGAAAAAAAAAATTCTCCAGTGACTTGAAGTCATGAGGCTTTTGGAAAATAGTCAATAGTGGCTTTATAAATTGGAAAACAGCTAGGAACCCTCATAAAACATTCGATACCTCTGTTCAGCTTGTGTTTTGTCTGCTGAACAATTCATTATAATCCAGTCAGCGAAACAAAAAGGATTTTTATTCTCAAGTAAATACCCAGCATGCATAAGAAAAAAAGTAACTTATAGATAATTACCAAGACCAACAATTGAAAAAAATCCTTTTATGTACCAAGCAAGAAAGTATTTTATAGGATATATACCAATGTACAGCCTGACAGTAGAAGACGTTACCAAATTTGTTATGGAAAAAATTAAAAAAGTTAAATTTAGATATGAAAGTGTGTAGATTAAGGTATGACAGAGTTGCCACCATGTCTGGTCATCTTACTGGAGTTCAAACTAGGTAAAAATAGCTGAAAGTAAGGTACTTCAATTGTGCCAGTGATTGAATGAACCTTAATCACAGAAACAATACCCATGCTAAGATTATGGGGCTGATTTCATGTCTTAATATTAGTGGCGGTTGTAAGCATTTAGCCCTCCCCCCTTTGCAAGAATCGTTTTGGAGGCCTTCCTAAGATATACCTCTTGAGCACCATAAAAATTCGGCCTTCCCTCCCCCCTTCATTTTATTGTGAGAAATAAAAAACAAAAGCACTTATTCTTTGTACAGTGATAATTTAACTAACAATTTAGACCGTTTCCTGCTCTCCTGCGTGATTCCTCGTTTTCTGTGCTCAACACTGCCAGGTCACTGAGGTTTGCTTGTGATATCGTCCTTCTCAAATATGATTTTATAAGCTTTAGCTTTGAAAATGTCTTCTCAGCTGTGGCTAAGTTCATGGGTATAGTCCGATTGAACACAAGCGTAGAAGTAAGGTCAAATATAGAAGGAGGCATTATGAAAGACAAACATTTTCTTTAATTAGCAAGTCACATTTTTTCACAGCTTTTTTTTAAGCAATTCCTTTGGAAAATGATGATTTAAAAAAAAATAATCACCTGCTCTTCTAAGTTATCTGATAGGTATGTAGGATATTTCTCCACAAGTTCTCTTGTCTTTAGTCTGATTTCATCATTTGATAGGTTAGTTAGATCTCTTACTCTTACTCCCATGGCCACACATATCTAAGAAGATATTTGGCCGCACCAACAAAGCCCCTCCATCTGTCTCTATCTTCTGCTTCTTCCTCGGTCACTCCCAATCGCTCCAGGTCTCCCTTCACTTGTTTCCACCACTTTTGCCGTGGTCTTCCTCTCGGTCTTCTTCCTTTGGGATTCCTCATTATAACTTGTTTCAAATTATGATTCTCCTCTCTTCTTAAAACATGTCCAGCCCATCTAATCCTTCTGCATTTAAATTCACAAACTACATCCGGGTCCCTGTAAAGTTCTCTCAACTCCTGTTGTGTCTCCTTCTCCACTCTCCTTCTTCAAAAATTGGCCCATAAAGTTTTCTGAGGATCTTATTTTCAAAGACAATTAGTTTCCTTTCTTCCTTTTTATTGAGTTTCCATGTTTCAGTTCCATAGAGCAATACTGGACTGATGATTTTTTTATATATTCGAATTTATTTGTTTGTGACAGTAATTTTGAAAACATAAGTTTGTTGCATGGATAGAAACATCTGTTTGCAAGATTTAGCCTATTTTGTATTTCTATTTCACCTTTGTTTTCTCTAGATATTACAACGCCTAAATACTTAAAAGAATCTACCTTTTCAAATTCATGGCCTTCTACTTGGAAAGTGTCTTGATTTATGTTAATTGGATTTCTGGCAAATTGCATATATTTGGTTTTTTCATCATTTACTTTTAGACCTAATTGTTCTGTTTCTTGCATGAATAATTTTGTTAGCAGCCGTACGTCTTCTAAATTTTCTGCAAAAATTACTACATCGTCTGCGAATGCTAGTACGTTAATTTTGGAGCCAATTGTTATTCCTTCATCCATTTTTGCTACTTTTTGGAGAGCTTCTTCTATCGCTAGGTTGAAGAGGATTGGGGAGAGTCCGTCACCCTGTCTTACATCTGCATTGATTTTGAAGGGTTCCGAAACTCTTCCATTTACTCGTACTGAGCCTGTGGAGTCCGTCATACATGTTCTAGCAAGATTTATCAGCTTTATTGGAATCCCAAACTTGTCCATCTTTTTCCACAGTCTCTCTCTATTTAAACTATCATATGCTTTTTGGAGATCAATAAATATTACAAAAAATTCTTTATTAAACTCCCAGTACTTCGATATAATTTCTTTAAGAATAAATATTTGATTCGTTGTTGACCTGCCTTTCATAAAACCTGCCTGATGCTCTAGGATTAATTCGCATGTATACTCTTCAATACGACTTAATACTATCTTAGATAAAACTTTATAAGGTATGCTAAGGCGTGAGATGCCTCTAAAATTACTACACTCTTCTTTCTCTCCTTTCTTGTGTATGGAAACAACTATTGCTTCCCTCCAATCATTTGGTATTTCTTCTCTTTCCCAGATTATTTTTATTAATTCCCATAGCTTGTCTATAACTATATCTCCTCCCTTCTTTAGAAGCTCTGCAGGTATTTCATCCCTACCAGGGGCTCTATTGTTTTTTAAAGCCTTAACTGCTGCTTCGACTTCTTCTCTGGTTGGTGTTTATACTTTTGGCTGTACATGATAGTATATATCTTTGTTATCCTCGTCTGGTGTGATGTCCACTCCTTTTACATTTAACAGCTCACAAAAATATTCTCTCCATCTTTCTATAACTTGCTGAGTCTCAGTTACTACAATTCCCTCTTTGTTCTTCACACCACATGGATTCGGAGTGAATCCTCTTTTGAAAAACCTTACTTTTTTATAAAACTCTCTTGCATTGTTTGCTGTGCGTTCTTGTTCTGCTTTTTCAATCAAGCTATTTATGTACCTTCTTTTCTTCTTTCTCAATACCCTGCTTGTTTCTCGGTTTATCTCGTTCTTTATCCTCTATGGAATTGCTGTTTATCCAGGTCCTCTTCTTCTCCCTCACCTTTAGTTCACATTCCTCATCAAACCAAGGTTTTTTGTTGGTTCTTTTCTTTTTCCCACATACTTCTCTTGCTATTTCGATTATATTTTCCTTAAAGCCGTTCCAGTTTTTATTTACATCTTCCTCTTCTATTTGAAGGTCTTGTAGAACTTCAAACCTGTTCTGCAGTTTCAGCTTAAATTCACTTGTTACTTGTTTGTCTTTTAATTTTCCTGTGTCTATATCTGCATTACAACTTTTTTCTTTTCTGAATCGCTATTCTTTGGGCTATTTTGACTAGAACCAGTGAGTGATCCGTCCCGCATTCTGCTCCCCTAACACTTCTTACATCTATTACGCTACTTTTGTGGCGTTGATCTACTAAAACATGGTCTATTTGGTTTCTTGTATCGCCGTTTGGAGATGTCCATGTGTATTTATGGGTATCTTTTCTTGGGAACATTTTGCTGGATATTTTGAAGTTGTTTGCTAGGGCAAAGCTTGCAAGTCGAGTCCCGTTGTCATTTGAGTCCTGGTGTAAACTCTCCTTTCCTATGGCTGGTTTCCAAATGTCTTCCCTACCTACTTTAGCATTTGCATCTCCTAAAACAATTTTCATATCATAACTTGGTAACTTTTCCACCTGTTCTTCTAGAAGTTCATAAAAATGGTCTTTTTCAGCCTTTTCTGCTTCTTCTGTGGGTGCATAAAAGCTGACTAGAGATATATTTTTAAACTTTCCTCTTAATCTAATATTGCACACTATTGTCTTTGGCTTCAAAATGTATCACAGATTCTGCAATTCTCTTATTTACAGCAAAACCTACTCCCCCATAATATCTATTATCCTCACAGCCACTATAGTAGATAAGATATTTCTTACTAGTAGTACTAGTAGTGTTAATTCTTCCTGCCAAAGGCCACCTTGTTTCTTGTAAAGCTACAACATCCATGTCGTATCTTTCTAACTCCTGTGCCAGAATGTCACTAGCTCCAGGTATTGCTAGGCTTCTTACGTTCTATGTACCAAATCGTAACATTTTTTGGCATTTCCGAGTCATTATCCTTTTATTCCGTTCATTTTCCGAGGCTTTTTGTTGGTGATGCGTAACAATTGTGTTTCACAGGTCGGGTTGTTAGCCCAGCGCCCAACCCCCAACCTGGAGGACCAGGGGTTTGCTATTGGAGTCGCCTTCTCCTAGGTTAGCTGCTTCCACTACAGCTCTGAGATCCTAACCTAACCTCGGTTTTATATCAGAGTTACCTTCTCCTAGCCTTTGAGTACCCAAACCCTATCGTACAAGGCAGTACGGGCAGTGCTTATTTGATTGCGGCACTTCCTCGCCATGACACAGCACTATCATCGGGCTCTTGTGGACTTAGTTGAGTGTGATCCTGCCACGGATCACCCCCTCCCCCCCCACGCCCTCTAGGTGCTGCCGCCTCTGTCCGGGACTGCTTATTGGGTTGCCCCTTATTCGCAGCTGTCCACCATATCTGATGGAGCGTTCGCTATCTGCCACCTGCGACCCGTCCAATACCTAAGGCTCGGTTCCCAGAACTGGGTGGATAGTTAGATCTCTTGGAGACTAAAATAAAAACCTCTGGGCAATAGTGTGAAGACCTTCAAATCTAATTTCAAGTTGATTTACAACAATAATCTAATTTCAAGTTAGGAGTTTCATGTACAAAAAGTAGAGAAACCCATTTCTTCAGGATTATATGTTTTAAGAAGAATGTCATTTTTGTGTAGCATATAAGTATTAAATCTATCTAATATGCTCATGCTCATTTCCATATATCTTATGGTTTAGCAATTTATGGAGATGTGTAAAGAAAAACATTGATAAATTATAAAGATTTCAGAAGAAGGCAATAGTAATAGTGTTTAATCTAAAGGAGTCAGTAAAATAATATTTTTCAATATTATAAATTTTAATCTTATATGATCAATACATACTAGATTGTGTTAGTTGTGTAACAAACCAATTTGGCCTTCTTGGAAATTATCATTCTTAGTAACATCAACACCAGAATCAGAAATGAAATTAACATAACCCAACACAATCTGAGTTTTCACAAAAAATCTTTATATGGGCGCAAAACTCTTTAATTTACCATTCAATGTAAAAATCAGATTTATAAAATTAGTTTTAGAACACTTAAAAAAAAAAAGTATTAAAGATTTTTATATTACAGTATTTGTTACATAAAAGATTTTGCATAGAATTCGGCATTCATATAAATATGTAGATATGTCACATTCTCTATAGAGTTTAGGTATGACCTTTCTGCAGACTTGATGTGATCTATAGTTTTTAATTTATTTGATGGAATTGATAAGATACTATTTTTTTATGCATGTACAGAATAAAATAAAGATGATTTGATTTGAATGTCCAAAGTCGCATTGAATAGTTTTACCTCAAAAGCCTTTACTGGCTTTTCAATTCTATGGTACGAAGCAATCTCATAATGAAACTTCAAGACAACACGCTTTTGCAGAATTTCATGTGTTACATTCCACAAACTTGCCAACTCCAAAGCATAGTTCAAAAATGTTGGGAAGTTAGCTCTTATTTTTTTCATTTCATCACTGAATCGCTTAAAATAAACACAAGCTTCATTCAGATCCACTGTTTCTTTCTGTAAGCTCTTTGAAGCTATATTAATAAGTTTAAGCACCTTAACTCTCAAGTATGAATTTAAAATGGTCTAGGTGGTTACTGAGATCTTTGGGATTCAAAGTTATCCAAGATGTTGGACATAGAAACACGTACCCGTAATGTACAGTGACATTGTTACTGGTATGGAATTTCATTCTCACAAACCGTACGCTTCATCCACCTTTAACAATAATGACGAAATCAGGATACCTATGAGTCAACAGGATATAATTACAGCACCGTTTGAAAGCACTTTACATGTTACTGGTACTTTGTCCGGTAAAAAGGCAGACGGATCGTCGGCGGTCGTGTCCTTGGTAAACTGTGCAATAGCATTTCTATTTGACGATATTCGTTATGAGATTGGGGGTATTGAGATTGACTGGTCAAAAAACGTTGGGATCACGAGTACAATTAAAAACCTACTTTCCATAAAAACGGGGGAAACGTGGAATTTGGAAAATGCGTGCTGGTTCGGGCCTGGTAAAGATAAAGAGACCACCTCCTTTTCCTATTCAGTTCCGTTGCGATTGCTCATGGGGTACGCCGAAGATTATAGAAAAATTGTAGTGAATGTAAAACAGGAGCTTATTCTCCTGAGAGCGACTACAGACACAAACGCTGTCATTAGTAAGGATGCAGACAGCTGCAGTCTAAAAATAAACAACGTCTACTGGAGGGTCCCCCACATCACGGTTTCGGACGAGTATCGTCTCAAACTTTACAAAATGGTTGAGAAAGATTCAACGGTTCACGTACCGTTTAGATCCGGGGAAATTCACGAGTATCCAACATTACCACAGACTGACCGTCACAGTTGGACTGTGAAAACATCTACTCAGTTGGAAAAACCCCGATACGTAATTCTAGCTTTTCAAACCGACAGAAAGATTCAGATTAAAAAGGACATGTTTTGTTTTGATGGTTGCTCTTTGCAGAACGTCAAATTATATCTTAACTCGCAATACTTTCCTTACGGTGATCAGTCAATATTTTACGAAATGTTTACGAGGTTCCAGAGGTCCTACTATGGTCATAGTTCGTATCCTATTGTGGACTTGGAAACGTTTAAAAGTAAAACACCTCTTTACGTCATTGATTGTTCGAAACAAAACGATACAATAAAGACAGGACACGTCGATATCAGACTTGAATTTGAGACTTCCAAAAATATCTCTGATAAGACCGCTGCGTATTGTCTCATCCTACATGATTCATATTTGATTTACACCTTGCTTACCGGTTCTGTAAAGAGGATGATGTAATAATCGATTATACATACACGATCTCAGCAACCTGTACTCATTTCCAGTTGAGACACGAAGGAGTAAACATCACAAGATGAGTGAAGTGTTTATCGTGTTAAATAATCCCGATCCTACTGAGGGGTTCAGAAGTGATGATGAGACTCTCCTAAGGTTCTACAAGAACGGGGAAAATGTCGATACTGTTTCAGTGTACAGGTACCTCAGAACGATTGATGTATCCGAATACGATAGAGTGGATATTCTAGCTTATGGTTTTTTACCGAATGTCAAACAGAGCGTAAATGAGGATTAATATAGTATAAAAGTTTCTCAGTCGTGCGTTTGTTTTAAACACTCTCTGGATTTGACGAACATCAACACATTGAAGCTATATAGCAACCTGTATGCTAATAAAGCGCTGGAAAGAATTAATAACTTTGATTATGATTCACCTATTGTAGAAGAAACATCTGAATCGAGTGAGGGGGAGGGGGATATGGAGGAATAAAAATTTTAAAATTAACAAGGAGTGGGGGTAAAATTATAAATACGACTTAGAAATAAAGATTTAATTAGTTGAGATAATGGAGCAGTCAGGTAAAGACGTACTCCCTACTCGTACAGAATCTCTAGATCTGTTGACCGGTGTATTTTTGAAAACTGTCTACTTTTTGGATGAAGGTCTTAAAAAATCGGTTATTGTAGGGATTTATAAAGAGAGGGATATTAGTCTTGGGTTGTCTTTTAAGGGTCGAAGAGGGTACGTTTACTGGTCGTATGATATTTTCAATCAGTTTGCTGTACACTTTAACGAAATAACTGTAGCGCTCGAAAATAAAACTAAATTTCGTTTAGTGCTCGATAGTGGTCATAGTGTAAAGGTTACGAATGTATTAGGGAAATATCACGTGTTTCTTTATGATGAAGAACACAATCTGACGCTAAATTCAAACGAATGGCATCGGTTTATCAACAATCTCCCCATGGTGTACAGGGAGCTACAGGATCTATTTATGAACGAAGTGCTTATACAACAGTACATTACGAGTCTGATACTCGGTAAAGAACATACAACCACCTTGGTACCTCAAAAGGCGGATCGACTGTTTGACGAGGTGGAATACTATAAACGGTGGCCTAATGGAGGCTGTAGTTGAGTTCCAGGCGTTTAAAGACAATACCAATAGGTTTGTAATTAAAGAATTTGCTCTCGTTAACTCTTTAACTCGTATTCACCTTATATTTTCTCCACCTTACAGTAAACCCCTTCTTAACGATAAAACAGGGAGATCGAATCGATGGCTCACTCGCAGTTTTCACAAAATTAAATGGGAACAGGGCGGTATGGTGTACGATGAAGAGTACCTGAGACTCTTGTGTAAACCATTCTCCACGCTCTATACTAAGGGTCTGGAGAAGGCAGCCTTTTTGCGGGAATTTCATCCGGACGTGAGGGAATTACCCGGAGGTTCGTACACCGAACCTATTGTAAATAGTTGTATATTGTCACAGCATAATAACTCTGATGTAAAGTGTGCCTTGAGAAACGCTCTGCGAGGGTATAAAAGACTGTGCACTGGAAAACAGAAATCATAATTTTGCTAGCAGTCATGGAGAACGTTTGGACAATTATTTCTCGTGAGCCTAAGGGAGTATTGACGAACCAGTTCATCATGCGGTTTGACCGTTTCTTGAACTGGGACGAGCTATCTAAAAACTACGATTTCTCAATTGACCTTTTAAGAATCTATCAACATAGAGTCAATTGGGCTTATATTATAAAAAGAATGACATTCAATGAAGAATTTTTGAGAGAAATGTCTCCTTGGTTCCGGGAGTGCTGGTTCCTTGTGAGCAAACACCAAGTACTCTCTGAATCGTTTGTACACGATTTTGCAGACAAGGTAGATTGGGAGAATATTATACTCTATCAGAATGTAAGTTCCAAGTTTTTAGCTGATCATAGTAGATTTGCAGTAGCTGAATAAGGATCCCAGGTGACGTTCGAGTATTTTGCGCGCGCGCGCGTGTGTGTGTGTTTGTTCTATGGCTGGCCTAATCTCCGTAAGTCCAGGACAAAAACAAGCCGGGGGAAATTTCCCGACCGCTCTATGGCAGGGCTAAACCCCTTAAGTCCAGGGCAGATCCAGGCCTAATCTCCCGAGGCTCTATGGCAGGCCTAACCTCCGTAAGTCCAGGGCCCGAGGCTCTATGGCAGGCCTGACCTCCGTAAGTCCAGGGCCTCCTTGAACGTCGCTGGGATTACAAATAAACGTAAAAAAAAGATAGAAAATATAATCGTGTAGGCTGATGGAATACATTGAAATGGCTTCTCCAAGTAAAGTGTTCTGTATGGTCTACATTGGGTAAAAAAAACCCCTTTGTAAGTTTGTTCGGGTATAAACTAAAGTGATGTCTTTACTTACAGAGGGACCCAAAAAAGTATAAAAATAATACTGGGAGGTAGCAAATTTGTTATGGAGTGGCTACCACCGTAACTTGCGATGGTTGGGGCAAGTTACAATAAACAATAGTGAGACTAGGCCTCCTGGGGATACTCACTATAATAAAAAACGAGCTGAGATCAGTACCTCTTGGGTGGTTATGGAAACCTGATCTTCCCCCTGCGTTATGCTCATGCGCAAGGTAGGGGGTGACGCTCCTCACCCTGCCGTATAAATACGACTGTTTCGGCGTGAATTGGCAGTTGTGGCAAGGATGACGGTTTTTCAGGTAGCATGTCTAGTTACTGTTGTTTGTGTCGTTGTGCTTGGATCTCCACCTCAACCCCCAACCACTACGGCTACTACCAACACCTCTACCACCACCACCACTACTACTACAACCCAGGAGAACGAGGTAAATAGCTTCTTTTTTTATATATTTTTGTATAAGTTAGGGACTAGTGCGAGTGAACATGAGGGTGATCGCATCGTGTTTATTTCAGATACGAGGTGGCGCGAGGTGTAGAACCCATGTGACTGCATTCCCCCTTAATCTCACAAACACTCAGGTAGGTACCATACCATTATTATTATCATTATAAGGGGATTTTCCATGATTGGTATTATAATAATTATTATCTGTAGGCGAGGGTAGAGGTGATCGCTGGTACTTCCACTGGGTCCTCCACTTCCAGAGTCCAACCAATTACAGAGGTGTGTATACCTTATTTATTTAATTAACCTCGTAATATTATCTGTTCAAGTACTTACAGGGTATCGTGTTTGACAGGATACCGAGGTCCTGATAGTGACTGTGTCGACCTCAAACGCTCCTGAACAGCCAGAAAATCCCTCAATACTGACTAGCAGTACCAATAATGTAAGTTTAAATCAATGTTATTTGGTATACCGTAATTTAATTGTTGAACTCCTCACTATGACGATTTTTAATTGTAGATACAAACGCGATTGAGATCACGCCCTCGTACAGCCAGGTGTCTGTCATGTCTGCAGGAGGCAGGCAAGCAGCCGTTGCGAGAGTACATGCTCAACAGATTTCTGGAGGTAACATATTAAGGTTTCTTTACTACTACTACTACTGTTACTAATAGAGTGGATCAATTCATATTTTGTTTTACTGTTTATCAACATTGCGGGTGCGAGAATGGAGGCTCGGAAGAGTCGCTGCAGGTGGTCCTTCATGCCTGGAGGGACCTCAGGGAGTTGCTGTGGGTTTCAAATCACCTCAGAGAGGATATTGCCGAGTCCGACGCCTTTGATCTGGCACCCTCAATATGGCCTTTTATGAGGAACACCCTGGAGAGCCTCTTGGTCCACGTGGGTGAGATGATGGAGAGGGCTGACCCCCGCCCAGACGTGGAAGAGGTCGATGAGTCCATCGGTCCCCAGCGAGTCCAATGCTGGGTATGCTTTTCAAGACTGCCCGCCATTGCATTCATCTCATGTGGACATATTCTATGCCGATATTGTGCCTCAAGGCTATTTCGCTGTCCAATATGTAGGACACAAATAGTTGGTCGGCTGAACATCTTTCTGTAAGTAGTTTTTTAAATACAGAAAATGATTACCAGAGAGCGTGTTTTATTTAATATCCCTTTGGATATGTGATATATAGATATATTCAATATTTTTATTTAATATCCTTTTAGATAAGTGATATATAGATATATTCAATATTAAGAGATTTTTGGCGGGAAGAGTGAGGTTAGGAAATTTGGCGGGAAACATGGGCGCCACCATCTTGGATGACGTCATCAAAAAATGGACCAATCAGAGAGCTGGGCTCAACGCGGGCCCCTTCTACTAACGACCACTTGATCTTAGCGTAAATGCTCATGATGAACCAAAACAACAAAAGCCTAATTTTATTATATGAAATATAGGAGGAAAACAACGGTATTTCCATAGTAAACGGTTTGATAAATATTCTTAGGTAGAATTCTCGAGTAGAAATTACGTTATATTCTGTTTCTTCTGCCGACATTACTGTCACTGGAAAGGAACCCCCTCAATTCTGACGGATTTAATGACTGGAAAACTATAAGTAAAATGGCAGGCTATATCTGGTTATAAGGGGTCTTCCAAATTCTAAATTTGCAAGGGTGGTTAAAAATTGGCTTATAACAAATCTAATCTACCGCGTTGATAGTATTTTGATTTTGGACCACACACGCTTGAATGAGTATCTGTGGGCTATTAGTGAAAACTTTTACTAAGGTATGTTTGCATGTTTTTTTTGTTTTTGTTTTGCACGATGTAGTTAGTTGCATGGTTTTTAATACTTTATTAGCTAAGACAATGTTTCTCGTGCTTGATGAATGTATGAATTTATTTATTACACGATTAATTTTATTTTATAAGTGTCGTATGACATTGCATGACTTATCCTATTGTTTGTAAAAATTTAATGGCTGAATAAATCATTTATTGAAATGCAAGAACTCACCGCTTACTTACGACTTACCCCCACGTCGTCCTGAGTTGACCACACTGCGACATGGGACCATTCAATAGGATTTAAAAAGGCTAAGTTAGGTAGGCAGGTATTCGATAATAGCACTGCTCGATTAAGAACTTTTTGAGTTCATGTTTAAATTGTTTTAAGCCAACAATATCGGCCAGTCTATGTGGTATTTGGGAGATCAGCTTGAGGCCAACATACTCAGGGTTTACTTTCAGACAATTTTAATTTATGAGAAATGGAAGAATTGACAATTTTATTTCTCGTGTTGTAGAAGTGCAGATGTATCTTTACAAGGTGTTGTTCTTTAACATATGAAATAACTTTAAAAAATATAAATAGAGGGTACTGTTAATAAGCCCAGTTTCTTAAAATGAGATACACATGATTCAGCAGGTTTAAGTTTTAATATACACCTTGCATCTCTTTTTTTAAGAACAAATATTCTGTTTAAGTTGCTATTACTAGATAATCCTCAGAGTACAATTGAGTACCTTATCAAGCCAAAGTAAACTAGCTTCGACAAAGTAACGTTGTTAAGAGAAGAAATGTTTCTCAAAACAAAGATGTTGGCAGAAAGTTGTTTCGCCAATTTATTAACGTGATAGTTCCACCTGAGATCATCACCGTTCAGCGTGACTCCTAAGTAATCAACAAACGGCGATTCTTCAATGACATTATCATTAAGTACAACAGAGGGAAAATGTGAGCCTAATCTAGTGAAAGTGTTTATTTTCTGATTGGTAATAGAATGAAGAAATTTTGTTTTATACGGATTAATGTGAAGAATCATATTCGAGAAGTATTGTGAAATGGTTGAAGAAAGCATTAAGATTGAAGAAGGTTTCTTGTTCCAAGCTACTAAATTTTTTTATGGGAGATCAAAACAGAGGCATCATTCGTAAATATATAGTAAGGAGTTTACTTGGATGGCAGTCAGAGATGTAATTTATGTACAAAATGAATAAAATGGCCTTGCGGCACACCAAAAGTAACGATTTTAGGTTTTGAGTAGGAAGATTTTCTGATCTTTTTTTCATAAAAAAAGTCCACTTTAGTTACACGAGAATCTTAGAAAGATATGAATTTGCCTTTGATGCCAATTTCCGCTAACTTATCTAAAAGGACCGATTGTGCTACGCAATCAGACGCTCTAGACAGGTCGATGAAACAACCAATGGACGTCTCACCGCCTTCCAAGGAGTTGATGCAAGAGCTAATGATACTGATAAGAGTGAGCTTGGTAGACTTTTGTTTTTGATAACCAAACTGATTTGAGAACAAAACTGTATTGCAGCTGAGATAGTTGACTAATGAGTTACACGTCACTCTTTCAAGTATCTTGGAGATGGTGGACAGGAGAGAGATTGGGCGATAGTGGATAATTTTTCTTAAATAACGGTCTAATCAAAGCCAGCTTAGTGGTACTAGGAATAATACCCACCTCCACGGAACTATTAAACAAAACCAGTAATGGATCTAACAACTCAGGACAGCACTTTTTAACTATGTTCATTTCTATACCGTCATGACCAGCGGATCTCTTGTTTGGCATTGATTTTATGATTTGGCTTTATCAAAATCATAAAATCATGATTTGACTTTATCAATCGAAGTTGTGTTTACGATTAATCGGATTATAATTACTTTACAACAAAAGTTGCATTGTGAAGTTTTTTAGAAGAAGTAATTGAAGACATTGCTAATGATGACTAGATTACTAGTTTCTGAATCATTTATAGATAAAGTGATGTTCTTTGATGTATGAGAATTTGCTGAGTTACGTGAAGAATTTATGAACTGCCAAGAAGTCTTATTAGGGTTGTTTGAATTTTTATTTAAAACAAAGTTAGATTTTGTTGTAGATATAAATCTTCTATATCTACAACATTGAGATAGAATCTCTAGCTATGAAGATAAAACATTTTTTGGAATCTATTGGTCTAAATACTGTATTGAGAATTATGTAAGCCGGTCTGCGTGTGTAAGATGTTGTGTCTGTTATGTCGGGAAGATTTAATGGGTTGCAGTCATTAATCAGAGAAATGGCTAATAATCCTTGTTCGTACGTGCATTGCCTGAAAGTATTTTTGACTCCATAGCTTTAAAAGTAACAGTGTGATATGATTTTATGTTGATTAATAATTTAACAAAAGTAAGTATGTGCTTCAAAAAAGCCTTAGAACCCACCCTAAGGCTTTTATAATTAAAAAAAAAACCCCACTCTTACTGGGGGGAGGCTATTCCCGCAGTCCCCCACCGTAGTCAAGATATCCTTAAAATGTGCCTACCCAAAAAATAAATCCTGGAATCGCCCATGGAAATAACCTTTCCATTTCATTTTACCGTTTGACGCCATTTATGGTGGGAAGTTCATTTTATCACTGATTGCCAGTAAGTCCGACTAAAATAGTCCACAAATTCTTAAATATAGATGAAATATAGATTGTAAAACATCCCTAAATTGTCTACATAGCTTGTATTTCCGCAGTTTGTTTCAGCTAATTTATTCTTAATCCTTTTTGCTTTTTTTAAATACAGAAATAATTTATGAAATCTAATATTCTAAGTAGTATAACCACCATTCTGCATCGGTCACAACATAGTCCTTAATATATATATATTTCTATTATGGGTTAAAACGGGACATTTAAGGTATTTACTACTCTTTGTTTTGTTGTAGGACAATTTGCTCTTAAAAAGGGTAATTTTAGTAGGAGCTGAGGGTAATTTGTTCAAGTGGTTGAACAACACTGCTTCACACTGTGTTGTTGTTACACAGCATTTCAAAACATAAATGTCATAACCATAACCTCAAATAAATTTTGATTGTCATTGTGTTTGTTACCACAAAATCACAGTCATCTCATTCATCGTCTTTATATCTTAGCTGCCTAGTGATCCTTATATTTTACCTAATTTAAAAATGGCTGTGACAGAAATTTGTGGGTTGCAGAATTATTTCAGTACGGATTCGGTAAAAGAAGACAATGCTTTTGGCATTAAAAATGGATCTGGTAATTTTACTGCTAATACGATTTTGTAACCACCTCCTTTTGGGAATGTAAGTTAGGTTATTTTCAGTTTTATGCTATGTATGCTACACTAAGTAATCTCCATTTGTAGATACTTTAAATTTCTATAATTATCACATTTGCTTTTGTAGCTTTTTCCTATCCTAGTGGCTAGCACTTCTGACTTCTATGCAGAGGGCCACAAGTTTAAATCCAGGAAGATTTAACTCAATTTAGCTTTATGGATTCAGACTTTTCCTGCAAAAAAGTTAAATAATGGTACTAGTGTAGAAAAACAGATAGATTTTACTCAAGATCAGGTTAGGGGGTTGGTGTTACTTTTGTTATGCTTTTGAATGAAATTAAATATTACTGCCACAAAATATCGAAACTGGTAGTGGTAGCCTACAAGTCGATTTCAGCTGTTCATTTTTATCGATACATTATTTAACCCTAGATAGTGAGCAATGCCAAACTCCCAAAAGACCACTGCCATTTTTGGCACTTTGCAAGCCCTTTTTGTAAAAATTATTAAAAATACTAAATATGCTTCAAATTTTCCGCCCTCCAGAAAGGCCAGGCAGAAAGTGAACGTATTAATAACATTTTACTACATTTATAAAATTGTGTGAACAAATTATTAAAAATCTGAAATGTATAGAACAGAACATTCTCCGTCGATTGGTACCAAGTTTGCCGTGATTGCTTGATGATAAATATATGTTATATTGGTTTAACACAGTGGTCGAACAACACTGCTTCACACTGTTGTTACACAGCATTTCAAAACATAAATGTCATAACCATAACCTCAAATAAATTTTGATTGTCATTGTGTTTGTTACCACAAAATCACAGTCATCTCATTCATCGTCTTTATATCTTAGCTGCCTAGTGATCCTTATATTTTAAATTAGGAACAGCTGAAGTCATGGTAGTGTTGTGAAAAATATTTTACAGCTTTACACACAGATACGGATGGAGTGGCAGAGGGGTCTCTTCATCTTTTAAAATCATATCTAAGCAATAGGTATCAGCTGGTCTATACTAACGGACTAAGATCTAATCTGTTGCCTATAAAGGTGGGTGTGCCTCAGGGTTCAGTGTTAGGACCTTTTCTTTTCATTGTCTTTATAAATGATCTTGCTGATTATATGCCTTGTAAGACAATTTTGTATGCTGACGACACCACTTTTGTGACTTCTGGATGTAATGTACAAAGTGTGCTTAGTGTGAATAATTCCATGAAAATCATAGCTGAGAAATGGTGTCAGGCTAATGACTTACAAATAAATAACACTAAAACAGAAAATTTACTTTTTAACTCTAAAGTATCAAACAAGAATAACAACAGTGTAAAGCTTCTGGGCATTTACATTGATCAGAAACTCTCTTGGAGTACTCATATTAATTTTCTGTGAGGGTCACACTAGCTAGGGTGACTTTTCTCTTGCACAAGTTAAAAAACAATGTAAACATGGATCTAATGCTTTATTTTTACTACGCATTTTTCCATACTCACTTGCAATATGGAGTGATATTATGGGGTAACGCTAGTGGTGCTCTTTCAGTTTTCAAGTGGCAGAAAAAAGCTATCAGATGCATTGCGGGGCTTGGGCCCTCAGAGTCTTGTAGAACCCACTTTAAAAAGCTTAGAATAATGACAATACCATCATTACATATTTTTACCTGTTTAATGTATGTCAAGGAAAATATTGATAATCTTAGTTTTAGATCTGATACACATTCACATAATACCAGAAATATACATTGTTTATCCTTGCCACACACTAGATTATCAATTACCCGCAATAGTTTTAAATATCTAAGCATTAAAATGTTTAATAGATTACCACTGGCAGCAACCACTGTTAGTATTAATAAATTTAAACATGTCCTTGACACCTGGCTAAAAAATTGTGAGTTTTATACTATTAATGATTTTTTTATGAGTAATGTCAATGACCTTAAATTTTAAAAGAAATTAAGCTTTAATCACAGTAACTTATATTACAGTAGGAATAAGTCGTATAATAAGCAATGTTGTACATGTATGAATTTTAGTTTTACCTTTAAATATAAGCTGACAATGTTGATTACATGTAAAAATGTTGAAAGGCAATAAACCATTTGAATTTGAACAAACTCAGGTATAGTGAAAAAAAAAAAGTTGGTTTATCATGATTCTCAACTACTTTCATTGTTTTAAGTTTTTTGCTTACAATGACTTTGACTTATCTTTTCATGTAAGGGAAGGCACCTGCATTCCTACCTAAAAAGGCAAAAACATTTTGCGATACAATTATCATTTTACTATTTATTATTACCGGGAAAAATGTCTTAATGTAGTTCACTTTGTCATTTGAAATCCTTTGAATTTTGATCAAAATTTTAGGAAACTAAGGGTGTTAGCTTATTTCTATGCAATTTGTTTGCTCTCCATATATTAAAAATAAAAGAATTTAATCTGTGAAATTAATTGCTTTATTTAAACTTTCTTCTTTGTGTATTGAGTTTGAATGTAAGGCGCAAAAATAAAAATATGTATTTAAAAAATTCTTTTATAATATTTTAATACATGACATTGTATTTCTATTTTATTTTTTTAACATATTTAGGCAACATTATATTGTTGTGAAATAGACAACATAACAATTGTTTTTTTGTCAATTTGACATTTTATGCTATTGGTACCATAATATAGTACTTGTAGAAAGTTTAGTTTTTTTTATACACCGTTGTAGAAAGATTGAAAACATTCTGCTTTGGGGAAATATAATTTGTTAACAATGACATCAAGACAATGTTACATAGTCATGATAGTGTTTGCGTCACAACAGGGACCTGGCTTGTACTACTTGGACAATGATGGAACTCGTACTCCAGGAAAAGTGTTTTCTGTTGGATCTGGTTCTCCTTACGCCCTTGGTGTCTTAGACTCTGGTTATAATTGGGACCTTACAGATGAGGAGGCCTATGAATTGGGACGTCGTGCGATTTACCATGCCACATTTAGAGATGCCTATAGTGGTGGTATTATTCGAGGTAAGCAGTAGATGGTGAACTATTTTAAATTCTTCAGACAGTTAAGTTTAAACAATATATTTATTACTGTTTTGAAAATTAACAAGTTTTTGCTCTCTAAAAATTAATTAGGGGTTCACTTTCAGTATAGTAATTTCTTGTACAGTGTTGTTACCGGCTGATTTTAAATGTTCTGTTATGATTTCATCTTCACCAGATGTACTTTGTTGTAATTAAGTTACTTAATTTGTTTAAATATTTCATTGTCGTCCGGTTCTTTGGAGTCTGGATTAGTATTATTAATTTTGAGTGATGAGAGTTTACTATAGTTGTAATATCAACAAATTAATCACTTCATTACACCAATCATGGATTACATTTCATAAAATGTGGAAAAAATAAGTTATCTAACCTGATCATAGATAACATTCTTGAAAAAAAAACCACTAACTACACTAAAAATATTAAAGTAATAATAACAAATAGAAGAAAGTTGTTTAGAAAATTAAAAAAATTTTTTTTTAGAAGTAGGCCTACATCCAGCATATTATTGACAAATAAAACTATGACACAAACTAAACAAAAATCCATATTCTCTCTCACTCTAAAAGTTAAATATATTACATCAGAACACTCAACGTTATTAAGCAAGATAGATATACTTGAAGACCTTCTAGAAGCCTGAAATATAGATATTATATGTTTTTCAGAACATTACCTTAAAGACGATTAAATCAAACTTATACAATGTCTAGAGTTTATTCATGCTTCTTCATATTGTAGAAAATAAAAAAAAAAAAAAAAAAAAAATGGAGTATAAAAAATATGCCTATTTCTGCTCTAAATTTTGTTTTGAAATGCACTGTGAACTAATGGCCATACAACTTAATACACTTCAACAAAAATTATCCTTAAATGTATACATAGATCTACAAATGGAAATATTGATACATTTATGAATAGCTTATCATCAGACTTATTATCAACAACACCTATAGATTGTTGTTACAATTCTTAAAGGCATCATTTTTAGACTTCAATGCATCTCCACAGTCATCCTTACAACATGTATGTGTCTGGTGTTTCTATGTTTGGAGGTTTACTTTTATTCCATTTATGATTTCAAAGCTATTTTCCCTTGAATTTTACTAAATCCATACATAATAAAGTTAATGTTGAATGAAAGTTTGACTGAGAAAGCTAATTTCCCTAAAAAGACATTTTCCCATCAGGTCTATTTCTCTTTTTATTATTAATATTTTAAGATTTGTTTAGTAGAAATAGAATAAATGAGGTTTGATACATTGGCTGCATATTCTTGCTATAAATCGATAAATAGCAGTTTGGGTGAGCCAAAATCGATAAAGAAAATGCAGTTTTCCAATGAGATAGTGACAGGCTCCTTTGGGGCCAAGTAACAAGTGGAGTCCTGTGCCACGTGTTAATTATTTTGTGTTTATTGATGTGCAATAATCCATTATATGATGCTTGGATTTACAATATCTTTCCATTGTGCAGTAGATATTGATGCTGCACCCAGGCTTGGGACTAACGATTAAAAATAATTAACGATTAAGTTTAATCGTTAGTTTTTCTGTTAACTTTTCAACTTATTCGTTAGTTTTGGGGATGTTTAACTTTTAACTTTAACTAGTTAACAAATTCACTAACGATTAAACTAACTCAGTTAGTTTTACAAACGAGGTACGGTTTGTCCCGTGGAATGTAGACAATGGCGGAGAAAGCGTCCAAAACTTTGGTCAAAGACCGGGCGTTTTCCTCAATCCCAAGTATTCGCCGACAAACAAAGTCATGAGTCACATCCCACCCCTTTCCGCCATCTTCCTGCCCTGCCCATAATTAATAGACACACCCAACGTGTCCCATTGTTGTTTGTCCAAGACGTAGTCATTGTGTTAGTGATAATACTGGGAGACTTGAAGGTGGATTCATTTCAGTTTTAAAGTTTGCCGAGTGAATAATAAAGTGTGTTGAATTAGTTTCCAGACGGTTTACGTTATGTATAATAATAAAAGACAACAGTTTTTTTGTAAATAATTGTATGTATTCTTTCATGCCACACAAACTAACTTTTAACTTTTAATTTCAGTTACTTTTTTAAAATTTAACTTTAATCAGTTAGTTTTATTGAACTCTAACTTTTAACTTCAATTAGTTAGTTTAATAGAGGATTAACTTTAACTTTATTCAGTTAAAAATAATTGTTAACTTTCCCAAGTCTGGCTGCACCACACAATGAGCCCTGGCTTAAATCATTTTTGCAGTCGCTTTAAGGTGCTGTAGCAACAAGTTCATCTCGCACCGTTGGTCTCAATCTGTTTACAATATGTTATGGTATTAGCATATCACCAAAGAAAACGATAGTTCTCAATTTTAATTAAGTATCAGATCATCTTTATTTATATTTGTATAAATATATACAATAAATAGTGTCAGACCTAATACAAAAATGCCATGAAAATACAGACCAAAAAGAAAATTAATTACTTTTTTCACTTTTTTTCAGTATTGTTACAGACAACTAGATCTTTCCAAAAACAATACGGTTTAGTTTTGTTAAATACTTTTAGTTACAATACTCTTTGGACTCTGTAGGAATAATGGAAATGGGACAATAATTACTTGTGTTTGTTGTCTCCTTTTCTTAAATGTTAGGTACACTTTAGATATTTTTAGAGCTGTTGGAAAAGAACCTCTTATCAAGGATTTGTTGATTAAATCTACAAGAGAAGCAGTAATGTTATCTTCACTATGTTTCAACATATAATGCCTAAGTAAATTGAACTATTTAACAAAGTTGTCTCATAGCAGCAGATTCTATACAACCACAACAGGACCAATCGGGCTGGAACGGTCCTCACGGTACTATTTGAAACTAGTTCCAACGTTTCACACGTGGATGCAAATAAGATTTTGATAGCTCTCTTAGATTCGACATTGACAGCCTCTTACTCACTCTCAAACATGACATTGATAGGTTTCCCAAGTTCAACATTGACAGTTTACCACTCACTTTCAGTAGCTCTCACTTTTGATAGCTCTCATTTTCGGCATTGACAACCTCCTACTCACTCTCACTCATAAGACGTTGATAGCTATGTCAGATTCAACAATGACAGCCTATCATAAACTGTCACACATAAGATAGTGATAGCTCTGCCAGATTCGATGTTAACAGCCTTCTACTCACTCTCACGCATAAGACATTAATACCTTACGGATTTGACATTGACTGCCTCCTCCTCACTCTTACACATGATAAGTTGATAGCTCTCCGAAGTTCCACAATAACATCCCCCTACTCGTTCTTGCACATAAGACATTTTATTTGCCTTCCCAGGTGTGACATTTACAGCCTCCCACTCTCTCATACATAAAACATTGATAGAAGTTCCAGGTTTTTCTGAAAAGGTGAACAAGTGCCTGGAATGTAGTTATATACATACATAGTAATAAATAAATAAAAATAAATAGGTAAATATTGAGTCACTTTCAGTCTAATTAATTTTTGGTTCTGACAAATCTTGTTTCTCTTTTCCAGTATATCATATGAAGAGTTCTGGATGGGTACACATAACAGATAAGGACTGCAAGGATTTACACTACATCTGTACCAGCAAAAATTCTTAATTTATTTTTGTTAATGTGAATAAATATAATTTATACGGATATAAATAACTCAAATATAGATGACAGTGACTTTCATTGACAGTGTTAAGGTGCTAAAGGTTATCTTTAAATGTCTAGCTTCAAACTGTACCCTGCCTTTTGTTAGCATATTACAGTTAGTTGATTTTATAACTTGTTTAGGTTTGACTTATATAAGTATTGTAGATATTGATTCAAATGTGCTGAATTGGTTCCCATTAGAAAAAGGAATTTTTACTTGTGCTTGCTGAATAGGTTCTTACATTCCACTCATTATAAACTCAGTGTTGGATCTATATATGACTTTCATTAGAAACTTACCACATGATGGGAAACAGTAAGAAGTTCGTTCTCCAAACAGCAAGAAGTACGTTCCCCAAACAGCAAGAAGTTTGTTCTTCAAACTAAGCAACTTTTTATTCTACCTAGGTTATACTTCTATATTTATAGATTTATACCAATTGTGATTGTTTTATAATTTTTATAAAGAATGTCACATGAAACTATTACTTTTCTCCAAAGGAAAAGTATTAGTTAATAAAGAATTTATGGTTGATTGATAACTTATCAAAAATACAACGTTTAATAAAAATCTCTGTTTACTATGCAAACATTTGATTGATTGTTCATTATTTGTAACTTTTTCATTGTTTTCTTTTTATGCATGCATTTCTCAACATGAAGTCATCTGCTTTCTGTTGATTCTTAGTTTTTCTTTTATTTACACTTGTCTAGCTTTTTTTTTTTTTTTTTGCATTTTGAACGTACTATATACAATTTTTTTGGATGTTTTGAAGCAAAATAGAGTGATTGGCATAGTCAAATACCCACGAGAGGTCGATGAAGCAACTAATGGCTACCTCACCACCCTCCATGGCATCAATGCATTTATTGATGAAGTTGACAAGTGCAAGTTTGGTGGATTTGCCTTTCGTATCCAAACTGATTTGGAAACAAAAGATTTTTTTTGATTCATTAAATGAAATAAGTTGATCGCAAACTTCTTTTTCAAAAACTTTTGAAACGGAAGGGAGCAACGCAATGCGACAGTAATAATAATATAATATACATTTATTGCATCGATAACAACAATGTTATATACAATGGGTCAATGCAAAACACATTCATACCTCTTTCGGACATACAGGTTGTTTACCTCATTCACCCACTCACTTATACAATTAACCTATCATGATCTTCCCTCCCTTCACACAGCTGAATCATTCTCTAGCCCAAGAGTAAGCTCGCCTCTAACGACTGGAAAGATACTCACCCACAGAGTAGTAAGCTCGAGACAAAAGGTGGCGCTTTAACCTAGCCTTGCAGGCCTGCGCAGTAGGAGCATGTTTAATTTCGGCTGGGAGTCCATTAACAAACACGGCCCCTGCCTGTGAGGGCAGGCGTTCATGAAGATTTGTTCTGTGTTGCCCAGTGTGAATGTTATCCCTGCCTCTGGTGTTGTGGGTATGTAAGTCGCTGCCCCCGTGTGAGGCTGCATTTGGACAGACAAAACATTGCTACTTCTAATATGTAGAGGCAGGGTAGAGTTCACAGCCCTAGTTCGATAAAAACCTGGCTTACACAGCTCTCTCTGCTTTAGCTTGAGTATCAAACGAACTGATCTTTTTTTGCAGCCGGAATATTCTCAAAAAATCCTTCTTTGAGCATCCACCCCAAAGGGCGATGCCATAGGAAATATCAGGCTGTAGTAGGCCGTCACTAAAATTTGGGTTGGACAGTATTTTGAAAGCCTTCGCAATGCAAAAATTCCAGAAGAGACTCTTGAACAAACACTGTCTACGTGAAAAATCCATGACAACCCCTTATTCAGGTGGATTCCCAAAAACTTCACCGAAACAGCTTCCTCAAGGGTGACATCGTCTAGCAATACTACTGGGTTATCGTCCGAGTCCCTGGTTCTGAGGCAAACATTTATGAAGTTTGATTTTGAGGCATTGCTCCGAAGGTTGATTTGTTCAAAACGTTGGATGCATCTGTTTAGATCTTCGTACGCGTGTAATTCCAGAATTTCTTTCGACTTTGATTTGAGCAGGAGAGTCGTGTCGTCAGAATACTGCACTAGATTCCCGTGTTGTAGTGACGAACCAGTATCGTTAACGTAGACCAAGAAAAGGAGAGGGTTGAGAATTGATCCCTGAGGGACGCCGTTTCTCAGTTACAATTTAGAGGAAAGGTTGCAGTTGACTTGCACGCATTGTACTCTGTTGTTTAGGTATGAGGATAGCCACTGTAGTGGTACTCCGCGAATACCATAAACTTCCATTTTCCATAAGAGAATGTCATGGTCTACGCAATCGAAGGCTTTGGAGAGGTCTAAAAAGATACTTTTAGGTTTTTAACATTAGGTGAGGTATCATCAGCAGAAATTGTTAATGAATTACTTGGAATGTAGTTGGCAATGTCGTTGATGTAAATGATAAAGAGAATGGGACCCAATATGGATCCCTGGGAACTCCTACCTGACTAGATACTATGTCGGAAGAGAAAGTCTTTTTGATGTTGTTACTATCAATGAAGTTTATTACTGTTTTTTTATTTATATGAGAAAGATAATATTTGAGCCAACTGTCCAACATTTTACACCCGAATATTGAAAGTGAAGATAAATTTAATAATTCAGGAATATATAGGATTAACTGTAATGATTGTAATATGTGTTACATAGTCAGACTGTAAATTTTAGCAAAAGATTAAAAACCATGTCTCTGCTTTAAAAATAATAAACCTGAAAGATCTAATGTAGCTAAACACCTTCTGAATTGTACCCACAGTTTGAATAAAATAGATGAAAATGTAGATATTCTAAAATTTTGTAAGAAGGGTCGTAACATGAATGCTTGGGAAGAGTTATTTATTTTTAAAGAAAAATGTAAGGATCGTGATAAATTAATGAATGAACAGGTTATTTTGATTCTGAAATAGTTTTTTAATAATGTATTTTCAGCGAATAAAAGAAGAGAAGTAACAGATAATAGGAATTAACCAATAATATCACAGCAGCCGCCATCTTGACGATTCCAGCCAATGGGGTCACGTGATCATAGGCCTATAAAATGAGTTGTTGAACACCGTTTTCCATTCTTTTGTGAATCCCTCTGGTCTGAGGAAGGTGAGCGTGGTTCACCGAAATCAATCACCATAATATTTGTGCATTTTGTGCTTGTATTGTAGTATATTTGTGCATTTTGTGCTTATATTGTAATAAATTTGTGTTGTGTGACGTTTACTTGTACTGAATTGAGAACTGTGCCAGTAATGTCTAAAGAGAAAAGCTTTTGAAGCAAAATAGAGTGATTGACATAGTCAAATACCCACGAGAGGTCGTTGAAGCAACTAATGGCTACCTCACCACCCTCCATGGCATCAATGCATTTATTGATGAAGTTGACAAGTGCAAGTTTGGTGGATTTGCCTTTCGTATCCAAACTGATTTGGAAACAAAAGATTTTTTTTAATTCATTAAATGAAATAAGTTGATCGCAAACTTCTTTTTCAAAAACTTTTGAAACGGAAGGGAGCAACGCAATGCGACGGTAATAATGATATAATATACATTTTGAGACCCATCCCCCCACCAAAGCTGGAAAGCGTGCCAACCGGGGGATGGCTCAAACCAAGTCGAGCGATGGGATCACGGTGGCAGTTGGAGGGTCCAAAATAAAACTCGGCAGCTGAGCAAAACTACTTTTTATTACCAAGGAAAAAAACAATAAAACAAAAACGGCAGAAGGCCACAATATAAAATAAGGCAGAAGGCCACAATATTAATTCGTAATTAAATAAATAACAAACACTAAAATTAACAAGATAATACACAATAATAACAAACGCTATAAATACCACAAACTCTACAAATACCAAAATTTAACAATTAATCAACTGTATGGTGTATGGCCTATCTGCAGTTTAGCCTGAGACACCCCAAAACGTAAGAAAAAAATTAAGCCCCAAATAAAAGTGAAAATTTAGAAAACTTTTGGATCACAACATTTAAACCGGCAATTTTAGCCCACACATCCCTTGATTCCACCAGGGCCAGGGAGTAAGCCGGAATCCCTGGCAGCTCCGCATTTAAAGTTAACAATAATCCCCTTTTGGTGAAGAATTTAAAAATTAAACAATTCAAAAGAAAATATAACACGGTACAACGTTCGAGTAAAAATTCACTTCCGAACACCCCTAATACACTTAACAAAAATATAAATAACAATCACTAGGCCTAAACATAACAATAAATAATAACAGAACTTAACCATAGGGACCTAACAAATATAAAAATCTAAAAGAAATATAACAACAGAATAAACTAACGAAGATAAATAACAATGAATATTAACATAAGTTGTTTTTTTGTATTTTAAAAGTTTTCGTTTTTTTCTTTTAGTAAAAAAATATATATGAGTCCCAATGGCTGTGTGGAGGAGAGTCACTGTTCCAGTTTAGGCCTAGGCCACATCCAATAGTTCGGCACCTTTATTTTCTTTTTATTTCCCATCAAAACCCCC
>JAQJVL010001036.1:0-281104 GCA_035578905.1 Stictocephala bisonia
AAAATTCAGGGAGAATATTATTGACAAAAACTAACAATCAAGGCCAGGTTTTGAACTTGTGCTATCTCTAATTCAGGTGCCAAGTCCTGACGCGCTAGGCCACTCGGCCACTGGCTCCTTAAATATTATTACATGCCTACGGATATATGAAGTTCATTTCTTGTAATTAATAAACATTTCCTTACAATGTTGGGTTAGGAACAAAGACGACCTGTCATCTTCACTAGACTTAAGCTTACAATGGTAAGTCTCTGATTGATAGACAGTTTTGTAAAGATGGAGTGTAAACTTTAAATACGTTTTATTTGTAATTAGTAAAAAAGAATTACTATATTCTCTTGGCTTCAAAAACATAAATAACACTCAATACTAGTGAAATTTTTTATACACATTTTTTAAAAGACCTTTGTAATTTGACAGTAGCATAGTTGGGAAAATCCATTCTTCATAAGCTAAAGGTTCAACATAGTATAACGAATTTTTAAAGAGATCAGTTGAACCACTGACTGTTCATTTGTCATTGGGCTACTAATTTTTAATGACACTTTCTATGGACTATGGTAGGCCTTAGTTTGTTACAATGTCTACAATCACTCATCACAATCCATATTCGTCCACATCTTAACAATCAGCATCTTAAGAACAAACAAAATAAATAAAGTTAAATTTTTTCACTCATACGGTTTCAAGATGTTGACATTTTATCCACTCATTTTAAATATATTTTCAATTTAGCATTCATTAAAATAATAATTTGTTAACTTAATGTTAGGCCCTAATATGTCATTCGTGAGTTACTAAATAAATATAAATTAAGTATTAACAATTTTGTAATACAGAAAACAGAAATTAATATTAGTAATGACAGCTAAGTTTAAACAAAAGACACGAAAATTTAGATAACATAAAGGATACTTCAAAGTGAAGATTTATTTATAAAACAAAAGGTCATAAAATGAATGGAATGTAATGAAATATAGAACAATATTTAAGAGACAATGGGTTCACCAAGTCATTTTAATTTAAAAAGCTTATTGTTTCAAAGGTAATAAAAATTCTTTGCATTAACAATAGACGCTCTTGAGATCTACTATTATATACCTTTTTTCGTTTGTAGATATTGCTAATTTTTTTTTTTATTTCGAATATTGACACTATAAGTATGTGGTTAAATTTGATTTTTTTTTTTATTGTTGATAAATGTTGAGAGCCATTTTATTATTATTTATTGCATTTATATTATAAACATAATTTCTGGTTGTTGGTAGTTCGCATTTTTCTAAATATTTCACGTATTTTGTTTCAAATACCACTTTGTGATTGGCATATGCTGTAGAGGGTCGTTTAAGTATATCTTGTCGCTACGTCTTATTTTATGTCGTTCCGCCTCGTTCCGTTTCACCTAGCCCTGTCCAGTTCCACCTCGTTCCGCTCGTTTCGTCTTTGTCCATTCTACTACATCTCTTTCCATTCTGTCATGCTCCGTCACGTTCCGTGTCTTCCAGTCTCGTTCGGTCTCATTTTGTAACATTCCGTCACATTTCGTCTCGTCTAGTTCTATCATACAATTATAGTTAAAATGTACCGGATTGAACGTTTCTAATATCACACGATTGTTTTAGGGTAAAGATTTGTTTACCCTAAAACAATCAAACAAAACAACTCTTGTTTGAGGTTCGTTCGTCGAGGTAGCTGGGAGATACCAGTTTGTGACAGTCCATCTACCAATATTGTTGTCTGCAGTGCCTCCAGCTGGAAGTGAGTACAGTTGTGGATGCAAATACCAACGCATCCCCAGGAGTGATTAGTATTTGCAGATTTAGTGAGGCTAATTGACAGTGAATTGAAGTTACGTTCGTGCCGTGGCACAGTTTTGCCGTCTGTGGAATATCCTCCTCTTCCTCTGTGTTTTTTTTATGTGTTTTATTTCATAATAATATGTTACTAAACAAAATAGAGTTACTTAGTGAGAAATATTTTAAAAATAATACATAACCTTGAACCTACACAAATGCAAGATGCAAATGGAAATTTGTCACAGTCTTAGAAAGATAGAGTAAATTGCTATAAAAAATAAAAACACTCCTTGTTCCGTCTAAACCTCTGTCCCTTATTTTTATTTTATTGTTGTTTGATGTTTCTGTGTTCTGTAAACTAATGTTATGTAGGCTACACATTTTTCACCATCACTTCAATTCCTTTGCTAAAATAAGCATATTGTCATGCTCGTATTATCTAAATCACTTTTTCCGATTTGTCACCAAGTAAAATACAATTATAGAAGTTTAAACATTGTTTTTCCTTATTTATGGGATGATAATATTCAGGGAAAAAATATTTATTTAGTTAACTTATTTTGAAATAATACAGAATTGTTAATAAAACTATGCAGTTTCGTCTTATTCAATAGCTGCAATGGTAAACTACCTGTGTAAAATCTTAAACTTTTAAAACCCTATCTGTCTTTTAAAAAATTAAAATATATTAATTACCTACTGTCTTGCATAATTATGTAACACAACTTATAATGTCTTATAAAGTGACTTATAATACAATTTAAAAGCATTAGTAGAACAGTTTACAATTAGAAGAGTAGCTGTAGCTGAAAGAATTAAAGTCCTCAAGTCAGATATCGAGATATATATTTTAATTTAAAATACTGCACAGATACTTTTAAGAGTTTAGCTTAGTAACATTCTTTAACAAAACTACTTGTAGAGTACTCAAAAATAAAAGCAAGAAAACACCGAGTATTAATGTAAAAGAATCTCTAGGCCAATAGTAGCTTCAAATATTAGATTAGCTGAATTCAAAGCTTCTGAATGAAGTCTTGATTGCGTGAAGGATGATTATTAGAACTATTATTTGAAAACCTCATACTTGAATAACGTATAATTTAAATCTATTCATCAAATAAAACTATTATTTATATATATGGACACAGATTTAGCACACATATAGCAATCTCTTTGCAATATTTTATGACTCTAATTATTAGCTCTTTTGGGGTCCAGTAGTGGAGCGCTAGTGTCATCTCACTTAAAGATAGTGCAGTCTAAACCAGCAATAATGGTGGACCTCACAAACTAATCAAACTGCTGACAAAAATACTCTTATTACATGAAATATCATTTCGTACGTAATATAGATGTTAATATTAGTGTAGGTCAGTAATAGTGGCACAATAATATAAATCAGCTACTTGGGGACAGTGTCGTGAATGTTGTAGAGGATAAGTTTTAAACTAAGGCCTCTTAATGCTGAAACAGTATCTGCTCAATGGTTGCCATCAACGGGAAAACTGCTAGAGAATTCTGGGGTGTCCGTGTTGGGTGGTAGTCAGAGATCTAATGTTGTCTATGGAATAAACCCAAAAACAACCAGAGGACAGTATTTAAAAATTCCAATTTCTTAAAATTATACTAACATTTTTAAAATGTTAAATGCTATTTTTTTATTTTATTATTTTTTTTTTAAGTACGTCACTGTTTTATGCTGATAATAATAGGTATCATTAAAATAACCAATCATAAAATAACAAAATTAACACAATATTTTGCTATTTTTCAAAAATTCATATGTATATTTACGTTTAGTGTGATTTGATACATTATCATTAAGTTTTCCCCATAAAATACAGTAAAAATATGAATAAATCTAAAAGTTCTGTAAGTAACATAAAGCATGATTTTCTTGGTGAAATATTTAACTTTCATGTCCATGCAATAGCAAAATATACTGACTGCTGCTAACACGGTACGTGCAATAGCAAAATACACTGATTGATGCTAACAAGAAACGTGAAATAGCAAGATATATACTGTAGACTGCTGCTAACACGGCACATGCAATAGAAAGATCAAATCAAATCAAGTTTATTTTGCCAAGACATTATAAAATGTATAGCAATCGTCATATTAAAAATATTCAATTTAATACATTCATACCACATCGAAACTGGTAAGAATGTACCTCATTTCATTTTCAGTCACACATTCTTTCATGCTTAATTCCCACTTCCGGTGCCAGTTGTCAGTCATCTGATTATGTGATCTCCAAGTTGCATGCCATATACTCGTCAGCACTATTAAATGCATGAGACGCTAAAAAGCGTTTGAGACGAGTTTTTAACGCCTTGGGCGTTGGTGCATTTTTAATTGAGTCCGGTAATTTGTTGACAAAATGAACGCCCATGTGTGAGGGCAAGCGTTCATAGACTACCATTCTGTGGCTTCTAGTGCGGTAGTCATCTATGTGTCTGGTTTCGTGCGCATGTATATCCCGCCTACTTACCATGGCACTTTTACATATGCAATATGTAAAGGCATATTGTTGTTTCCAATATGTAAAGGCATGGCAGTGTCAATAGTTTCAGATTTTTCAACGCTTCTCTACAAGATTCTCTGAATGTTAACTATGCAATTATACGAATCACTTCTTTCCAATCTAAATGCTCTGCTGAACTGATTATTTGTTGAAGCTCCTAACAGCACCACACCAAAGGTGAGATGAGGGTAGATCAAGCCGTAATACGCCGTCATCAGAACCTGAGGTGGGCAGAATTTGGCTAAAGTTCTCAAGACATAAATGCCTGAGGACAATTTTGAGCAAACATCGTCGATGTGATAATTCCAGATCAACCCTCGATCCAGGTGTATTCTCAGGAATTTTGAACTAACATTTAGTAGGGTATCCCCAAACCAAACGGTTGACCTTTCAGTGGTCGCAACGAAAATGTCAATACATTACATTTGGAGGGGTTTACTTCGAGATTGAGAATATTTAAATGCTGAATGCAATTGTTTTAATCTACAAAGTATTGTTGTTCTAGGAGCGGTTTTAATTTGTTGTTGAACAAGAGGGTCATGTCATCCGTATACTATATGAGTCCCCCATGCAGTAGTGCTGACCCTATTTCGTTGACATAGATAAAAAAAGAATTGGGCTGAGTATTGAACCCTGGGGGACTCCATATCTCAGCTCAATTGGTTCAGAGAATTTGTCTGAAATTTGGACGACTTGGGATCGGCTGTACAGAAAAGAGTGAAGCCACTTGAGTGGCATGCCTCTGATGCCGTAAGATTCAAGTTTGTCAAACAGCGCAGCGTGGTCAACACAGTCGAATGCTTTGGACAAGTCGAGAAATACACTTAGTGTGTACCTTCAACCTTCCAATCCTTCGAAAACCTTTTCAACGAGACTCACGACTGCGTCGATTGTCGACTTTCCTTTGCTGAAACCGAATTGGTTATCAGAAAGAAGGTTGTGTTTATTTAAGAACTGAATCATTCTAATTAAAAATATTTTTTCCAAGATTTTGCTGAACACTGGCAAAATTGACACAGGCCTATAATTATTTGTGCAATAAGGGTCATTTTTCTTAAGAATTGGACACACTTTTGCAATTTTCAGGATTGAGGGAAAACTCCCTTTCCAAAAGATAGTTTATCAATGTTTTCAAAGGTGAAATAACATATTTTGAAAATTTTTTGACAAGCTACATGGACATCAAATTTATATAGTTCGACTTTTTGGCTGGGAGCTGCTGAAGATACACTGACTGATGCTAACACGGTACCTGCAATAGCAAGATACACTGACTGCTGCTAACACGGTACGTGCAATAGCTAGATACGCTAACTGCTGCATGGAATAACACGATACACTGACTGCAGCTAACATGGTACGTGCAATAGCGAGATACACTGACTGCTGCTAACACGGTACGTGCAATAGCAAGATACACTGACTGCTGCTAACACGGCACGTGCAATAGCAAGATACACTGACTGCTGCTAACACGGTACGTGCAATAGCAAAATATACTAACTACTGCTAACACGGTACATAAAATAGCAAAATATACTGACTGCTGCTAACACGGTACGTGCAATAGCAAGATACACTGGACTGATGCTAACACCGTACGTTAAATAGGAAAATATACTGTCTGCTGCTGACATGGGACGTGAAATAGCGTGTTACGCTGACTGCTCTTAACACGGTACGTGCAATAGCGACATATGCTGTGTGCTGCATAGAATAACACAATACGCTGACTGTTGCTATCATGGTGCATGGAATGATAATGTACACCTGTAATTATGGTGCATGTAGTAGCAAAATGGAATAACATCTACCCTTAAAATCGTTTTATTATTCGTATATCAATTGCAAGTCATGTTACATTTTTGCAGTTGTGTGTAGTTTAACCATTTGAAATAATAATGAAATAATGATTTATTTCCCAAAAAAAATTACAACAATAAATTTTCTTAAAATTTACGGGAAATGTCACTGACCACGGATGCAGTAGTGTGGCCCGCGTTACAAAAAGGAAAACTAACTAAATAATACATTACACAAACTTTTGAGTCTATTCCTTACTATTCATTTAACTTCCATCCTCCGTAGCGTCCGTCATGAAAATAATTCGAAAATGTACAAAAAAAGATTACATCCATTTTAATAAGCAATGACTTAAGTTCTACGAATTACAATAATACAGAATAACAAGTAATTAAACTCAAATCTCCATACAAATCAAAACAATACATCAAATCTCTAAAATTCCTTTTAACTATAATGAACAATTACATAAACAAACAAACAACAAAATCAAACCAAAACATCCAATAAAAAATATATTTCTGGAAATGATAATAGCCATGGTTTTAGATGCTTGCAGAAAGAGGTAAATTTATTACATTGTTTTATGTTGTGTGGAAGTTTGTTAAAAAGTGTAGGGCCTGCATATTCAGGCCCTAAAAATTTCTTTATTAACTTTTGGTGTTATTTATAACGAGAAAGCACGCATAAATTATACACATAAATGTACCTTATCTTGCGGTAGATTTAATGCGACAAAGTGTCCGGTAGTTATTTATTGCTCCATGAAAACTGTCTACCCGAGAAGGGTTGATTCACTAACAAGGGGCTGTTTCCCAGGATGGACTTCAATAAATTCTCGTGTCCTTACATTGAAGGGTATCAAGCAAAGAATTTTGTTTGAGTGTTGTATGGTATGAATATCAAGATCATTGGAAAATTTTTTAATTTTTTTTTAAGCCTAGGTATATTTTTGTCTAGATAGTTTAAATTATTTGATTATTTAGTAGTTATAATGAATTATCATTATAACATTACCAAACAATATGAACTTACATAATCTATAAGTAGTAATACGTTAATAGTGACATACATATTTTATAAATAATATTGATTATTTAATTTAATCTTCTTGTTTACCAACTGTATACATAAAATTGTATCCTTTTAGGTTAAGGTATGGTTTTTGATACTAACTAACGTTTTATTGTAGGTAAAAAATGTAATTATCTTATACACATCAGAAGAGGTTGCGTTACATTTATTACCAGTTGATTTAGATCTTACATAAATTTAATATGCAAATAAATATTTTTATATTTAGAAAATAATATATTTATAATATAGTCTAATGATGTAAACTATATACATAGCTTGTGTGGAGTGAAAGAGGCCTCGTTACCAACTCTGAAGAGGCTCCCCTGTTAGCGCAGTTGTCTTGCTCAGACCAGAATATTCTTTTAGCATACCATATTGTATATGTATTGGATATACGAGGCCGATTATTAACTGTCTGCGAGGAATATGAAGTGAATGTTTTTCTCCTTAATAACCTGTCATTTTACTTGTTGCTTCCAATAAAAATAATGCAATTTGTTAAATTTACTAAAGCTTAGTTGTATGAAACAGTTTTAAATATATTGAAGGGAATACACAGTTATAAATAATATTTAAGGCACTGACAGCTTACTGAAGTATGACTTTGGAATTTAATTATTTTATATTGTTTATTTCAGACCTGTTATTGAAAACTACGTTTTTTCAATACTTCGAACAATCAGAAAACTATTTTAATCATTTGGACAGACACAATTTCCTTTTAATGGATATTAATTAAACGTTTTTAAGAAGTGGAAAAAATTTAATTTCAATAATTTCTAAGGAACTGAATTGTTTGTAAATATTGCTTACCTTTGAAGCTTTAAGTAATCTAAAAAAGTAACTTTAATATTTTAACGTTTTTACAGTTAAAACGCCACTAACATCATATTATTTATTTCACATTATTTTATTGTTCATTTAGTAGTTAAAACCTACCCATGATCTATATAGAAAAGTAAAATTATGTGAATACGAGTTTAAAAGGGAAAATTTATATAGATTATTATAGGAGAATCGATTTTAAAATTTTACTTATAAATTTCATTGATTGGAGGTTTGTTAAAAGTAAAGCATATAATTCCACTGTTTGTAAAAGAGCATTAGTTGATTAGAACTATACATTATAAACATAGTAACGCTTAAATTATTTTATTTTAGAATAGAGTTTACCTGAAAGTCTAATTATATATTCTATATAGATTTTATTATGAGCTGTTGGAAATATGGGTCTCCAAATATTTCTTGTAATAATTCTCTTAAAAAGCTATCATCAATAACCAAAAGTCATACTAAAGTCGCTAATGTATTTCAAATCTTTTTCATAATTTACAAAAAAATACAATAGAAATATATTTTTATTTTGGAAACTGACTGTCTTTACCTCGTGAATGGAGATTTCCAACATTTCAGAAAGAAAACAATTTTAATAATAAATAATAAAAGGTGCAGTGGTATTAGACCACCTAGACACGTACAGTTTATTGATCAAACCATACAAATACAATGTATAAGGCCACCCATCCATCAATAAACTTACAGTGGTATGGAACCATTCACACTCCTATACACGATCATTTTGTGGACCTACCCGCCCACCTATACACTGTATAAATACTAACTGGAACATGGTCAAATTAAATTACATTGGACCAACAAACTGAATCGAAACCAAATAATCATGTATATTTTTTTCATTGTATAGGCTTTTATTTTTTCATAGTAATTCTAATCAAAAGTTATTCAACATTCTGTTTTAAAATATTTTCTAAAATTGTTTAGTCTTTATTTTATTTTATTTCATTGATATAATTCATCTAATTGTTTATTTTATTCAGTTTGCATTTTTATTTAATCCTGACTAAGAGTAGTCCATTAGTTTTAATAATAATTGTTCATTGTGCTGTTTAAGATAGAGCTTTTTATCTTTTTTATTTTTGGAATTTAAGAACTCCCTACCACGCACAAGCCTTGGGCTTATGTGGAAGGCACTCGCATATATAAGAGTAAATATTTTATTTATTTACCTTTTGTCTAACTATGTAGTTACTAGTTAAGCATCTAACTAAGCAGTAACCTTATGCTTATTTTGATTTGATTTGATTATGTGTATGTCATGTCAATTCATGAAAGGAGAAGTCAGTGGACTAGGTATATGACGATAGCGTAGCATGTTAGACAACAATCAGTTTCATAAACCTCCTTAATCTGAGAAACACATTAAAGTATTTCTGTACGTTAAGTAGACTGTATTTGTAAAAACTATATTTTCTGGAGATTTACATGACCAAATGATTATATTTGAGATATAACAGTTAATTTGCGTGATCACAAATTAAACCTTGTTATTTAAGTGTCTTTTTGATATACCTATCCATTTAAGAAGTGGAACAGATTTTATGTATTCATTTCAGAAAGTGATAAAATCTTACTCTAAATTAAAAAATTATATTAGGTATGATTTCCAGTGAATTGAGACTTAGTTTATATGAAAGATAAACATGGGAATATAACTAAAATATAAGCAAAATATTATTTAGTAAGGAATATTATATGTACATTATACGAAACTGATATTATTCAGAAGAACTTGAATCATTAATTATTAAAATATTAGCATTTTGCTTAATATGCAACTTTCACTATCGTACAGAAAGTATCGTAAAATGATTAAATACACTATTTGTGAGGAGTTTAATTTTCCTAAGTGACTGTGAGTTTAGTCAACACCAAGCATCGATCGACACTATACAAACTAAACATGGAGGCACAGTCAACATCACAGCATTGTTGGAAGAAATTATCGTTGAATTGTTCGTGATTCACCATACTATATCCTTGCAAGATAATCTTATTTAGGCGGCCATCTTGTCATTATTACTTCCTTTGCTTTACTCTTCAATTCCACAAGGATTTAAGTAACTTTGCCACATTCTTTCATGTGACAGTAAGTTCAAGACATACCCAAATAAAGGAAAAATAGATAAAATGTAAATTATTAGCATTGTTTATCAATAACCTTGTCACTATCCACAGTTCAAAATGTAGGAATATGTTTTTAAAAATGTCCAGTAATTATTTTTAAAAAAAACATTCTCCGTAAAAGAACGTATAAAGAACCAGTTTTTGAATTCGTATTTTCATCCAAGGGTAATTTCAGCTAACCTCCCCACGTCCCCCTCCCGGTATATAATATTCAAGCCATTGTCAACTAAATGTATTAGTATAAAATAAGAAAAGACATACCATAATAAGGCTAGTTTCAGTTTTTCAACAATGAAAATTTATGATAAAATATAATAAAGATGTATTTGACGTCTAATGAACAAGACAGTTGACGAATATCATGTCCAATTAATTAATGTAATTTGTTTCAAAGCTGAAGGCAGTAAAAGCACTCTGTCTCGTTTATTTTCCAAGTTTGCCACGCATGAGTAGCTCAATACTTCGTAACTCCATGGCAGGGTAGTTATGGAATACTCTTCTTTAAGGGTGTTCATCCAGGCGCTCAGTTGCGCGTTCCAAGTAATTTATTTACAGGTTTTATCGCAACTCTCTGTAGGAGTAGCAAAGAGCCTGCCTCACTAACACACACAGACAACACGCAACGTGCATCCCTTCTCACTCTTCCTTTCACCATCCCTTCCGGCCTTGTCCCACAATTTTTTCGTAAGTAAAAACTCCCTCATTTAAAGTAAACTCTACCGATTAAAGTTTCTATATACTAATAATCTATCTTAATAAACTTGTTTAGTTTTATTTTTACAAATTACTCTCCAAGTTTCAATAGAATATATCTTACGGTTTCATGTACCTAAAAATGTAAAATTGTAATAATGTCTAAATATAAATTTTGATCGAACTCTTCCAACGTTTGGTAAATGAAACTCTTTTTCGCAGTTTAAGGTATGTTTTACGATATCCAAGCTGAACACGTTTCTAAATGCAGGACAAGAGTATATGTGGATCAAAACTCAAGTTTAAAAATATATATTTAATTTATTCTGCAGTCCAACGGACTTTAATTTAATAAAAATCTATTTAGTTTCTTAGAATAACAAATAATACATGTGTGTGCTGCAACAATACTGTATAGATATATCCAACAAACTACAAAATGATACATTGCAATTAAAAAAAGTGTTTTGAATGAAAATGTCCAATAAAGTTAATCTGCAAAGACATTAAATTAGTTTAAAATATATTTCAATTTATTTATAATTGAGAACGGATAATGAATCTAAAACGGTGTTTTACTGGTAAAAACGTTAAATACTTGAAATTGTCTCACTTTATCTAAAAATGTTCAGGGTGTTTCTAAAGAAATGTTATAACTTGAGATTTGAGTTGTGTTTCATTATTTTCCAAAGTTATTTTTATATTCTAATCAACGTAGTAACATTTTTTTATATTTAAACATTTTTTTACAACAGTAAAAATTTTGTAGAGCAATCTGCTAACTCAATGAAACAGTAAGAAAATCATAGTTATTTATTGAAGAATGAATTAACTCTATATATTTTACAAAACATGATTTTTTTAATTGTCTATTTATATATTAAGTTAATTGAATTATAAACGGGCAGTAGTAAAAAGGTCGTAATTTCACAGCTGATTTATATAAATATTATATCCAAGTCGTATCTTGTAATTCGATAACTGTGACGAATGTAATGTTATTTATGAAACAAATGTAAGTATCTTAATTTCATATCAATTCAATTCAACCTTATTTTTTTACAACATAAGTAAAAAATAAACTTTATATATTCATGTAGACTAAGCTACAGCAAATAGTGACCGGGTTTAGCTCGTAACTAGTAGAAATGAGGGAGTGGCAAAGTACCTTTTAAGAATTACAAGCTTTATTATCCTTAATGTTTGTGTTTACAATGGTAATTAAAATTATACAATTAATAAATTAGCTTAATTGTATTGTTTCTAACTATCATTGTTCATATTAATATTAACTTTTTACAGTATATTTAAAAATAAACTAATTACATTTTCATATTGACTGATCTCTGTTATGGCAATCGAATAGTATCAACGTTTGTTCCCACCAAATTACTGAGGGAAACCAAGGGAGAATACCGGAGTACCTTCATAAATGCAAAACGCTTTTTTCAATTAGGTGGCGTAGATTAATTATTCATTCCTATCCATCTGAAATAATGATTTGTTTCCCTTTGCATCCCTCTAAAGCAAAAACATTAAACCAAATTATTCCCTCACAGAGGAAAACTAGTTTTATTGAAAAGCCTCTGTCTATACGTTACGGTTAAAAATCAAGTTTCTAATCATATAGACGGCACCAGATGTCCAGTGCTGTAACCCAATTACTTGGGGAGATTGTAGTCGATAGGATCTGTACTCGGATCTCAATAATAACACGCCACTCAACCAATGGTTGCCATCAACATTCACACTACTAGAGAAGTCTGGCGTGTCCATGTTGGTTGGTAGTCAGGGTCCGAACGATGTATATGGAAGAGTACTGTGTATATGGGTTCTTAGTTATCTTATAATAAGGCTAGTACTATATGGTTAGGATTCCACGTAAAGCTGTAGTTTTCGTAGTTGCCTTGGATGTTAGGCTATTAATAAATGACTCTTTATAGGGAACAGTCAACCCTACTTAGTACCCATGACTACACTCATAACACTCATTCACCCATATCTGTACGTTCGGTGCCTTACTAATGAGTAATGATAAAGATGAGTTCCTTAATAGTCTTATATATTGGTGTTTGTTAAAATACATAACTTCATCCCACTCTCTAATTAATTACAATGCCATCATTTATGAAATCTCCGTTCTGATTTCGTTAAAAAATAGGTATTTTTACATTGCTACTCTTTTTAAATACAATAATTCTCTTTTTTATAACCTGTAAATTATTATTTATGTGCTTAATTAATTACAAAATAGTAAGCAAACATAATCTTATGAGGGAGACAAAGGTAGTTGGACATTTGCCATCATTACGTGAAAAATAACAATCACGACGTTTCGATTTGGTAAAACCCAAACCTTTTTCAAGTGCTAAAAACTAAATTACATCTACACAAACATGTTATAAAAATACGTTCTTAAACTAATAAACTTATCTACTTTAATAATTATCTACATTTTAACCTAGATCCTAGAATGGAGTACAACAAAATGAACTTCTACTAAATATAAAAAATATTAACAGGGTTAAATTAATATAGCCAAATAGGCGCTGTCAAGGTCACGATATCAACGAAAAATGTAAAACACAATAAAATTAATATTCAACAATTGCAAATGCAAACAAATAAGAAAACGCAAACAAACACCCACTGACACAGAAAAGCCGAAAGCATTCATGTCCATTCCATATACGCCTAACCTTTCAGGAAAAATCAGACGCATAGCTAGGAAATACAAAATCAGAACATCATTCAACACACAAAACACATTAAGACAGTCTTTAACTAAAACTAAACCAAAGAATGAGGAGCAATCCTCCAAAAATGTAGTTTATTGCATTACTTGTGAATGCAATGAAAAATACATAGGGGAAACAAAGAGACCACTGGAAGTTAGGCTAAAAGAACACAAAAATAACATTAAAAAAGGAAACACTACACATTCTAAATTAGCTGAACATGCCTGGAACAATGAGCACAGATTTAACTGGGATAACACTAAAATACTTCACAGGGAACCACATTTTTTTAAACGTAAATTCATCGAAGGTGCCTTTAGGAAACTAAATATTGAACAAGTAATCAGTCAAAGTAGCATAGAAGTTAGACCCATGTGGGTTCCTTTACTTAAAAACACACTTGATAAAAAGTTCAATACACTCATGACATCATCTAACCAGAATCCTACACCACCTGCACCTATAACAATTAAACACCCCATGAGTCTCCGTCCCCGTAACTGAGTCACCGCATTTTTGGCGATCTCGGAGCGTACGTCCCTGACCTCGTCAGTCTGTGTATGGTTGTTGTGAAGTGTAGTGTGTATGTTTGTCTAGTCCCCGTGTTTTATCACCTTGGAGGGAACTTCGTAGACACTGCATTTGGATTGTATCATCCTCACTTCGTACCTGGGACGTCTAGACGCCATCGTCACTGCGGGTCGTAAGACTTCATTATTTTTGTAATATTTGATTATGGTATTGTTTTATTGCTAATAATTGTTGTCTTTTCAGGTTAAAATGTAATTTTAATAGTAGTCTCAATCCTTCCGAGTCATATATATACAATTTTTGTGCGTGTTGAAGGTTATTTTAAATTAATTGTGTTTTTTCAGGTACCATATATTTATGATTAGTTAATGTAATCTTATTTCAGTTTGATTTGAATAATAATTTTATTGTGTTTTACATTTTTCGTTGATATCGTGACCTTGACAGCGCCTATTTGGCTATATTAATTTAACCCTGTTAATATTTTTTATATTTAGTAGAAGTTCATTTTGTTGTACTCCATTCTAGGATCTAGGTTAAAATGTAGATAATTGATAAATTAGATAAGTTTATTAGTTTAAGAACGTAGTTTTATAACATGTTTGTGTAGATGTAATTTAGTTTTTAGCACTTGAAAAAGGTTTGGGTTTTACCAAATCGAAACGTCGTGATTGTTATTTTTCACGTAATGATGGCAAATGTCCAACTACCTTTGTCTCCCTCATCTGATACTGCATCATTAACAAATTTAAAAAACAACGTAAACATAATCTTAATATAAGAAGGTTATAATGTTATTTTTAATGGAACAGTTTCAGCTATACTGGTCAATCTGGGTTTGAAAATAATTTCGTAATTTGAATGTATCTTATGTCACTACCCGAATCGAACCGAGAAAAAGTGTTGTAATAATATTAGAAAACAAATATTCAGTTAAAATATAATCAGAACCACATGCCCACCTCTTTCTCCTGTCTCTTTGTCGGAAATACATAAAAACACAGTATTTTTTATTACGTATTTAACTCAAACAAAGAGAAATACGATAAAATTATTAAACAGTTTCTGGCATCATTGTCAAACCTTTGATAAGCGTTTTGTTTTTCAGAATAATGCTGAGTGAAAATGTTACTCGCGCTACAATTTTATATTTCGTTTCATGGTATGACGCAATTTTATAAACCTACATTTGACACGTCACAAATATTTCTTGTTATCCCTCATTTTATCAAATTACAATCATATTGGACATTCATTCCAATTAAATTAAAACTCAAACGACTATAATTAATTAAATGCTCATTAAACATTACAAGGTTTCCTATAATTTTTCCACGCAATACTAATTGAATTAAATTTAAAGTAAATATAAATATTTTAATCAGTATAAGGTGAAAAAGATTATAGATAACCTCTAATCTTTCTGCAAGGTCACATATAGGTCGGCAACAGTGGCACAGTACTATAACACAGCTACTTGGGGCCAAAATGTTGTGGAGATTTTAGTGTTACGTTCTGTCTTCTTAATACCGAAATGGCGTTCATGCAATGGTTGCCATCGACGTGGAAACTACTAGAGAAGTCTGTGGTGTACATGTTGGGTGGTAGTCATTGCCTGGATTTTTTGGGTAGAACACTTCGTATGTGACTTGAAAATTAGCTGACAATGAGTTCAATATTATGTGGTTCAGATTCCACAAAAAGATGTAGGTCCTTTAGATTTTAGGCTTAGGCGGCCGGTGTCATAAGAAGAATATATATTTTCCAGTGATAACCACGTCAAGGTGTTAGCTACTATATTTACAACCGAGAACCGAGAACATCTCACATCTACATATGGTTTATATTGGTCCCCACAATAACTTATAATAGTGTATATTTATAAAGTTATTAGATAAATTTATATTTTTCAAAAAAAAAAAAAAAAAAAAAAAGAGGCAGAGAGAACCTAAATGCGTTGAGAATATCGCAGACATAACCTCATAGACACCCATACATAGTCATGAAAAAGTTAATAGACAATTGTTAACCTTAAAAACAAGAGTTAAATCACTTAATCTACCATCTGTAAGAAATTTTATACCAAGAAAGCAGCCACTATATTGCATATATAGTTTGTAACTTCCAGCTTTCCAGGTAACAAACATTAACAGGAAGCAATGGTATTATATAGCCCCTATTTACACGGGAACTTCTTACTATAATACTCCCAAAATGAATATATATATATATATATATATATATATATATATATATATATATATATATATACAATTAATAATTAACTTTTAAATTAAAATTCCATTTATCTTCCTTACGCATACCTGGCTTGAACATCCCTTTTGGGTGACAAATTATTGTACATCTGAATTGTATAACTGTTTGTCAAAAATGTAATAATGAAAATAAATCATGCATTCATTGTTAACATTAGATTTAAAAAAAGGAATCTTAATTTATATTAATATGTTAATGTGTTACATGTAAGAAGGTCGCATATCAATAGAGCACAAATATATCTTAGGTTTAAGCGGCCGGTGTCATGAATGATTCACCGATCTCAGTCTCAGTGGCGAGACCGCTGAGGATAATGTGGATGCCACATCACAGCATGAGAGACATATCTCGTTATCTTGTAAATTTTGTAGATAGCACCTTGACGTGGTTGTCAACGGAAATATATAGAGTCTAGTTGGAGTACAATTAGATTGTTTGAAGAGCAACAAATACAACTTTTAGTATCAGCAATGCTACATTATTGTGGTAAGAGTTGGTATTGATCTGTGATAGTTTTAAGGAATATACCTGATTGTTCCATATCTCACAAAATATATTTCATTTTCCTTGGAAATGTATCATAGTTGTGTGTGTTCCTTCCACACTTTTGCCTACTTTACACTAAAATTCTGCACGTTTCAACTGGATTTATGCATGGGTATAGGGTGAATATTTTTAAGTACGTAAAAGTGTAAGACGTATCTCTACACTCATCCAAAGAAACATAATTGAGTAGGAGACACAAACCTTTTGTATGAAGCAGGATTAATAGAAAACATCCACATTACTTCCATCACACTTCAAACGATCATTATTGGAACGAGATTTTAAGACAATTAAAATGTCGCTTTCATATTTATGTTATTGTAGGCTCAATATATTACCATTACAATAAACGTGACTTCAATAGTAGTGGTCTCGAAGTAGTCTTTAATCCGTTGGTTCCAGTTAAATAGAGTTTATTAGTCCTAAATTCACCTGGTTAGATAAGAAATTGTTTTAGCTTTAATTTAGAAAAAGGATTAGCTGAGACCAAAGCTTTGTCTTTGATCAATCAGGTCTTAATTGTTTTAATGGAGATGTCTTCAACAGATGTTGCACTTTAAGTTCTTTCTAAAACCCTGTTACACAAATACTTAATCGATTAAATAGTTTTGAAAAAGGATTTACTGAACGTTTTTTAAATTGTTCACAAAACAACTGGTGTGATAAACATAGTCATTAAAATGTTTAAGTTCCTAATATTTATTGTGTGTGAATATAGGGAAACATTTTTTCTTTGACTTTTCGCAAGTTATCCTATCTTAGTTGTAATAACTTATTTTCGTCTAAACCCCTATTCAATCAGAGTTAAAACACGTTTATAGCTATAGTTATAGCCTACATATTGAAACTTGTCATAAAATGTAGTATTATGAAGTTTATATCACAGGCCCTGAATATTGCAATATGCTGACTAAGTTTTAGAACAGTTGGAAAATCCAGCTCCTTACGAATAGTTTCCATAACTCAAATTGGTTGACTCTAAGGTAAGTGGACATCAAACTCAAGCTCACTATTGCCCAATAATCCTGGCGAGGCCGTAGGACAATCTTCCACACGAGCCGTAACGCCGATCTCCACACGGGTCTGTAGCAGACTGTCTTGGAGAGGGCGCAGACCAATCCCCCGCCATGCTTAAAAACAAAATGTTAAGCACTCATGAACAACGTCCATTCTGGCGTAAGAAACCTTTTATATGGAGCAATATATTCGTTTTAGGAAGTATGTACAACAACTTATACGTAAAAATGTTTGTTTCAAAATACCTTTAAGCAGTACTTTAAAGTTTTTATTGAAAAACTCTAAATTTTAAAGAATTATCCCGCCGTAGTGACATAATATTACTAAACATAAAAAGTAAAAGTTAATGGAGCAAATTTAACTATATCTGTTTAATACTATAATATAACTGTTTAATTCTATAATATTATTATCTTCTGTTGCTGTAGCTTCTTCATTAAATATATGAAGCTTTCTTTCGGAACTGTCCTGCTGCCGGACATTTCTTACCGGGCACTGTCCTAGGATCCTAAAAACATTGTATACACAGTTTTGTCAATATTTGTTATCCCCCTTAAAGGTCACGGCCATGTTAGTTTATGACGTCATCAGCCTACAGCTCATAAACATCATGGAACACCGGACAGCTGATTGGATTCTGTTGACCAGCTGATGTGGATGCATGAACTCAGAATAACACAGCTATAACATAAAGCTTATTAAACTGTTAATATAAATATACTCTGATATAATGTGTATGAACAGGATATTTTACAACGAAGTAATGCTTCCAATTAAATATTTTTATCTAATAAATGGTGACAGTTATTTGTTTGAAAAATAACTTTTAACTTTAAAAAATTCATGTTATTTTATAAAATTAGAGATCAGAGCATATCGATCAATTAGATTTTGTTATATTTGTCTCTACAATCTGTACTTAATAATGCAAGAATAAATAACGTATGTATTTCATTACCAAAGCAAAAGATAAGGTTATTTTAGTATATTTTTATTTTAAATGAAATATTTGTTATACATACAGTATATAACTTTACTGTAAGAGAAAATTGATCCTTATTTCATAATTTTTGTGGTGACAGTTATCAAAAAAAAACTCGAGAGGATATCTTATTGTAAAAGGTGAAGTTAGGAGTAAGAAGCCCTTTCTAACACTGGAGACAAAAAATTAAGTTAAGTATGCTCAACACTTACAGTGTGATCTATTTGTTAATTTCCCTTATCGTGGAGTACAAGTTGATACTGTTAGAGCATCGTGGATCATTCTTCTCGTCATGATAGTACCAATAATGTCGTTTATAAAAGATCTAAAAACAGATACTGTACCCATCTGTAACTAAAAACAATGGAAAGTAAATATTACACTCAGTATGAACTGGTTCATTTAATACACCTATAAGTTTAAGACAATTTTAGGAAAGTGGCAAAAACCCTTCTCTCTAGTAAAGGGATCAAATATAAAATGAACATTTTTATTTATCCATTGAATAAAGTGTCTTTGTTTATTAAAAGAGTTTGAAACACCACTTCCATAATAGTGTTTGAATTCTTTTAAGAATGCTTAAAACTCGTATTGTATTGAAGTCATAATTATGTAAGACATTGGGGTGAAAAATAATGTTAGTTTAACTTTTATAGGTTTATGGGATATTTTGTGTTTATTTATTTCTGTACCATAATTGTCTTCACATTTAACTTAATTTCCTTTTGCTATGTCGTCATGTCACTACGCCAACAATCTGTGTGACTTTAAAAGATAATACTAAATAACTATTTTATAAATGTTAAAAATTATCAAAATGGTATTTAGTGGAATCAAGTTGACACCTTAGCTTCAGAAATTAATAACATTTGCCTTAAGATTTTGATCGGTGAAACCAGCTTATTTATTTTTATTATTTTGACAAAATTAGGATAGAAGATACTATCATTTAATTTTACATCGGTATGTGAATATTACAAAAGCAATACAATGATACGCATTTTATTTTTTATTTTTTAATAATAAACTGAGACGCTTTTGACATTGACAAAAAATTCACATCAAAATTAACATATCAAAAATACATGTGGTGAATCTAATTACCATAGGATTGTAAATTGCTTGAACTGACGAAAAAATGCACCAACGTAGAAACCTGATTTGACGTGAAGAAAAAATTTTCAATCCGATGCTACACCAACCACGACAGTCTGTTTATCTAAGAGGTTTTGTATGTTCGTTTATTTTATTGTATTGTGTTACTTCTTACCAGTAATTGATAAATATATATATATATATATATATATATATATATATATATATATATATCCTATATTTGTTTATAAACAGATTTTTTTCTAAAGCAATTTTTATTTAATGTTCTCTCCGCTTTTTTTATATGTCTTCATATAGTTTCTGTTTCAAATCGTCAACATATTGACAATTGGAATCAGTGGTAATCTGATTCGAATATAGTATTGAAACCGTAATACTAGGTTACCATTGTCGGCTCTGGTGGTTAAGTGCTGAGACCAGCTACTTTTATTTATTTATTTATTTATTTATTCTTAAGACGTCGCCGATCGTCAAGATATGGGCGAATATGGATTTCGAATGAGTGTGATGATTGTAGATGAACGAGTGTAGTCATTGTTACTATCTGAGTTCAACTTAGCTTAGAAAAAACTATTTATTAATAGCCCAATAGCCAGGGAAACTATGGAACCTACAGCTTTACGTGGAATCTGAACCACGATGTGTTGGTCTGATTTTCAGCTAACTGACAAGTCTGACACTCAGTTCTCTTCCCTATACAACATCTGAACCTTGACTACCATCCCACATGGACACCCCAGACTTCTTTAGCAGTGTCCACGTCTCAATGGCAACCATTGAGCGGACGCCGTGTTGGTATTAAGAGGACCGATCATATAACGTATCGCCTACAATTTCCCAAACACGTTGTCCCTAAGAAGCTGGGTTACTTAGCTACTTGGAACTAAGTGTTTTGGAGATTGCAGGAGCTAGCGGCGCATTGCTGTAACCCAATCTAAGTGTTGGGGGTTAAGTGTTGTGGAGATTTTATGGAAGAGGTTCTAATCTCGGTCCTCTTCATACCTGCTCATTGTCCACTCAATCGTTCCTACCACTGCGGGCACTATAAGACAAGTCCATGTTGGATGGTAGTTATGGTTTGGATATTGTGAGAGGATAATAACTGTGTATCAGACTTGTCAATTTGCTGATAACCAAACCAATACTACCTGGTTTGGGTTCCACATAAACCTGTAATTCCCTCAGTTCCCTGGATATTGAGGGATTAATAAACTGCTCTTCCTAAGGAACAGTCCACCTTAGTAACAATGACTACACTCATCACACTTATTCACCCCTTATATACACCTATATCTCTACGATAGGTGTCTCTATAAATAAGAAAACTACGTGCACCGTTATAACATATTAATATCCACTACACGTTTGAATAAGGAATAATAATATTAAAATATATTATTTCAATATTGTATTATTACAATACAAGTTTTAAGGATAATGTTTTACAGTTAATGTACTGCTAAATTGGATTGGTTGAAGGTTGTAAAATACATTCCACCCCTAACTCTGCAGTTAAAATCCATATATGGCACGTGATAAATACATTTAACTGAATACATTCCAGTTCATCAACTGGGAACTTAGTCGGTGACTGTTAATGACTTTCTGCTAACTAACTTTGTATAGTAATGATTCTTGCCAACTCAAACAATACATATAGAACGTACTTGCAGGGTTTGTGTTCATTTAGATCAATTGTTTGAACTTGTCAACTAGTTCTAAGTAACGTACTGTTTGTAATATTTGCTTGATAGAGTGTGCTTCAGACCTAAATAATGTAACTGGAATTTTGTTTCGATGTTCAAGTGAACTTAGATCAATTTAATTAAGTTGTGAACCGGAAACTTAGTCAAGAACGCTTAGTTATTTTTACACTAGAATACAATAGTTATGAGAATACTAAGTTACTATGTTTGAGTTTTTGAATCACTAGACTTGACATTGGTGTTCTTAGAAGCACTTGAGTGAAGCTGCTACTGTGTCCAACAAAATAAAAAAAAAAAAAAATGGGTAGGACAGTGAATATTCACTTTCGTAAAAGGTTTACTTGCATTAAAACTGACATGTTAAAGCAATTATGTTCTTATTAAGGTGCAGATAAATAACTGGAATGTCACACCCACACAAAGTGTTGCTATGGTTACGTCTGGATAATATCGTCACGTCTTTGGTTATAGCATTTTGTTAAACTTCTTCATACTAGTTCCAACACTTGCAGCAAGAACATCTATATAGAGGGTTGAGCAAAAGTCAGTAATATATTTATTAATTTTACAACTATTGATAAAAATATAAGAAAATGTCTTGTTATGTACATGTCACCACACCAAACATTTACACATACTTTATTCATTCTTCGTATAGCCCACGAAGTTAGTATTAGAAATGTTAAGTTTAAGTCTACCTAGAGTTATAACTTAGTATAGAGGCTTTATTTGTATAATATAAAAATGACACTATAAGGTCAAAAGTACTATGTAGTTAGAATATACAGCCTAACAAAGAACTTATTGTAATTTAAATAATACTTCCTAAGAACAATAATAATATTGTTTATTATCTATTGCTTACATCTATGATATATTTACAGAATATGAGAAGTTCATTAGTTTTCTCACAAAAAATATGTGGCAAATTATTATAATAATTTTGTAAAACTATATTTAGGGAATATGCCTATCTACGGTCAAAATGGTTTTAACGATTCGTCTTAGTTTGTTTTTTGTTAAATAACGTAGTTACTTTTACAACGCAGTCTGTTTATTAAGATTGTAAACAATCAACAACAGGGACCTCAAGCAGTGATAAATTAATAAATAAATAGGTAAATAAATAACTAAGAAATAGTATTACTATTACTTTTTTTAGCTGCTGTATTTTCTTACTGGGCTATCTTTTTTACCTCAGGTTTGCACTTTTGTATTGTAAAAATACACTTCCCTCATGGGCCATCCCCTGGCTATGCGAAAAAATAGTAAAATAAATTTTAATGTTTGGTCTATTATCATGTACATTAATACAAAGAGTCATTACGTTTCTTACAGTGGTTTTAAAATTAATGAATATATTTCACACTTTTGCCTAGTCCAGTATACACTCCTATGTATAAATCTCCTATATTTTTACATAAGAGATCATTACTGATGTTATAATTTAAAGCTACAAAATGGCAAAGTTTTAATTCGATTGGTTGGGTTGAGTGACGAATAATTAGGATTCATATTAGTTATGTTTAATACATTCATTTTGAAAGCAATATTGAACAGATCACTACCACTGTTGGTTATTGGTTGGTTTGTTTACTTGGGACTTTTTCCTTTCTTATATCATTTATAAGTATAATTTAACTATGAATGTCCAATTACGTTTATTGTAAAATTGTATTAATAATATTCCGTTCAGTTTTATAAATATTGTATTATTATATTATGTCATTACCTTTCTGAAATATGTATATTTATTATATTGTAGAATGAATCTAAACTATAGTTATATAGAAAAATAATTCAGTAGGAGGCTGTTTCAATTCAATAAACCAGTTAGTAAAAACACTATCCTCAATAAGGCAAAAATTACTTTTGTTAAATCGTTAATTATTTTATAAAACTACAGCTCAATTGGTATTTAGCTAAAAATATATAAAATCACGTGCATGGAAAAATATCTTAGTTCCTTATTCCCTAAAATTTTTATTACAACAGTCTCTACAATATTCTATCCAATAGTTTTCATGTTTCTAGCAATATTTGCTATGCACTTACTATTTGTATATGTATTAAAGATTTTTATAGTAATAATTCGTTAAGTGCTATTTTTTTAACAGCATACATAAAACATGTGTATTTTACATTGTGAAAATTAATGAAATATAAATAAAAAATGTATTTAGTAAACAGCATACTACTGTTCATGATATACCACTTTTAAGATGTTTATCTTTAGTTTTTGTGCAAGCTCCACGCCCTATCCACCTAACAGCTTCTACAGGGTTAAATGTTTAATTACAATTGAAACTTCTTAAGCAAAGGTGTTCTGCCAGAGTTGGGAAACATTAATTACGCCACGAAGTTGTCAAGACAGAGTGAGTACTTCAGTTAATAAATGTAAGTACTTAGTGGTACAGAGATGGGAAAATCAATTACTGTCTTTACTAATGGCTTTCTCGATTGATTTCCATCTGTTCTCATGTTTTCCACTAATAGCCATCTCACAGTGATCGGTGAGAAAGGTAGAGTATATGTTCGGCTGTTTAAAAAATGTCACTCAATTCTTTTGTACTCCACGGCTTAAAATTTCACAACGATTACTTTCTCTTCCTCAACATGTAATCCTGGCTTTGAAAATGACGATCATATTTTTCTGTTATTAATCGCAGTCTATACGATTTAAAATTTGCGCAAGCAACAAGAGAATGTCAGTACTTTCCATACTAAACAATGGAAAAATACAATTCTTCTACTCACCCACCCACCCATACACGTACAATGGTATAGACCTATCTATCCACCCATAAATGTACACTAGTATGAGCTCACCCACCCGTCCATACACATACAGAAATTAAATCTTACCCACCCATAAAAGTGCACTGTGGTATGAAGTCACCCACCCAGATACGTAGAGCTGTACAGACCCACCCATACATACACGTACATTGATAAAAACCTAACTACCCATAAACATACTCTGGTATGATGAACTTACCTAGCCAGAAACATGTGTATGAGGAAGTTAGGCTATTGTTATGCTAATCAGTATTATTATGCAAATATTTATACTTTATATTTATAGTATCGATTCGGTACCACAATGGCTGCAGTCATAACGTAGTTACGGTGTTATGACAAATTAGGTGTTGGAAACTTCGCTGAGGACTTACCACGACTTAGTGTTAAGTAACATGGTGTTTGTTACGATAAGATTGATTGTAAAGTTACAGTCCTAATTCACTTAGCAAAGTCTAAATGACCAGAGAAGCATACTACCTATTGAGCTGACTAATTCTGTCTCTTTGTCTTATGTAAAATGTATTTTACTATCACAACAAACTTGAATCGTTCCATTTGAAACAGTTATAGAATTTCCAGTCAGCATTTATCATTTTATATCGAATTTACTTTTTGAATATATCAGGTGGAATAAGAATAACCACATAGAAAAAAGAAACATAAGTTTCTTTCTTACGGCCTTAGCTAGTACCTCATAGATAAATAATAATAATATAAATGTTTAGTAATATTTAATACTTCATGATTCAAGAATTGTAAGATAATAAGGGGAGACACTGATAACGGTGCAATGTTAAAAACTTACCCACCCATAACTAACGTACACACTAGTACGATCTCACCCATCTATACACGTCAGTTGTAGTTACTTAATTTTACTCTCGTCGGCACTGGTGGCGCAGTGCTGTAACCCAGCTACATGAGGAGGGGACAAAGTGTTTGGGAGATTGTAGGCGATAGGTTGGATGCTCGGTCCTCTTAATACCGACATGGCGTCCGCTTGATGGTTGCTATCGGTGTGGACGCTACTAAATAAGTCTGGGGTGTCCATGTTGGTTGGTAATCATTGTGCGGATGTTTTGTGGGGGAGATAACTGAGTATCAGGCTTGTCAATTAGCTGAAAATTAGACCAGCACTACGTGGTTCGGATTCCACGTAAAGCTGTAGGTCCCTTAGTTGCCCTGGTTGTTGGGCTATTAATAAATTGCCCTTTCTGAGGAACAGTTGAACTCAGTTAGTAACCAGACTACACTCATCCACACTCATCCTACACGCGTATAACCATTCATATTCACCTTAAAATACCAATGAAGTTGGGTTGGCGTCTCATATGTAAGAATGTAATAGTGAATTATTGTAATAGGTGTAGTCTTTGTTACTGCTCATGTCAAGCGATAGCTAGAAAGAGCTATTCCATTAATATTCCAATAGCTAGGGTACTTAGAGAACCTACATCCAAAATCTGAGCCATATAGTATTGGTCTGAACCATAGTATTTCACCTAACACCCTAGCCAGATACTCAGTTCTCTTATAATATTAAAAAATAAAAACCTTCAATTTTACAGTATTATGTTTGATTCAGTATGCTTCATAAGTCCTGTTCAAATAAAAACGTATGCACTAATTAAAAGTTATTTGTATTATGGTGCTGGGCATGTAGAGCGCCTTCCTCCTGTGAACGCAATATGGATACAGCATCTGTTTTGCCTACGCAAAGATGTCACGGCACTCTCTGTGTATCAAGTTACTGATCGGTGTTATACGATGGGTTTATGTTGACACCCTCTCCCATCCACACATATATATTATATACATAGTAGAAAGTTGTTCCTTACCTACCCATGCACAATTAGTGATAGTGGCCCTTCCATTCACCCTTACCTTTATAGTAATAACGACATCCAATTAAATTTGTTCATATTTTGCTCATAAATTTATTACCGGAATACTAATTTTAATTTTGCTCATGACTTTATTACAGGTACATTAATTTTAGTATGGATAGTAATGCATGTTACTTTTACATCACTTTTATACAGTCTCTGTTTGGAGTGTAAAAGGTACAATCAGGTAAGGCTAAAAAAACAATTAATGAAATTTAAAGGTTGTTTTGTCTTTGGGGGATTAAATTTTAATAGCGCTGAATTTGTACAGCATTGAAATAACAAATGTTACTTCATTTGCACAATACACGTAATTGTACTAAGCAGTTTACTGTCTTAGTCATATTATATAATGATAAAGATTATAAAACAAACTTTTTCTTCTCATTACAACAACAAATTTTAAAATAAACAGTAAAATGCATATGACCCCTTGATCTTGCTTTTTAAGTGTGCATAAACTTAGGAAGCAAAATTAAGAGTAATAGTAGAAGCAAAAAATAGATAAAAAGCAGGATACACTTGGCTAAAATGGCTTGATAATTTGTACATGCATGAGTGGGCAGGTGGGTCAATATCACTGAACGTTTATGGGTAGGTGGATCAATATTTCGTCTATACTAATTACACTTATATAACCAAAACGGTTTGTAGTTAACTGGAAGGATTAAACTATTTTTCATAACCATAAATATTTATTACTTTTCCTAATAATTTATATTTAATTACTTTTCTTTTCTTTCCAAATTAAAACTAACTAATTAAAACTCATTAAAATGCTTTATCTCTTGTTATCTATAGTTAATAATCACCAAATCAACCATTTTTATTTATATCAATTCACATTTAGTATTGTTAGATAAAAGACAGATTATTTAATATGACACCATGTGATTTAAAATATATAACAGAATCTACCCGTATTGCAAGTAATCGATTTGTCAATCTCCATACCACAGAGAGAACAAAAAGAACTTATTTTACTATCGTAAGTACCCAGTGCTTCTAATTATCTCCAGGCCTTAATTAATATTCCCTAAATTTCTCAGAACACTTTACTAAGGAAGTTTCAAGTGCACTTTGTTTGTGAATAATCTCATTTTGGTAGGAGAAAAAGTAAATATAATGATCCCTTAACATTGATTATCATAAACAAAGAAGACGACAGCCATTGATAAAGGTTATCGACTAACCATATAACATGCTCTTTATTGTTCAAATCTAAATAAATAAAAAATGCATGCTTATCTCTAATCATCACTGAAATATAGTGAAGTGGTCGTAATAAAAACCGTGTAGCAAATATATATTTAAAAACCAAATATACGTTATAGTTATTTTATTTCAATTTTTAACAGTGTCAAAATAAAATATTACATCATATACATTCATAATACAGAATAACGAAAAGTCAAATACTATTCTGTATCGCTAATTAAATAATACAAAATTGTTATTGTCTCTTGTGAAAACTAATGAGTCACTAAAACTTGCAACGTAGTCTCACAAACATTTATAATAAGCTCATAAACAATGAAAAAATAAAAATTACAGTACGTTGACAAATTACAATAAAATAGTAATAAATATTTTAGTCGTTATTTTATGCAGCTTACGCAAATAGTCAGGATAAAATCAATCTTGAGTTTCAAATGTGGATTTGAGAAATTGGGCTAAACTAGCCAATTGGAAGTTAAGTCACAGTAAAGTATTGTATACTTTTTTGTTGGAAACTTGACATAATTTCGAAAAGCAAAAATAACAATAATAGTATGTGAACTCTATTTGTAATAATAGCGCTTCCGACAACTGGATCACATACTTCTCTGCAATAAAAATGGTTCTTTGATTTAAAAGTATTCTTTGGAACTCTTAGACGAAAACTTTTCATCGAGTCCAATGTGGCCCTGACATACCCTGTGCGAGTTGTACTTGGTTAAGGTTACAATGATAATATTGAAATAAATCCAGTAATGAGTTGGCTGAATATCCTATTATGGGGCATGTTGGGAGGATTGGAAATGATAGATTGCCGAGGATAGCATTGGATAAAGAGGAAAAAGAACTATATGAAACCTGAAAGGTATAGTTTTTAATTAGCATAATACGTGTTGGTATATATACAGTACAAGTAAACGTCACACAACACAAATTTATTACAATATAAGCACAAAATGTACAAATATATACAATACAAGTACAAAATGCACGAATACTATGGTGATTGATTTCAGTGTACCACGCTCACCATAGTATTCGTGCATTTTGTACTTGTATTGTAATATATTTGTACATTTTGTTCTTATATTGTAATAAATTTGTGTTGTGTGACGTTTACTTGTACTGCTGATAGGTATGTGGGAGGACCAAGTGTGGAAGGATGTGGAAAGAAGAGGAATGCAGAAAATACAAGTGAAGAAAGAGGAAACCTGTAGGAATAGACAATTGGAGGAGGCTTTGTAGGACGACCGTAAAAACGGAAACGTTAGCGGATGAAGATGATGATGATGATGGTGATGATTATGATGATGATGATGAATTACCTATAAGAATAATTCTGGTTAACGCTTTCTAGGCCAGACATTCCTTAAAAAAACTCAACCAATCAGGGATATCAGTAACAAGAGAACATTAAGCAATATCGTCTAAAATATAAGTGTCTTAAATGTAATGGAATTTGGTGATTAAAAAAATGTTAATATGTTTATGGTTTAGTGTCATCCTAAAATGTTTATTTATTGTACAGGTAATGAGTATTTCAAAAGTAAAAAACTAAATGTAACACTTTTGAAAATGTTGACTATGTAAGCTCTTTTGTAATCAGCTTTACTAGATTTGCAAGACCACCTCAAACAAATGGAGATTTCATTGAATTCGATTTAGCAGGACAAATTCCATTCATATCGTGGTTGTTTTACTTTTTTTTAATAAAAGAACCCTGATAATATTTCACGCTAAATAAAAATTATTTATAGTTTTAAAGATTAGTCTTAAACAGAATACTCTTATATGATGTGTGAACTATGAATAGTGACAAAATATACTCATTTATTCATTATATGCATCTATGAATTATATTCCAAACAAAATGTATACTTGTTTATCTTTTTTAAGTAGTATATCTGATTTAATAATACTTAATTTATATAATAATATTTGTGTAATAGTTTATACTGTAATACAATATTTCATTTTTTTAAGTTTATACTTCTTTTAAAATAATTATTCTTGTTGGAACACGAACGAATTAGATGATTATTATTAATTAATACGACACCGGTCATCAAGATATGGGTGAATATGAGGGGCGAATTAGTGTAGAAAAACAAGTGTAATCATTGCTACAAACTAAGGTCGACTCTTGCTCAGAAACATAAATATATTAATACTCCAATGGCCAGGACAACTAAGGGACCTACAGCTTTGCATGGAATCTGAGCCACGTATGTCACTCTTTTCTATCCCTACACAACATCTGAACTCTAACACAATACAAGATGGACATCCCGAATTTCTCAAGTCATAACTCAAATTTGCTAATTTTTAAAGTCGTAACTCTTACAGTATTTTTATGATTTTATATTGAGAACCCATTTTTATTACACTGTGCTTTAAGAAATTACAAGATAGTTTAAAGCAAGTTATATATTCTTATTCTGTATTTAAGATGAAATTTTTATAGTTACTTTTCTGCTAAATCAATTTCCGATTGGAAGAGTTCTATAGAAAAAACTCAGGGAAAATATATTTCTAGAATAGTGTTACGCATTGGTCAAGATGTTTTACCACGTCAAATACATCACTCAGCACCACAATGGTTGGAGGGTACTGTACTCGACCACAGTATTGGCCGCAAAGGGCCTAATGACAGAGCTTGTTTCACATGACCTACATTTCACCCGATCTGACACCATGAGATGACCTTTGGGATTTAGTAAAGGTTGTTTGTATGTCCCTCGGCTACCAGCTGATTGTCTTGATTTAAAGAACAAGATTGAAGCAGCTGTTGGAACAATTGCTGCAGACACACTGAGCAAATTTGGGGGAGTCTTACCAATTTTATGTGCGCCGTGACACAAATGATGATGAAATTTAACACTTTTAATTGATTATAATTGTAAGCTTTATATGAGATAAGCTAAAAATCATTCAAATTTCTATATTCTCTTGTTAACACACTACTTACTGCTATTACTAGTAACCAGTATGTCATACTTAATCTTATCCTGGGTGTTACGTGAATAGGAAGGGGTAGCTTATGTAATATTCTGGAGGAGGTAGAATAACTGTAGTTAAATATCCTGTTTAATAGCTATTACTTTGTGTATTCCTACTTACTAAAGATTTATTGCCTAACATAAATATATGTTAAATTTATTTTAAATATCCTTTCCAACTGACTATTCTAAACCATTTTTATACACGTACAGAGACATAATTTTCAGTTATATTCAAACAAAAAATAAATATACAAACAATTTAAAGAAGTAATTGCGTTTTCTTTGTACGAACTTATAATTCAAGTTTTACTATTATTAAAACTTTATTAACTCTTTTAAAATAAGTGTGCTGAAGAACATTCTAAAGTCCTACCAGAAGTTGTTGATTAATGGTAAGCAAGAAGATATTCACGAACCAAACTCCTCCCAAAGTTAAACAATATTTTGCAAGTTATATTTGAAAACAAGGATTTTAATTAGAAATTTACTCTCGTTTCCAAGTAATTCAAGTAATTTTCAGAACCTGGTATATTTTTAGATGCCAAAACACTAATGTTCAACTGAAAATTTTCTTTTCAAAAATTAAACTGATAACTGGTGACAACTGATATAATCATAAATTAAATCAAACTATTAATAAAATAAAGAACCCTAGTTCATCATGCAACAAAGATGTAATTTTCCAGCTGATTGAGAAAAATTTTAATTCTAACGTATACAAGGCAATAACGTATAAAAATATCTCTCAGTTGGAATCTGGCCAAGTTAGATTTATCACCTGCGTCACAACGTTACGTAGTTGCGTATGTGACGTCATTTTATATGACTCATAAAAGATACCATACAGCGTTACAATTTTGGGAGAAGTACTTTAAACATTCTAAGTGTATGAATCTAGTATAATATCCAACTACGTTTCTAAATCTACATTAAATTGAATAATCTAAACAACAAATATTACTTATGAAAGTTGTTATTTACTATAGTGTAAAAAGTATTTAGTGTAACCGTTTACTTCCAAACTTTTGATACTTACATCAATCCAAATAATGTTCAAGACTGTAATAATTATAGATACTAAAGGTCTAATTATATTCTACATTTTGCCCTAAATCTATAATATTTAAACACTTCATTATAATTTAAATGCAACAATATTTTAAATGACTCAGTGTGTCATGTAGTTACAATATAATTTTCCTGTTACTTGAAACTGTAAAGTAAATTTAATAATAGCTTTAAATTGTTTCAGGAAAACGCATAAAAGGTTTGTGTAAAGTGCCGATGAATATACGTACAAGGGCACTGACCCACCCACCCATACACGTATTGTGGTATTATACCCCAGTTGAATTTTTGGAAAACAGCATCATCTGAGTCACAACTTTATTAACACAATAACTTTGTTTATTGAATTTAAAAATGGCTAAGTTTATTATTATATAGTATTCAAAATCCACTCTAGCAGAAAAATCCAAATACAAGTTTTTACTTGTAGATATTGTGGTTTATAATAGTGCCAGATGTATAGTATATATTCAGTATAATCGGACGTTCAGGGTCTGTTTAAACATGTGATTCGTGCACTTAATATAAGCTGCAGCTCTAATGTAAACAAACTAAGACTAACATGGTCGTGATGGTGATGAGAAACAGATTCACTGCACTGCTCAACAATCAAAACTAAAGGTGATCTGAGTGTTGATGATGTTTAAGATGATTTTAGATCCTCTAAACTGAGAACGTTGCTTTTTAAAATATATCTTTAGGATTTTTTCCGTTAATTCTCTACCACAACTATAACTTGAGTTAACCTAATATAACCAAACCAAACCTAACGTAACTAAACTTAACATAACCTAACCAAACCAAACCTAAAATAACATAATTTAACATAACAATACAAAACCAAACCTAAAACAACACCACAAAATCTAACATAACCTTACCAAACCTAACATAACCAAGACTAACATAATCTAACCAAAACTAACGTAGCATAACCAAACCTAACATAACCTAAACAAACCTAAAACAACCTAACCAAAGTAGTGGTAGTGAATTAACGGAGAAGGTCCTATTTTAAAATTGCTATAGTATTAAATATATATATACGCAGGGTGTCTTTGAACTCTCTGTGGATCTCTTTAGGTATTTATTGTGGGTCAAAAACAAGTCATAATATCCTTTTGAAAAATTCTAAATCACCTCCGGTACCTGTACAGTCGCCATTTTGTATTTTTACTATTTTTTTATTTTCAAAATTATTTAATCTATAGAGTTCTAATTTGTTATACACAATAATAAAACCATATATTTCTGAAATAAAAAAGTGTTTTTAAAATATTTTCGAAATGGTGGCACTTTGAAATTTTTGATACTTAATAACTTTTAAAAGATTAGGAATAAAAACGATTAAAAGTATACCTTTTTACTGTAAATGTTATTTGCAATCCAAAAAAGTAACGTTGTATAATATCAGATGACGAACAACCGAGATTTGAATATTTTTGTATTTTACGCGTGAATGCGTACAGTCATGGTGTCGTGCCACGCGAGTCAACCACAACAATACATCAGAGATCTATTCTCATTACTGTTTGGATACAGTTTATCCAAAAATCTGTAGTTTTTTAGATAAACCCTAAAATAAAGTGATTTGTGACAGTATTGCAATGAAATTGCCCGTAGTAGGTAGTGGGGAAAAGTGAAATATAAAATAAAACTCACATAACATATACGTAAACTATTCAGAACATAACAATATATAAACTACGGTAAAATACATTAAAAAACTACATGAAATAAACCCAGCTACTCACTATTACACGTACAGTGGTACTGACTCACCCACCCACCCTTATACGTACAGTGGTACTGACCCACCCATCCGCCCTTGCACGTGCAGTGGTACTGACCCACCCACCCACCCTTGCACATACAGTGGTACTTCCCATAGGGCCTAAATCCCACCCGCCCACCCATACACGTACAGTAGTATTGACCCACCCGCCCACTCATACACGTTGAGACCCATCCCCCCCCACCAAAGCTGGTAAGCGTGCCAACCGGGGGATGGCTCAAAACGAGTAAAGCGATGGGATCACGGGTGGCAGTTGGAGGGTCAAAATAAAACTCGGCAGCTGAGCAAAACTAATTTTTATTATCAAGTCAAACAACATATTAATCAATAAAAACGGCAGAAGGCCACAAAATTAATGGGCAGAAGGCCCCAATATTAATTTGCAATTAAATAAATAACAAACCACCCACAAAAGCTACAAGAACAACAAACTCTACAAATACCAAATTTAACAATTAACAAACTGTACGGCCTATCTGCAGCCTAGCCACCCAAAACGTAAGACAATTTATTAACAATTTAAAAATGAACATTTAGAAACAATTTAGATAACCCCCCAAATAAACCCCGGCAATTTAGCCCACATCCCCTTGATTCCACCGGGCCAGGGAGTAAGCTGGAATCCCTGGGCAGCTCCGAATTAGAAGTTACGTAAAAGTACAATAATCCCCTTTTGGTGAGTTTAAAAATTAAACAATTAAAAAGAAAATCTAACACGTTACCGTTCTATTATCCCCTGACATCAATAATACCAAACACGAAATAAATAAATAAATAACTAAATCACTAGGCCTAAAGCATAAAAATAAATAACAACACAATTTAACAATAGGGACCTAACAAATATAAACTCTAAAATATCTAACAACAAAATAAACTAATTAAACTAAATAACAAGAAATATAAATATAAATAAATATTAACATCAAAAGTTCCTTTTGTTTGTATTTTGTTTTTTTCCCCTTTAAATAAAAAAAATACACATATAGGTCCCCATGGCTGTGTTGCATAAATCACTTTGGTCCGTTCACTTTAGGCCTAGGCCACATTAAATTGTTCCACAAACATTTTTTTCTTCCTTTTTTTTATAAATATAAATCTGCCTCAAAACCCCCAGCTCAGCCGCCGGGAACAAAACTGGAACACACTGACCTGAGGACAGAAGACTTCTACCCCAAAGATGTAGAGAAGGTAGCGGGCGACTCTATGCTTCAACATGGTCCTCAGGCCAGGCGGGCAGTGTAGATGGTTGAACTTTCCCCGGACGACAGGCTGAGGGTAGAAACGTCCTACTCAAGGACCCTGGACTGTAAAACCAAACACAGCCATTAAAAATAGAACAGCCAAACCCTTTTACAAAAATAATACCCATAACAACTAATAAACATGAAATGGCAAAACAAAACAAGAACAGACAAAATTGTACATGATTGGAGCACCCTAGAAAATAAAAGATCCATTTTTAGGCTATGAATAATTATGTTGAAAAATCAGATTTAAAACAAATTACAAATTTAACAAATTATAAAAGACGTATTTACGTATATGGAACTAAAATTGACAAACTGAAAACTAGGCTATGGATACATGAGCAATATTTTATAACATGAAAATCAAACTAAAGATAGGCTAGGTTATTGTCAAGTAACAAAAATATGATATATCGGTAACTCCCACTGAAAAAAGGCTCAATAAACATTATACAGAATTACAATTGAAAATAAAACAAGATATAACAAAGCAATTACTGGTAAAACTGTAACATTGAGCACATGGCTTTAACCTAGTCTGAGAAACATCTAGACAAAGAACACAAAATTTAACAAAACCCTGAAACACAAGCAAGAACGATTAATATTATTGAAACAAAATATTCTCACCAAAAGGGTGATTAGATATTTAAACTTACAAAATGAACACTTACGTTTTAGGTGCCTTTAGCCTCGCATGTCTATTTCTACAGGCAGCTCAAGACAACTGAACCGACAGGCCAACCTGACCGAAGCTGGACCCAGGAACGAACGGAACCGGGCCAACAGCCACCAAAGTACGCGAAACGCAGGGCATGAGCGATCTCAGGCAGCCCGGCAGCCAACGACGAAAAAAAACGAAATGTGCCGGTCAAAAGACCCGGTACAACGTACAGTGGTATTGACCCACCCGCCTACCCATACACGTACAGTAGTATTGACCTACCCGCCCACCCATACACGTACACTCGTACAGTGGTATTGACCCACCCGCCTACCCATACACGTACAGTAGTATTGACCTACCCGCCCACCCATACACGTACAGTAGTATTGACCCACCCGCCCACCCATACACGTACACTCGTACAGTGGTATTGACCCACCCGCCTACCCATACACGTACAGTAGTATTGACCCACCCGCCCACCTATACACGTACAGTAGTATTGACCCACCCGCCCACCCATACACGTACACTCGTACAGTGGTATTGACCCACCCGCCTACCCATACACGTACAGTATTATTGGCCTACCCGCCCACCCATACACGTACAGTGGTATTGACCCACCCGCCTACCCATACACGTACAGTAGTATTGACCTACCCGCCCACCCATACACGTACAGTAGTATTGACCCACCCGCCCACCCATACACGTACACTCGTACAGTGGTATTGACCCACCCGCCTACCCATACACGTACAGTAGTATTGACCCACCCGCCCACCCATACACGTACACTCGTACAGTGGTATTGACCCACCCGCCTACCCATACACGTACAGTGGTATTGACCCACCCGCCTACCCATACACGTACAGTAGTATTGACCCACCCGCCTACCCATACACGTACAGTAGTATTGACCCACCCACCTACCCATACACGTACACTCGTACAGTAGTATTGACCCACCCGCCTACCCATACACGTACAGTAGTATTGACCTACCCGCCCACCCATACACGTACAGTAGTATTGACCCACCCGCCCACCCATACACGTACACTCGTACAGTGGTATTGACCCACCCGCCTACCCATACACGTACAGTAGTATTGACCCACCCGCCCACCCATACACGTACACTCGTACAGTGGTATTGACCCACCCGCCTACCCATACACGTACAGTAGTATTGACCTACCCGCCCACCCATACACGTACACTCGTACAGTAGTATTGACCCACCCGCCTACCCATACACGTACAGTAGTATTGACCTACCCGCCCACCCATACACGTACAGTAGTATTGACCCACCCGCCCACCCATACACGTACACTCGTACAGTGGTATTGACCCACCCGCCTACCCATACACGTACAGTAGTATTGACCCACCCGCCCACCCATACACGTACACTCGTACAGTAGTATTGACCCACCCGCCTACCCATACACGTACAGTAGTATTGACCTACCCGCCCACCCATACACGTACACTCGTACAGTGGTATTGACCCACCCGCCTACCCATACACGTACAGTAGTATTGACCTACCCGCCCACCCATACACGTACACTCGTACAGTAGTATTGACCCACCCGCCTACCCATACACGTACAGTAGTATTGACCTACCCGCCCACCCATACACGTACACTCGTACAGTAGTATTGACCCACCCGCCTACCCATACACGTACAGTAGTATTGACCTACCCGCCCACCCATACACGTACACTCGTACAGTGGTATTGACCCACCCGCCTACCCATACACGTACAGTAGTATTGACCTACCCGCCCACCCATACACGTACACTCGTACAGTGGTATTGACCCACCCGCCTACCCATACACGTACAGTAGTATTGACCTACCCGCCCACCCATACACGTACACTCGTACAGTGGTATTGACCCACCCGCCTACCCATACACGTACAGTAGTATTGACCTACCCGCCCACCCATACACGTACACTCGTACAGTGGTATTGACCCACCCGCCTACCCATACACGTACAGTAGTATTGACCTACCCGCCCACCCATACACGTACACTCGTACAGTAGTATTGACCCACCCGCCTACCCATACACGTACAGTAGTATTGACCTACCCGCCCACCCATACACGTACACTCGTACAGTGGTATTGACCCACCCGCCTACCCATACACGTACAGGAGTATTGACCTACCCGCCCACCCATACACGTACACTCGTACAGTGGTATTGACCCACCCGCCTACCCATACACGTACAGTAGTATTGACCTACCCGCCCACCCATACACGAACAGTGGTATTGATAATCATTTCCGTTGTTGTTAAACTAAAAATCAATTTTAATTAAAACCATAATTTTTGTAAAATGTATTTGTGATTCAAAGCAGGTTGTATACATAAAACAAGTAATATTAAAAAGGCATTAGACTAAAATTGAAAAATACATAAAACGATACTTAAAAATCGCTAAGAAGAAATTGGTATACCTCTTCTTCTTTGAGTTCACAATATTCATTTAAAACATGATATAAATTTTAAATCTACAAGTGCAATTTTAAAAGAACCCTTATGGACCAAAATAAACTAAAAAGAAAGTGCATGTATGGCAGTTTTTAAATATGAATATATTGCCCAACCGTCTCTAAATTTTAGTAATATATTTTTACCATTAATTAAAGATGAAATATCATCGAAAATTTAAAACTCTAAACCATATTTTAATTCATAATAATTCTTATTAAACTTAGCCATTTAAATGTAATTTAACTAGTATTTAATGTTTTGCGTGTGATTTTTTTTTGTTATTTTTATTCACATATGTTTTCTGTTTATACTGTACTTACAACTGAAGATGCCTTAACCGGCGAAAGCTCTTAATTAAAATTAAATTTGTAGTATTTTATTTTAAAAAAGACTTTCTATTTATAATTTTAATGTGTCTAATGACGATAGCCTTGATATAGAAAAGCCTCAAGAGTAAATATTGGTTTTAAAATTGTGTTATTTTTAACAATTAATTATATTAAAAAAAACAATACAGCTCCTTCTTCGAAATTAAAAATATAAGTTTTTCTTAAATGAAACTCGATAAAAAAACGTTATGAGCGAGAGCAATGTGTTCTAAATGAGATATTTCTCGTTTATCAAAATGTCTAAGTACAGATTAATGTCGTGATAAAGTCAATTTCAAATCCCTATGACCAATATACAGCAGAATGAGAGAACCAATAAAGAACCCATCAGTGGTTAATTAAATTGCTTCGCAGCTGGAAACAGTAACAAAAATGCGTTGTCCTTGGTTAAAATACATCCCTCGACATTCTGGGACACAGGCACTTGATAATTAAACACACTGAACACTTAAACATGCACTTATTAGTTTGGTAGTAGCAGTTGTGTAATATAGCACTTTATCAAATTTCCAAGTACCCAAATAATTTTAGCGTGCAAACATATCTACCTAAGACTTTAAACATTAAGTTAAATATTTATAATCTAACTGTTTTTAAATGTTTCAAACATAGATGGAATAGATTTATGTTATTTTTTATTGAAGTGTTAGTGGTTGTTTAAAGAACATTTTCAATGCTTTCAGTACTGAAAATTACTCGATATTTCAACATCTTTAAAAATACTGTTATTCTCATACGTCACTTGATATATATGATTAATTTATCTATGATTAGCCTAATCTAACCTTTGATATCGTATTGTTGTTATTCTGTAATTTTTTATTTTTATTTTGAATGTATTGTTTTGTAAATTGGCTGCCTGACCGTTGTAATAAATACATTTAAATCATATCTGGGAAAAAAATATTAGACATACGTATGTATAAAACTTATAAACTGAGATATTACATTCATAACTGGCTCATCCTTGACAGTTTATAAAATTAAACTGGCGTTTTTGTTTATAACTTACTTTCGTCAAAAGTAAAATTAAAAATTATAATCTTTAACCCCTTAATGGGATTATTAAAAATCATTCAAGCATATTATTGATTCTGTACCTTACTTATTCTTGTTGCTATCAAGGGAGTAGCAGTATTTTCTATGTTAAATTCCTCGTTATCTTTTCAGTGCTGTAACCCAACTACTTGGAGACAAGGGAGACGGCGTTCGCTCAATGGCTCCCATCAGTGTGGACACCACTTGAGAAGTCTGAGGTGTCCATGTTAGATGGTAGTCAAGTGAGAGAGGTCCATGTTGGATGGAGAAGAGCAATCAGTGTCAGACCTGTCAGTTAGCTGAAAATCAGACCAACACTACGTGGTTCGGATTACACGTAAAGCTGTAGGCCCCTTAGTTGCCCTGGCTATTGGGCTATTAATAAATAGCTCTTTCTGATGAGCAGTCGACCTTAGTTAGTAACAATAAATACTCTTGTCCATCTACACTCATCACAATCATTCGCCCCTCATATTCGCCCATATCGTCAAGATCGGCGTCTTATGAATGAACAACGAATGAATATTGAGATAAGTACTCAATGATAATAAATTCTGTTATTGGACGTCACAACAGGTTGTTCTTATCAAAATGATAAGTATTCAGATTAGAAAAATTAACGATAAATTCTTATTCAACTAATTTTCAATAATGTGTTGTGATCCTCACCGCAGTCGGGGACCATCTAAGACCATTCGGCCACCATTGCCAACCACGACCTATCACCAACATGTGACATATGCTGAGGCTTTAACAAGCAACACATCTGACAATCTCCAAAATTCGGAGGCTTTACATACTTCTATTGTACCTGAACTACATAAAAATAATGTTTTTTTAGGCAAGCATATTCCTCTCAAGAGCTAGGAAGTCACTTGGATACAGATTCGGAATCCTTTTATAAACCAAATTCATTTTAAAAAAAATAGCGAAATTAAATAATTCTACGTTTAAGCTGGTCCATCAGAACGCTCAGATGGCCACAAACAAAATGGATGAGATATCACTGTTATGTGATGAACTTAACCCTGACGTCTTAGTTGTCACGGAACATGGATTTAGGCCCGAAACAATCGACTTTTTCAAAATTAAAAATTATTCATTAGCTAGTAATTTCTGTCGTGAGCAATTCAAAGGGGGTGGTGTAACTATCTTTGTGAAACATTTTCTAAATTTTGATACTTTTAAAGTGTATGACAGACTAGAATTAGATTTTGAGGTAACAGCGGTTAATGTATTTCTAAGTCATGTCGGAAAAGTAACGGTAGTGGGATTGTACAGATCGCCAAGTGGCTGTTACAATTCCTTTTTTCAACAGTTGGAACATCTCATTGCTAAGTTATTTTCACGATCAAGTAAATTTATTTTGATGGGTGACATTAACATAAACGTGTTAGATTTCACCAACCCCCATACCCAGCGGCTACGCGATATTTTAAGGTCATTTAATCTAAACTGGTCAGTAAACTCACCAACTAGAGTAACCAATTTAACTAGTACAGCCATCGACAATGTTATCACAAACATTCATAACACTTCGGTCTCTGTATTAAACACGGCTATCTCTGACCACTTCGCGTTAGAGGCGGTGATTCGTGGCTGCAACCCGATTAGTGATAAACCTACAGGAAAGTTCATCAGAAATCTTCATCCTCAAAACATCAACCTTCTAAATAGGTTACTCAAAGACGAAACCTGGACTTTCCTAAATAACAACAATAATAATACAGAAAGCATGTATATTGAATTCAGTAACTGCTTCAGTTACCATTTAAACATCGCATGTCCATTAAAAAAGTCTAAAATAAGCCATAAAACTAGTCGATGCTCCTGGATCACTAAGGGAATTTTAAATTTCAGAGATAAGCTCAAGTTTTATTACTCAATATACATTAAAACTCAAAATAATGATTTTAAAATATTTTATAGGCGATATAGACAGACATACAAAAGAGTAATAAGAGCTGCCAAAGCTTATAACGTTAACAAATCTTTAAGTAAAGTGATAATATATCTAAAACTGCCTGGAAAATTATCAATAATAATTCATCTAAGGGTACAAAATTAAATGCAGGATCTAAAATAAAACTCAAGGTCAACGATTGCCTAGTTGAAGATCCATTGCATGTTGCCAACGAGTTAAATTTATATTTTTCAACAATATCCTCCTCATTCTTATCAAATTCAGGTCGAATGAATAAGTCCCATGTTACAGAACAGGTCCAGTCCATGGCCCTACCTCCGGTCTGCGAGGAGGAGGTAGCCAGTGTGATACAGAGACTGAATTCAAAAAGATCATGTGATATTAATAATATGTCCGTATGGCTCCTTAAGCGCTGTTTTATTCACATCTTAACGCCTCTTACAAAATTAATCAACTCCTCTTTTGAATCAGGGACCTTTCCATCTGGTCTAAAAATGGCCAAGGTTATTCCTGTATTTAAAAAAGAAGATCCATTTCAAAAAAATAATTATCGCCCCATTTCAATCCTCCCAGTGTTCAGTAAAGTATTTGAGAGGGTATTTTATAATAGATTGGAGAATTATCTTGAGACATTCCAAATCCTCAGCTCTGAACAATTCGGTTTTAGGAAAAATAAATCTACAATTGATGCTGTGCAGAATCTTATCGAGGGCATTGTCGATGGATTAGAGAGGAGGGAACATGTGCTAAGCATATTTCTTGATCTCTCGAAAGCCTTTGACTGTGTGCATCATGGAACCCTTTTGCACCGGTTAGAGGCTAGTGGTGTTCGTGGTCTTCCACACAAATGGCTTACTTCATATCTTAAGGATAGGGAACAACGTGTGGAGGTAGCGAATGCTCTTTCAACGAAAGTAGCCGTTATTCAAGGTATCCCCCAGGGATCCATTCTTGGGCCGTTACTTTTCTTAATCTATGTAAATGGACTCAACTCAGAAGTACAGAACGGCCACCTTATTCAATACGCTGATGACACGACTCTCTGTTTTAAAAGAAGTACCATAAATGAACTGGAAGTCTTATCTTCCACTGAATTAAATTCTTGTATTCAGTATTTTGAAGAATTAAATTTGGCAACAAACCAATCAAAAACAAATATAATTAATTTCAATTTGAGACATCAAGATACTGCTGTACTACCAGCAGTTTGAATAGATGGTGTTTTCCTTGAAGAAACTGAGTCCAAAAAAATCCTTGGAATGTACCCAGATCGTGGTCTGACTTGGAATAACCACATAGATAGTATTTGTGCAAAGGTTACCTCAGGTATCTTTGCTTTGCGGAAATTAGGACAATTTTGCAATAAAGAGGTTATGAAAATGGCCTATTTTGGATTAGTATATCCGCATCTTGCGTATGGTATACGACTTTGGGGGGGCTGCTCTAAACAAAGATTTGAGAGAGTATTTAAATTCCAAAAAAAGCAGTCCGCATTATTGGCAAACTAGGTTACAGAGAGTCGTGTAGAGCAACTTTCGGGGAGCTTGGTTTGTTGACCCTGCCCAGCCTCTACGTACTTGATGTAGTTCTGCACTGTAGATCGGGTGTAGATCTGACTCAAGGAAGAGGCGTTCACCAGTATGAGACGAGAGGCAGGTACAACTTTAGAATTCAACATCACAGACTAACGGTAACCGATCATCTACCCCAGGTGTTTGGCGTTGGGCTAATTAACAAGCTTCCCGAAAGCATTAAAAATATTAACTCTCCGAATATATTTAAAACTCGTTTGAAACGATTTTTGTTGTCAAAATCATTTTATTCAGTTGATGAGTTTATGACTGGCCGCTGGGCAAATTAAAAATTAATTGTAATAAAGTTCAAAACTGAGATTGTGGACTGTATCTGAGTGACTAATCACCATTAGACTAAGAATGTATGAAATATCTTTGTATGTTTGATTGCGACCTTGATGTGAATGAATGTTTTATTTGTCTATATGTTTTATTTGTCTATATTTATATATTTATTTACCACCTGACGATTGTGATACATTTATGTTAAATGTTTGTTTGCAATAAAAGAATTATTATTATTATTATTATTATCTACGTCAGCTACATTTGTAAATTTAAAATGCGTTTTTTATTTAATTCAATATTTACATAAATTACAAAAATGGATTACTTCTCACCATACTATCTATTTATATCTCATAGATCACTCACACCATAGTTAAATGTAGCTAACTTGCTCACGCACACATTCAATACAAATGCAGATTTGCTTCTTAAAGATAATACATTTTTATCCATAATATTCCCAATAAAAATTTATAATGTTTTGTTTTTTTAATGAAATTTTAAAACTGTATTATCACTTAGTATATTTTAAGATATGAGTCTCCAACACAACTTCGTGCGTATTTTAAGGTAAATAAGAATTATTTCATGAGTGTATGATGAGCGGTGTACTATGGTTATTAATGGAGATCAAGTCGTGCACAGAAATGGCCATTTATTGATAGACTTATGTTCAGGATAACTAACTAAGGGACCTGCATTTCTAAGTGGAAGCCGAAACATATCATAAAATTACTCCTGTCAATCTGAAACTGTTGTTCTGTAGTTTATCACTTCTTTAAGTAAATTTATCGTAGAAGGCTTAAATTGTTCATTTTTATAATAAAGTAACTGACCATATATAGATACAGTATTCTTTCCTTTATACGGCAGAACACTTTCACTGCAATGTTATCTTGTTAGTTGAGTAAGACTGTTTTAACGAACATTTTTCATGTGAAATATTTCATTAAAAAGAACCTTTATCATAACTGAGAGTTTAAAATTGATTAAATGTCAAAGACTAAATGGAGCGATAAAGTGATTCTTCTTCCATGTAAATTACTTAATACATATAAGTTATAATGTTGGCCACACACGCAACCAACATCAAACGATGCAGTTTAATTTACACTTTTCAACTATGTTGTAGTTTAGCTTCTACAGATCCTCCTCGACGAAAGGGTAGTGATAAATATGTAATCACCAGACATGTGCGTACCAGGATGCTCTGCTCATATTTAGTTAGGTCTCAGCCGTTAGTTTTGGTGGACTTCCCGACCACTGAATTTACCAACTCGTTAGTTGAGTGTTTAAGTTGAGTTCCCTGTGACCACTTTTAGTTCTAACTAACTACAACTTCCACTGGACCATTAATTAAACACAAAGTGTTATACCATGCAATACAAAGTGCAATTCTTACCGATCATTATTTACTTATTGCTAAAATACATCTCGATTTAATTTGATCATGTCCAGTTGTTATTTACAAATTTGGTTATCAAAATAGTTTCAAACTAAATGGTTTTAACATTTAGTTTAAACCAATTGTTATTACCACCCACACACCTACATACATACATACATATATTGCTACTTACGCAAGCCTCTTTACTTTAATGTATTTTTTACTATCTGAATTTTGAGTATAACAACGGTTGATGATCTTACCAGATTAACATTAATTTTTTATTCATCTTTTGATAATCTTCCGCAACAGTGTTTAGTTAAAAAAAACAAGTCTAATAAACTGTTAAAGTTTGTAAACAATGATTTAATTCAATACTTATAATTTTAATTCGTTATCGACCAGCCAATGATCACTGATGCTAATGACGTAATGGGTGGGGCTTTGATCTGTATTGCCAGCCTACTGTCTTCCTAATAGACATCTAAATTGCATGGCACAGTGAGGGAAAGTAGATCTTTATGTCACTACCGACACACAAAGCAAATCTCTCGTACATGTGCGTTCAGTAGGTCACTTTATAAGTAGCCTAGCTATATCTTAATTAGAGCTAATTTGTGAAAATAACACATCTGGATATTTCCATTGGGATTTTATTTACCTCAAAAATACAAGGCGAAGACAATAAATATAACGTGCCCACCTATTATAAAAAAGTGATTGAAGGGAAATTTATATCTGTGGTAATAACTGTGTATTACTGCATAATTTAAAACTAATTTCTAGGCTAGAGAGAAGGATCAGTAATATCATAATAAATGCTTCAGTCTTAACGAAAGTCGGTAGACTTTATTACAAGTAATACACAATTCTCTAATAATAAACCGCAACCATAAATTGTCGCAGAAAATTTATTTCAGTAGCTCGATCCAAAAGAGGGAGAATTGTGACATAAAGTCAATAAAAACAGTTATTTTTCTCCCTATTCTGCGTACAGTCCGCAATGAATGCCAAACTGTCAACAATGGACGAACACTCTCCTCAGCAAAAACAAATCCAAAGTTCTGATGGTTTGTCAAAATAATTTCAAAGGTTTTTCATTATTAACAAAATTGTTATTGTTGCATAAAATTGGAATAGCTTTTAAGCTTAAACAATAAAACTACTTAAAATTGTATTAGATGTATTTTGTCTAACTAAACAGAATTAATAATTTCATTATTTTTAGTTAAAATATTTTTTTAATTATTTCATTTACTTATTCAATTTTTATTGGTTAATTTCATTTCAAACTAAGGAATATTAATAAAATATAAAATGTTTGAAGCAAATTACGAAGAGGTGTAACGTGTACCACTGTGTAACGAGAAAACTAGTTTTAAAATAAATTTTAGTTAGTTTTACTTTCTTCAGGGCTATAATTGTAATTAAATTGATCGAAATGCCCAATTTAAATGGCATAGTTAAGTTATAAAACTATAGAATAAGGTCGACATAATAGTTTTATAAAATTTATGAAAATATGTAGAATTTCCCCAATGTAAAATTATGTCTTTTTTTAATATATTATGGTGATTAATGGTCAAAAAATTAATAATCCTGTATACCTGGAAAAAAATATGATTATAAACAGCATACATATTTTTAAGAATAATTTTAATGCTGTTGACTTAGACCATAGGTCCCACAGTTTAACTTAAAAGTTTAATAATAACTAAGAAAGAATAATATGATTGTTTTCTCAGCGGAAATGGCAGGAAGATTACGAAAAATAGGATAAAAGGAAAGAAAATATTAATTATTCGTGAATATACAATTGGTATTCAAATGCCTTATCACTAATACAGTAAGGGTTTTGCAACCGAACATTGTAACTACTTCAATTTATACAGTTTACTGATTTTAATAAAAGTTATTTGCATTTTAAAATGGTTTTTGAAATAATGCAACCATTTAGAGCTCCTTTCAGAACGTGTAATTCAATTCTCTTAAAATAATAATTTTATTTTAAATGTATTTTAAATGGAAAAGATGTTAACATTAATTTTAGGAGAATTATCTATTATTTAGATATTTAAAATTGTTGCATGGTGTATATATTCTCATATCAGTATACATTTTCATCGGCTCTAAAGAAAAATACTTTATCTAACTAGTTTTATTTCTCAATTATTTTTTACATATAGTTTACAATTTAAGCAAGATGTACTAATGTTAACTCCTCAAATATAATATAAATTAGTCCTTTAATTATAAGAAATTTTCTATTATGTGTGGTTTTGTGGCGTATCATATAAATAACATCTACAGCGTGTAAAAAAATAAATGTTAAAGTAATAACAAAGAGGAATTATGGTATTTTTAACAATTTTTAAACAAGAGAGCCAGTAATCGAGTGGTCTAAAGCGTCATAACTTTGTACCTGAGTTAGAAATGGCACAGGTTCGATATTGACCTGGATTTATAGATTTGTCCCTTATATGAACAGTGTACTGTACAGGTTCTCCTCTTGAGCGTGTCTGATAAGTTCCCTTTACATATCAATAAACTATGGGAATGGGGAAAATAAGGTTAGAAATAACATCGGGCTCACCTTATATTAAACATAAAATTTAAAAAAATGATAAACACTATATCATTAGCGTGTTTCAAAAACGTTTCCTTTTTTACAACTAACACATTGACACGGTATTCCTTCTCTGTTCAGTCGTGTTAACAAGGATGAGTCAAATAATGTCCACTAACCACTGGCTGTCAAATTAGGATTTTACTACTTACTTCAAATTGGCTTTTTAAAGTAAGATAAAACAATAGTTTCCAATGATTCATTGTATTGAGACAAACCACTTTAAATCTCTATCAATATTAAGTTTTACGTACGAAACACCATAACAATACACCATCTATTCCTTTACATCATGTCCTGTCAGTCACGTGACCTAATGACCTCTCACCCCAAGGGTCAAACACTAACAAGGCATCGGGTGGTAGGGTAGGACACAAGCCCTGGATACAAGGGTTAGGTGTAACAGCATTAGTTGTTAACGGTAAAAACATTTAAAAAGTAAAAGCTTGGTCAAGTAATCAGGGTAGTAATGTAACATACGCAATTTTAAATTATTACCTTTATTATCAATAACATTAACACCCCTTTTAGGGAAATTTGTTGTTTCATTTTTCTAGATAATTAGGACACATTTTGTAAAAGATTTCACATCCAACGTCTATCATAAGTAAATACAACATTATGTTGCCTGTAACGTATAAATTAGTTACATTGATCACAAAAGTAAAACTAAAAACAAAATAATAACTAATACCAGGTAACATTGATAAACTTCCAGATAATTATAGAAATAATTCAAATGTTTTCTGAGTTAGGGGCATTATGTCCCATAGAATTATCATTTATTTTCAGCTGGGAAATGTAACCACTGTATTAGTCCAAAAGTAATGAATCTATATTAAGGTATAACTGTTGTAAAACAAAGAATGTTTTATATTTAAAACAAAATACTAATATGGTTAAAACATTCTAATAATGCTTAGCCACTGTTTATACGATAGCACTTTTGTACTGCATAAACAATACCCTTTAAAATGAATTGTAACTAGAGGTAGGCTTACATTTAAATTTTTTAAGACTTCCTTTATGGGCCATCTCCTGGATATGCAAGAAACAAGCAAAATATGTCCGTTCATGTGTTTTGTATAGGGACATGTACATAACTACAAAGTCTCATTACTTTTCTTCTAACAGTTTTAAAATTAATAAATACGTTCTAGACTTTTGTCCAACTCTGACATTGAATTCTTTTAGTGGCTATATTTTCTGACTGGATCATCCTTCTGATCTCAGGTTTGCACTTTTGTATTGTACAAATAAAGACCTTTAAAATGAGATATAACTCGATGTAGGCTTACATTAAAAATGTTTAAGACTTCCTTCATGGACCATCACCTGGCTATGCGAAAAACAAGTAAAATATGTCTAAATGTTTAGTATAAGGATGTGTTTATAACTAAAAAGTTTTATTCCATTTCTTTCAATAGTTTTCAAATTAATAAATATAGTCCAGACTTTTTCCCAACGCTGATATTAAATTCTTTGAGTGGCTGAATTTTCTGACTGGGTCGTCTTTTTGACCTCGGATTTGCAAATTTTTATTTTACAATCAAAGAGCTTTAAAATGAGGTATAACTCGAGATAGGCTTATATTTAAACATCATAAGACCTCCATGGGCCATCCCCTAACTATGCGAAAAACAAGCAAAATATTTCTAAATATTTGGTATAGGAAAATGTACATAACTACAAAGTTTTATTACATTTCCTTTAATAGTTTCAAGAATAATAACTATATTCCAGACTTTTTCCCAACCCTGTATAGAGAAGTTTTAATTTTCGGTTATAACTGATTTTGTGATCTATAATTTATTTTTTTCATATTTTTAGAATGGATTATTTTCTGTTTACAAAAGACAATTCATAAAAACCCCATTACCGTAATGTGAATTTGACATAAAATCACGCCATTTCTTAAACCATGAACTATGGACGCCATTTCAATATTCATAAGATCATAATAATACATGATCATACACAAATTGTTGTATCTTTTGTATCTATGTAAATAAACTGTTTCCCTCGCCTGCTTAGTCGAGCCCACTTTTATTTAAGTTCGATGAGCGACCGGCTTAACGTGACTTCCGAAATACGGGGGTAGTACAGGAGTAAAATCTATTATGGACACACCATGAATCGAACCCGGACCAACTAAGCAACTAGCCATTCCCTTACCCTCATTATTAAGGCCGCTCCACATCGTTCAATAAACTATATCATTATAACAGCTGACACTATTTTAGCAGATAGTTACAGATTATATTTTAGGTTATGTTCATAGCCAATATATCACAGTACAGTTACCACTTTCATTAAGAAGCGATACTGGCCTTTTTCATTTTCCACTTTTTTGCTATTCGAGGGTCTGTATCTGGAATATTGGTAGGGCTGGTAATAAAATGTTTAACCTGAGTTAATATTTATATTATTATGTTAGAAAATAATCTGTGTACAGATAAAAACTAGATTTCACTGTATTTAATAGACTCCAGTGTTCGTTCCAAAGTAAGAATCATTTGTACTTTTATTTAAATCGTGACTAATTGTTATATCATCGAGCGGATTGTTCATTTTCAATTAGAATATATATAAAACCCCATTTTTTTGGAAAGAAATTAAATTTGTTAATATCGTTACGAATTGTTTAATCTGACATATTTTATCACGGGTGTTTCGTGAACTATCTAGCTTGCTTTTTTTGTAACTTTTTATAACTTGAACCTTATAAAGCCTGAACTAGAACCTTTTTTTCGTTTTTCAGAAGCGTAGTCGGTTTAAGTCATACGCTCATCGATTGATATCGAATGTTATCAGATCGATCCCAATCCGAGTCATAATAATTTTTAAGGAGATCACCTTATAACCACCGGCTTTTTTCTAAGACATAGTCGGTCTTAGTTTTTCACGATGACGAGGGCCTACATATTAACGATCAGTGTTTTAAATATAATTAAATCAAAATAAATAAATACTACACAAGTAGTGAAACATTGCCTATAACGTGACAAAGGGTTTAACGAAGTATAATATTAAATATGTAATATAATTGTTTGATTTTTAACTAAATGGTAGGATGAGTGTGTTGAGTCATCTGATCGAATAAATATTATTTACTCCGATTAACAGTGTGTAATTAAAGAGACAAACTGTGCCTGTATTATTTACTTTAAAGGAAATCGGAGATGCTCAGAGTTGTCGTGAGCTTTAGAGTTAGAGATTGCTTTTAAAACTTTACTTTTAAAACACAGAAATATATTTGATTTAAAACTTTTACTCAGAGTATTTAAAATGCATATCTCGTTTTGATAATTTATAAGATTATTTATAATTTATAATTTACTATCCATAATAATGTGTTATAAAGACCTCAGTCGAACTAATTTTATTTTTTAACGTTATTGTTGTAATGTAATCATAAATTTGTTAACATTTAAGCAGCATGAAGAAGTCAATGCACACGATAAAAAGCATTTTTTATTGACGTTGGAATGTAAAATTAAAATAAACAATTATATACTAATTTAAAGTAGCTAATTATGCTAGTTTAGCGGCCATTCAATGTTAGCGAACAATAATGTACCACAAAATAACTTATACGTTTTGTGTTTTGTACGTATAGTAAATGTACAGCTCCACAAAAACCCTTGAAGATTTCTATAAGTAAAATTAGTAATTTAAAAAAAGTAAAACAATAAATATATTTGGCATTTTTATATCACCAAAAATCTGTTAGATTTGTTTTACTTTTTTCTTTAAATAATATTTCCCTACTATTAATGTCTTATAACAAAAACATACTCTTACAATCAAATTTATTTCTTATTATAAATGGTAGGAACATTTCAAAAAAGATATGGTGATAGATAATTACGGTAAAAGTTAGATAAATAATGGATATGCTTTTGAACGTGGCTTAAAGAGCAGTTTCTTTAGTCTTTACGTGGGGTTTTACATATATGTATTATTGTGAGCTAGAACAAAGAGAGTCACGCCTGAATAAATTTAAAAGGCGTTTATTACAGAGCTGTGGCTTATTTGGTGACTCTGGTTTGTGGTTTCTTTGACCTTGGTTTAGGATTGTTCTTTTTAGTTCTTGTGGCTAACTTTTTGTGTGGTATTCCTTGTTGTTTCTGTGTTTCTGCACTGCTGATTTAGTTCATTAATGAGTTATTCCTTTCACAACTTTACAAGTTTCATGAGCCTTTCTTTTTCTTTCCTAAATAGTTGTTTTTCATGATAAAGTCAACTGAATACAATTACTATGACAAAACACACAATAGGTTTTGGTTGGTTTCTACGAAGAGGTTGGAAAATCTACTGTTTCAGACGTTGGACCAATATTCAGAAGACTGAAGGCCTCCTATGTTTTAAATAGGCTATCTTAGGAAAGGGTCACAACTCTTTTATCAATTTAAAATATATATATAGATTCATGGGAACATCCTATGAATTTTATTTCAATGGCTATATTAGAGAAATATTCTTCAAAAATGAAGTAATCTAAATTGTTTCTCATTAAATTATACTCATTTATGAGTTATTCGTAGTTACATTTTCTTTACTTTAATAATGTTAAAAATATTTTACGTAAATAATGCATGCAAATGTTGACTATGAAGCCTTGGAATAAAAACAATACAATATGGCCATACTAGTAATCAATGTGGTGTACGTTTTACCGGTATTCTTATGGGTTTTAAAAACTGATTTCAACAAAACAATTATTTTAAGTTACTTTTTCTTATGTTTATTGATTTTTTTCTGCGTATCAATCAAAGCATTCTGTGTATATTTTTTAACTATTTTATGAGGGTTAAAAATTAAATCCTTAGGTTACTGATGAATTTTATTTTTGAGCAGGCGTAAAATTTAAACAATTGTTTAAGTAACAAATGATATTTAAATTTATTAAGAAAGACTATCATCATTAAAACTATACAAGTTACAAATATTTTGTAGTGAAATTATAAGGGAGTCAAAGTTAAGGAGTTGACTAAATCAATGATATGTTTATTGAAACAGGTGGTTTTCTTATGAAAAAAAGAATTCTCAGGATTTCATCTTATCATTAAATAAATATGAATTTTAAAATATAGATAGCTAACAAATTTTACCAGGTTTTACTTTGAGTGAAATTAATATAAATCTAAATCCAAGCACCAATGTTTTACCCTCCAAGAACTTAACCTCTTTTAGGTTCTATAAACTTAGCATAACCTCGTAAAACCAATGAAGATAGCATTTATATCGTAATATTTAATTCAAATAAAATTATTGTAATTACTGAAGCAACGACAGAAAATATGAAGGCATCTCTTTCACATAACTTCAAATAGAGTGATAGGGTGAAGTTTTATTTAATCTGTACAAGATAAAACAGATTAAAACTGCTCGTGGATTATTATTAAAATATAAACTTTTAATTAAACAAACTACTTAATTGGATTTTGCAAAGTTTTAGAAAAGGTTTTGTTGTTGAAAAGCTAGCAGAGAGGCTAACTTGATAAAATATTAACTCACGTTTAAATACCAAATTAGTTACCATGTATAGCTACGTAAAAGTCACGGACTATATGCAGAATGGATACTTTACTTATTCATAGTAAAATAATATAGTATTATTTTACTATGATTAGACAAAACTCATTTTAATTAAATAAATATTTAATTTAATAAGACAAATGTCACATTTACGACTTTTAAAAATATATTATGAACAACGGATATAAATTAACAGCCTCCGTGAAAAATCTTTACCTCTGTAAATAAACATGTTCTTGGGTTTCAGGATGTCCCCCACTGATTATATATTCATAGACATTCCTATATTGATGGTTTAAGAAAAATTATTCCTGAAGCCTACCTGTATTGGCAGCAAATCTTTGACAGGAGTAATAGTGGAAGGGTACCATAAGCGTCATTGGTTATAAATAAATCGTATATACTCAATGGTACCATTGTAGAGACTAATACATTTCTAGAATAATCGAGAGAAGTTTCATATCCCACCACAGGTAGCGTACTATTATATTTACTCTAAAAGTTGTATTATAATGTAGTTTTTTTTTACTACACTCCTTTCTCATTTAATATAGCTTTCATCTATTTTTAACTTTAATATCAGCACTTCAAATTAATTTCTTACGTAAGTTTTTACTACTGACTTAGGTAAAACTACCTGAAAATATATTATATATGTGAGTGTTCATTCAATATATATTATAATAGTTTTCTATTGACTCCGGTTGAAATATAAGAATTTCCTTAAACATCGTGGACACTATAATGTATGGTCGTACATTTCGTTAATAATGTATGGTTGTACAGCTAATTACATTTCGTTTATGTGATTGTTAAAACTAGTACAATGCGAAAAATCATCTAGAAATACATTTACAGATTGTATGTTGTATTATACATTTTGAATAACTTTAGTTTTAAGAAATATGACATCTAGTTTATGCCATTTGAAAATAATATAATTGAGTAAATCTCTATAAAACCAGTCAATTGAATGCACCCCATACTACCGAGGCTGCAGCATATTGCAGGGTGTTGAAGAGGCCACTTCCGTATATTTCCCAGAGGATCTCCCCAACACTCCTTACATAATCTTCTACTTTGGATCTAAAAGTGTAACATATATAAAACTACTGCTTTTTGTTGTTGAAAGGACAGGTTTATACGCAGTGGCTAATTCCATTCAGCAATTCACTTTTGATAGTATTTTCTGGACCATCCGCTTACTCAAACACGTACAGGGGACTGTAAATCATCCCCTATTGTAGTACAGGATCACATTGTGATTGTGTGATTGTATCCATGCAAGTCCAGTGGTGATGACCCATCCACCCACCCATTGACGTACGGTGTATTGGCCCACACTCATGCTCAGGGTGTACTACGGTTGATGGGTAGATACATCGAGTCTTGTGTAGTAGGGTGGGCTGTTTCATTCGGATTAAAGTTTCTATGTTAGTGTCTGACTTTGCAGATTTAAGAAAATAACATAGATTTACGTAAAATCATTTTCAATTATACAAAATCAGAAGTTGAGAAAATTTGAATATTCTTCGCGATCGATCTATAATAATAATAATATATTTCATATTCAAGTAATTATTTAATGAAATATAAAAACAATGTTTAGTTCATGTAATAAAATACATCTGAAAATTGAAAGTTTATTTAGAATATTTGACAGACATTTGTCAGATACATTTTTAAAAACTTTTTACATCTATACCACTATTTATAACAACAATTTGATTATTTGGCCGTATTTTCAGGTTGATAAATTGTTCTTTTTGAGAAAAATAAATTGTGTACCTTAAAAATATCTAGGTGTAAAATAAAAATAGATGATTGCCTGTAGTGTAGAAACTTATAATACAAATATAATAATACTATGATTATTGAACGTAATACTATAGTAAAACTGCCAGGAGTTATTGGTTATTCTGGACAAAGCGACCACCTGTGTGTCACATTTGAAATGTTTATAGTATATACGAAGCCCTTAGACTTGGAACCTAACAAGATCCAAAATGATAATTTATTCCTCCCTTTTGTGGTTTTTTTATAAATATGATACAGTTCTACTGCAGTAAGCAACAAGTTAAACATATATTTTATGTATGTGTTTATACAATTTAAATAGTAAAATATTTATTATCAATGAGGATTTGAGATTTTAAAAGCATCGCCAATTAGAATAACCAATATATGAACGTAAAATAATGGTGGAACTGGTTGTCTAAGTCGTTGCAAAGTATAAAAAACAATTAATTACTCAAAATTCAGGTGATTTATACATATTTATGTTACACCTAAGAAGTCAGAAAGAAATTTATATAAGTTTGAGAATCAGTAAAATTTAATACCTCCAAGTAGGTAATTAGATAAGGTTCTTTATCCATTGACAGTTCAGAAAGTTCAAACAAGGTAACAGTTAGTTAGAACTAACAAAACTTAATAAGATAGTTCTAGTGAATTAAAGTTACTTCATACTTGTTTGAAATAAGTTTACCAGTTTTTATCAATACTAAACCATTCATAAATTCACATAAAGTTTAAAGCTGTACAAAAATTTAAACTTCTCAGCAGTGTCTTTTGATTTAGATACAAAGTTCATCATGACTAACTTTTAGTAATTAAAATTAAACGATTATGCACCAGTATAATTAACTTCTTTTTATAAAACAAGTGCATCGATCTTAGTTTTGATCGATTCCATTTCCCATCGTACAGATAAATGCTTCTTGAAGTAGGTATTATGCAAAATACATTAGGGTGTATAACCGAATGTTTTACGTTCAAACTCTATTAGTCTCATCGATCTCAGACATATTGAAGTCATTTTTGAAACTAATAACGTAGGAATAAATTAATGTCAAAAAAAACATTTTTAGATATTTATAATATCAAATTTGATATTTATAATAGTAGGAAAATAGGTGGTGATTTATGTCATTTCCTAATTTTCGAGGGTGTTTTAGTTGGTGAACAGTGATCGACTAGTTGTAGAAAATACTTGAGGTGATAAAAATATCCTCAAAGGTTATTTTAATTTTCTTTTGTATAGGAGTAAATGTATAGTAAATATTTTATATGTAAAACTGAAAAGGAAGTATTCGTCACAGAATATTTATTAATAATAGATTATTTTGCGATTATAAACCACTCTCTTAGATTTCAAATATGAATCTACGATAAAATAAAATTTTCTGAAACTAATGTGAGGTAGCTATTGTTGAGTATTTTATTGGGGTATCAATAAGTTGGTATCAGTGCTGAAGTTTGTACTGAATATGCAAATATCCTTAATATGAAGTAAGTGTTGCACTAACGTATGCTGACGTCACGATATCACGTGACAATACGTAACTGATCTTGATAACATTACCATTTAGTAATACGCACTACTCAAGGACTTATATAAATAGCTCGATGATTGATATACAAATACACACTTCAGCTATTCATATGAAATTCACAATCATTCCAAAGTTAAATACAAAAAGCGATAAAAATAGCTATTTAGTGTTAATATAAATTTACATATTTTTGGCGATAGAATGAATTCAAAAAGAACACAAAAATATTCACGTATTCATGCAGTAATAACAGCTTGAATCTATGTCGACATAAAACGAACAGATGTTTCTGTTTGGAGCATTGCGTCAAAAAAGGTCTCAAATGGCCAAGAGAGTTCCTATTGTTTAAAGATTGTTCAGTTGTTTTCTTGAATACTATTTTATTATTGTTCATTGAAGTATATACCTATAGTTTTGTTATTTAATTAAAATTAGGACACAACTTAAAGTATCACACTGGGTAATACTGGGTATCGTAGAGGTTAATTATTTCTTTTTTTAACTCACCAATCTCCTTTTTGACCCTACTATATTCATGTAATTCCTCGCGGGGAAATATTCATATGGATTACTAATGAGAAACAATACAAAACAATATGTACACTAATAAAATAATTCTAGTTCAATCCAGGTATCGAACCTTACCCAACTCAGGTTCATAGTCCTGGCGCCTTAGACTACTCGGCCACCGGTTCCCTAAATATCATAGTAACCTTGGGAAACTTGAGAAGTATAAAAATAACGTTTCCCTGCCATATTAGAGAGTAAAACAAAACTAACTTTTTCGTTGAACTTCCCAGTTTCTTCAACTCATATCAACTGACCAATTAATATATGTATGTGGCTGTGTATGTTGAGTCAAGTTAACACAAACGTGGTTAAAACAGCACCTCAACTCCGACAGTATTTAGTGAATAGAGACCGCCGTGGTATCTCTAGGTAGGCAAAATGCATTCTGTATCCAAATTGCATTCACGAATGGCAGGCGCTGTCTGTTTATGCATGTTAGTTTAAAACTGTTCGTTATCCCGAACCTGACTATTCCCCCGCTCAGCTCCTGGCCTCATCCTACGGGTTTGGGGAAAAAACCACTTTGGGAGCGAATCCTTCTCCGTTTAATTCAACAAAATTCATTGAAGGATTTTCAATTCAAGACGAAAATTACTATCAGGATCCTTTTCATAAATAAAATTAGATAAAGTTCAATAATGAATTTACCGTTTGTTTGTGACAATCTATTTGTATGAATAGTAGGGGATGGTCATAAATTAAGTAGTTTTTTCTTGTGAATCAGTGTAACAAAAGGGAGGTAAAATTAATTTATCTTTGATTTCATACTTTGAAAACTTGTGTTATAGTATTTTTTCATTAGTAGTTAAATAAAACAATTAAGTAGTCAAAATAAAAAAAAAGGCTGATAACATAAATATCATATTCAGTTAACATTCGTTTCTATTTTCCTTTCTTTATTTTTTATTAGAATAAATACTGCTGAACTGCTGAATATTGCTAAATTAAAAGAATATAACAAATAAAATATACACATACAAATCAATTAAATTTTTACTTGTGATAATTAGACAGTAAAATATTTGTTCCGTTAGTAAAGGTGCAGCATACATTATTTAAGAAAATTAATCGCTCCAAAACTTTTACCCATTTCACCAATAAATAAAAATTAAATATTTCTATACTAATGTATCAATGTAATACTGTATACGACAGCTGAGAGAATCAAGGTACAATAAATCAAAGCAAATCAAATCATGTTAAATCTAAAGTTGTCATTATCAGTGCTGAAATACATACCTTTGTTGCACCTGTATTATGTATTCGGAGTTCTGTATTCATGAAGGGACGAAAGCCTTCAATTGATGAAAGACTGACGTCAATGGCCAATCAACTAGATTCACTTGTTGATAACAACTCAATTGGCCGTGTTTCGTCGGTGAATAAACAAACCAATATCAATATATCAGCAATTTTATTTCATAACCTAGAATTTATTTGGAAAAATTCCACGAATTCCAACTAAGCTTCAAAGTAAAATATCATTCTTTTTTATCATTAACAAATGTTTTGAGATGTATAACACATAAATCAATAACTTTGTAATGAAAGTATTATAGTAGGATACATTTTAAAAGATACAAGTGAGTTTATAAATATTTTGTTACTGTATTGGATAAACTGTAACGAACATTTTGATTATGACGTTTGCTTGAATTATTTATTACAATATATTTATATAATATGGTGACACATGTACATTTTGTACCTGCATTGTACAAAATTTGTGTTGTGTGACGTTTACTTGTCCTGTATATGTACCAACACGTATTATGGTTACTAAGAAACTATTTTAATGAACCAAGGTTTACATTTTTAATTAATCTCTATAACATAATTTATATTTTTTTTATAATTGCGTTCAACGACACAAGATGCAACTAATGTCGTAGTTGTACTTTAATTTTTTTCTCTTGGTTACTAGGTGGGTAAATTTACTAATCGATAGATATTAATAGTCATTTCATTAAAAATACTAAATTACTAATACCAAAAACTAAAACTAAATGTTAGAGAAAACTATTTGATGATTGGACTATTTTCGTTCTTTCAGGCAAGATAGTTATTATTATGTTTTATGGGTATTTCTAACTCACTTTATATTATATTACATGTTTAAAGTACTGAAGTATGATATTTTCAATGCTAAATATATAATTTTGAAACTGCATCAAACAGCACGCTTTAACAAGAACAACTATGTGACGAATGAAGGGTAATAACAAATCCTCCAAGACGGAATAACGGATAGAGATAGTCATATAAATGTTTTGTTCGTGTTTGAATGCAAAATTAATTTGTTAGAATTTCTAAAGCTCTTTTAATAAGAAGCTCCTTTTATTGTATTCAAATTAATTATATGTCGTAAAAACACAAATTCAATCTAATTAAAGAAATTATCACTTTATATTTGTGATTCCTTACCAAATAAAAATTGTATTTCTTTAATGCTGCTAGGAAAAGTATACTAAATGCTATTTTATCACAACTCTGCTGGTTAAAATGTTTAAAGTTATTCAATGTTGTAATTTACAACTTAATTAACTGTCTGTTGTCTCGTAAGCTGTTACGTGAAGATAGCAAATATATTCTTTCAAAAAAATTTATACATTTTTAAGGAGAGGCCGATCTCTTGTCTAACGTACTCTACCCATTCCCATAGACTATACATCTGATCCGGGAACTTATCAGACAGAGTAAGGGGGAGAACCAATATAGTACAAGGTGAATATTACCAGTAAAAACTAACATTCACGGCCAAGATCTGACATAACACCATCAGCTACTGACTCTCTCATAAATTTAATAATATGATAAATAAAATATAAAATTAATTGTTAATGCAAATATAGCAAAACATTTTTCTATTTAATTAACTTTTCAGGCTTAACGTAACGTATTCTAGCGGTGGGCTTTATAAAAGAATATAATGACCCATTTTTGAGATTATACCACCAATTTAGCTAAAATCTAGTCTTAAAATCAAAATAAATATAATGCACAGTTATAATTATTATCAGTATTAATTTATTTAAATTTAACTATGGTAAAGGTAGTATATATAAAATTACAATTCACCTTTCCTACTATTGATGATGATCTTTATCGACTGATTTCCCCTCTTTACAAAATATATACTAGAAGATTAAAACAATAATAATATTGTTCAAGTAAAACTGTGTTGTTTTTATTTATAGTGATTGTTTGTATTACTTCAAGGTGAGTACTTTCAATAGTATTAATATATGAAGATTATGTCGGGATGAATATAAATCCCTCACTGTGTATATCCACAATCGTATTTTACCAAATATATGATACCTTTTCTCTTAAGAAGATCTCTCTGCATATACTTTACTATGTATAATATATTCGTTGTAAAGAATAACAAATTTTAGTGTTTTATAATATTAAAATTAGTTAATTATCTTTAATATGACACGATGGTATTGTTGGATCGACAATTATTTTTATTATTATTTTATTTTTTGTCACTAAAAGTGTTAGTCTTTTAGTAAGTCGCAAATCGTTAGAAAAAATTATAAAAAAACTTCTTTACAGAGATATGGTTATATAAAGTGGCTAGTTTGGCTTTTTAGTACATAACAAATAGAAGGCGCAAACCAACCCAGTGTAAATTAAAACTCAAACAAAAATAAATTTGTTTGAGTTTTGAATTAAACCAATTACGTTCTCTAAATTACATATCTACAAATGTTTAGTTAGAATTAGTACAATTACCTTCGGCTACAAGAGTAGATTATTAATATATAAAAACTGAATTTTTATAGTTTACCATAAATGAAGAACTTATGTACTTTTTTACAATTTGCGGGGTGAGGCAGCCGGGGACATTGAGGGAGAGAGGGAGAGAAAAACTCATTGTATGTGTATTAGTGTATTTCTTTACTACTTCTAGCAAAGTTGCGATAAAATATAGAACTAAATTCCTTGTAGAATATAGAACTAAACTGTGGCCTTGGACGAGCTCCCTTAACAACAAGTTAACTAAGACTGTACCACTCGGGCCTACTGACTACTGACTATGTCTAGTAGTACTCAGACGTTCACGCCAATATTGTCTGACACAAGGAGTACTTATATACAACCTCAATCAAAAAGCCTTTTGTTATTTTAGGAAGTCTAAATAAATTAACAACGATACTGATAAATTAGCTGTCAATCTGCCATTTTATTAGTATTTACTCATCTATAAAAGTTTGTTAAACTGATAGTTTGACACAAATCAAATTATGCTATTTTGTATTATGAACTGCGATAAATACGTGGAGGAGGAACCGTCTATTTGAAAGACCTTTATTCATGCCACATCTACTACAGTTCTGTCGCCAGCGTTGATAGTTGTCCTAAAAGGTCAGAGTTGTATGATTGAAAGAACTATTATCCGGAAGTTATTACGGTATAGATCAGAATATCTGTTATCGAATATTACCATGAGTCACTCCCCACCTACCCCATACACTTACTGTGGTATTGAGCCACCCACCCAGCCACGGTTGAACGGTTTTATGTTTTATTTCAAAACTAAATCTATATAAATAAAGGTATCCTTAAACTATAAACACTCTTAAATACTAATTTATTGACATTAAAAAATGCAGAATACTAAATGCAAGCTCTTTGTTTTTCACATAGAAACCAAACCAAGTCAGAATTCGGCACTAGTGGCGTAGTGCTGTAACCCAGCTACTAGGGAACAAAGTGTTGTGGAGATTACAGGTGAATCGTTCTATTCTCTTGATACCAAAACGGCTCCCACTCAATCAATCAACGTGTACAGTACTTATGAAGTTTGAGGTATCCGTGTTGGGTGGTAGTTAGTGTCCATATAATGATATGTGGGGAAGATAACTGAATATCAGGATGTCAATTAACTAATAATCAGACAACGTGGCTCAGATTCCAAGTAAACCTTTGGGTTCCTTATTGGCGATTGGGCTGATATTAGATAGTAACAATGACTACACTCGTTCATCTACACTTATCACGTATATTCACCCATATATCTATGATCAGCGTCATAATTATGAATAATGAATATATAAATGGTGTATTTAACCTATATCTAGAGTTTACACGTTGAGAAGACAAGCACAAATGTTTTACCTGCTCTACTGTATTACTTAAGTAACCAATGATTTACCAGAAGTAGCCTATTCTTAATTACTGAAGTAAATTTGAACTTTGAATAAAATATACTTTGTATTGAACAGTAATTTTTGGTAGATGGTTATCGAAAATGACTAAAAATTAAAAAAAATAATACAAAATATTTACGACTAATTTTTAATACCAATATACTTTACATGATGTACATAAACAGTATTTTACTTTTTTAATAATTGTATGAAGTAATAAAATCACAAATATTTCATAATTTAACATAGTGAATTTGATTGGAAAGTATGCCATATAAAGGTTAGGCTAAAATTAAAGTATACAGATTTTTTCCTCGTGGTACGAATTAAGTCTTCTACAGTGTATAAAACATTATTTTCCATATGATAACTTTAGCCGAATAAAAGATACAATGATACATCAGGGGGTAAACCATAGTTAAAATATACTTTTTATTGAACGCATAACATAATAATAATTTATTATTTTAACTATAGTGTTATTAAATAATAAATAAAGTTTTTATTGAGGATGTGCTACGTTTTGTTAAAAAAATATTGATTTTGTTTCAGACGATATAAGGTGATCCCTAGTTTGAATATGGTGAAATTCTCATTACAGAATAATTAAAAAGTTATCATCTGTTTTCCGTTTACATTACAAGTTCTAGCTCAAAACTGGTAACTTAGTGGCTTATGAAGTGATTAACTGTTTTCAAGTTTATTATTAGATTTAATGTTAAAATAAATATCTATGAATAAATTTACGTTAGATAATTTACTATTTATGAACGATTGTTTAAAATAGAAACCAAGTCAATCCTAACTAAAAATTAAGTATTTTTAAAGTATATTCAGGTTAATAAAAATATTCTTGTAAAGAATAATATATAGGACGAGTTTTAAATTATAAATTCAATGTTTTTATTATTTTCTGAAAGAAAGAATGATATATTCTTACTTTCTTTGCCAAGTTATTCACAAATAAAAATTTACTGTTCAGATAATAATGTTTTATTGTAATGAGTAATATTTTATATTCTATATAGTTCTACAATATCAATAAACATTGTGGTATTCACATCGATAAGTATAATATCAAATTAATATCTACTCATATTATATTTTGGGTAGTATATCAAGTCGTACATTTGTTAGAAGGTATTGGGTTAATCACGTCATGCGTCAGCTGGTGAAGGGGAGTAAATTCATGATGATCATATGTGGAATAGTAGTGTATTTATCAGGTGATATTTAATTATTATATAATTGTCCCGCATTACGCATTCTATTACTTAAACTATGACCAATATTATCCCCTTCCTTAAATTTACCATTATACTAATTTGATGAGTTTTGGAGTACTCATTAAAGGTTTAGACCACTAAGTCCAAGGACTGAAGTTCAAATTCTATTCGAGCTAAGTGCTACGACTCACCTCGATGTATAAAGATAAAGTACTGACAAGTAAAATTTTAGCTATACAGTTTTTAATATTCAACAAAGGCCATTTAACGTATTCATATATATAGATAGGTTTCAAAAATTGATCGGTTGAAAGAAAGAGTAAGCACTTTATCATTGCCTGGAGAAACAATGACTCTGGACATTGTGTGGTTGTTGATGAGCATTGGAGGTCAGTGGCCGGAATAAATTAACATCTGCCCAATCTATCATTCTTTCACAAAACCCTTCTTCGCTTTCATCAAATGGTACACATTAACGGTCAAGGCTATATCAGAAAGTGTTTGTTTTTATTCCTACGAATTACGAAAATATACCAAGTTAATTTTACTTGAATATTTAAAATTTATAATTGTTTTATTTCCACTCCCTTAAAGTAATTAGAAAGTTCTTATTTTTATTAAGTTGCAATGGTAGGAAAATTAGCAAGTTTTCATTGAATAGTTTAAAGTAATTTTGATTATCCACCGGCTGTTTGTATAGTTTTTCGGCGTGTTCTTCTGGTGTTGAATATTGTGATTTTAATAATTAATTTTAACTTAAAACTGGCTAATTTATTAAATATTCTATTTTAGAAATGTTTTGCTAAGTACAAAATAAGCGTTCTCCTATGGTTAATGATAAAAACTTTAAAGGTATCTGATAAACCAAAAACTGTTCCTAAATGTTATCCTTGTGACTATTTATTGATCTATTTTTAGCACTTTCATACCGAAAGGTATCTAAAGAAGTGAAATGTTGTAATATATTCAACGTTATTTCACTGCCAACATGAAACCTAAAAAAAATCAAAACGCAATCTTAAAATATGTTGTACGTACGATCTGATCTTTACTTGGTTTAAGAGATATAAAACAGTCAGCACCTAAGCAGATGTAAAAAAAAAAATACCTAAGCAAGCTCTTTATGTTACAAGTTAATGAAATATGCAGGATCTAACTAATTAATATGAGAAAATTAAAAATAATGCAATGCTATTTAATGCAATGATTTCTTCAGGATAAAATTTCAAAAAATAAACATACTGTATATCTTATTTTACCAAGTGAAGTTAAATTAATAAACCCTCTCTGACACTTAAGCTGGGGACTTAAGAGTGAACTGCTATCAGTGACCGGACAGGAAGAGATCGCTCAGACGGTCACCCATCCAAATGTCTCTTGCGATAACGTTCTAACACTGCGAAGGTCATGACCATTAGCTAAATTATAAAGTGTATTATTCAATTCGTACAATCAATACATCAATGATGAATGCTTACATAAATGGAATTTCATCAAATAAATTTTTGAAATAAATCAGCGTACTTTGTACTTGAGAAGCTCAATGTATAGAAACCAAAAAGAGTAAAGTACTGGTGGAGTAAAGGGGATTATTTACTCGTTTCAAGAGTCCCTTTCTTTATTACATACTTGTGTCAAGTAATTAGAAACTCTGTCTGATGGCAACCAACAGTTCGTGAATCACAGACAGAGAGCAATGTTCAGTCAATGTGGTTTCACAGTTCTCATTGAATCAATTTATTTCCATTGCTCTTAAATTAACACTTAAATTTGCGTAATTTTGTAATGGTACAGAATTGGTGAGTAAATTTATATAAATTTAAAAAATTTAGTTTGTTTAGGTTCATTTTTTTAATTATGGGTTCCGTATAACTGAAAATTTGTTTTAGATATTTTGATTTTATTACTCTGTATCCAGATTAAGATTCAAATTGACATACTATACTGTATTTGTATATATATATATATATATATATATATATATATATATATATATATATATATAATATAGCCATTTTTGTTAGGACTGAAACTCTGATATGCTTAAATTAACTATTTTTTATTTCTAGGTTATATCTATACTAAATCATGTAAATTTTGTGTTAAATATATTTTATTTATTAATTCTTAAGACACCGATCGTCAATAAGTAGGCAAATATGTATTTTTAATGAATTTGATAAGTATATATGGGGAAATTAAGTCATTGTTACAAACCGAAAATACTGATTACTAGACTTGTTATTTTACTACAAAAGTATTCCTTAAAAATTTTGATTTATAGCTAAATGACAAATTAACTGCCTGTGGATTAACTACCAGCTGAACCATTACAAACTTTTATATATTCTGATTAGATCCAAACTGATAACATTTAGCCTATTAATCTGGGCTTTACTTCGGCCAATTTAATTACGTATAAGTAAATAACCACCATTAAATCACTAATTAAAAGCACGTCAAATTTAAATCAAGTGATTTAGTAGAAGTAAAATATTATATTATTTTCATGCATATATTTTATATGTTATTCAGATTGTGAGTTAATGTCTAAATTTCAAAAATCCTTTATTTTATATGAGCTGTTGATATGCCTTGAATATAGTTCTGAAAATAAGATTTTAATATTTTAAAAAATTAGTATTGAATATTGTGTAAAGCTGTAAATATGTCGATAGACAAGGCATGGACATTCTGTCTAAGAATGAAAATGCGAATTGAGACAAAAATGATCGCCTCCATAATTAGTTTAGATTACATGTTCTTCAATGTTTATGTCTCTAGACAGTTATACTTATTTTATTATTTTATTATTATTTTCTTCATTATAATGTTTAAATTAAAATACGATATCTCAAAACAGCAATGAGCATATATCTAGTGTTTCAAGTGTACTTATATTCTAAATTCAGAATCAGTAATAAATTTAAACATAAAAGAATGGTTGTAAAACTACTGAAACCATAAACTTTTACTAACGATTTTGCTGTTCATCAAATGAACTTGTAAAAGTGAGAAAGATGTCATAAATGAAAACATTAAAAATGACTGGACTTCTCAAAAGAATCAATTTTGAATCCACCTCCTGTATAAAAATGAATGACTGAACGAGTAGTTAAAAATTGTTATTTAAAAATCTTAAGTTCAATTTTATCTTTACAGTTTCAAATTCTTTAGGATCCCATTCTAAATCCAGACACGTGTCTTTCAAAGTATATGTACCATATATTCTTAAAAGTCTAGTCCTACTGTAGATTCAACAAATTTCAAAATAAATGTAATACGCTTTTTTTCAAATAAGTCTTGTTATTGAATGCGCATTAATAATTGACTTATCATTCATGATAATTTTTTAATGTTGTATATACGCTTTGCTGTAATTATTTTTCCTTACTAAAGTTATTCGTGTTGGAGAATTGTATTTTACCCAGAATATCTATGTTAAAAGATTACATGTTCATAAAAACTCTAATAATTGTTACTAAACTAACTACAATATTAGTAATAAAAGTTTAGTTCAGTACTTCGCCTGGTACATACTTTTTAAGCCCTTAATAAATTAAAATAAAACTTTTTTTAATTAGATATTAAGAATGATAATTTAAGGTTAGGATAAACCCTTTTTTATTTAATGTTCATGTGCATTCAACTTAAAATAGCTATTAAGTTTCATTTGTTTTGTAAATATCAATCTTTTTTTAGTATTCCATGGTTTATTATTTGTTTACTAACGAACAATAAATGGGTCATAAATTGTTTGGTGTAAAAAATATTTCATATGTACGTATGATTTTCTTTTTACTGTGTTTTATCCCATTGGCTAGAAATGTTAGTACCAATCAGTACCCTACCTATCTTGATCTTTTCATTATTCAATTTTGAAAAGTTATATAATGTTCCTGTCATAGGGATGAATGGGTTAAGCTAAATTAAATGGAAAACACAATGTTGATATTAGCTTGAGGTCATTTAAAATGTGATTACATTCTAATTATCTAATGAATTTAATTTTTAGTAAAACGAGATATATTAAAATTAGTTAATTAATTAATGTTTCATATAAGGAATGTTCGAGTTATATAATTTAAGTATTAAAATCATATAATTTTTATTATTGAAGGAAATGCCAATACAAAATCACTGAACAAAACGTGTGTAATGCTTTAAAACTGACAAAGTCAAAATAGGTTTCGTTGAAAACTGTTCTGATAAGTATATGTTAGATTAAATGATATTCATCTATAACTCTTTTTCTGGTGTATAGTTTATGAAACATTTATAAATTAGTTTTATTTTTCCTGAGACTTGACCTAACTTACATAGTGATAAAGTCAAGTAAAGAATCTTGATGTATTTTAGGGGATGTTTTATATAAATTATTTTCTGTATGAAGCACAGAAGGTTCAAAATTTTGTAAATTTTAAACATGAACAGACTATATTTTAAATTGTATTATAAATTTGCCCTTTTAGCAATTCACTATGGATTGGCAAACTTATCATAACATAATATTCATATGTGTCTTGTCAACGCTATTATGTAATAAAACAATTATTGTTCATTCACTGGCGTAAAAAAAGCGACATGAAATGTAAGCAGTGTTTAGGTCCATTCTGCTTAGTGATTCACATATTCTCCATAAATACACAAATAAGGAGTCAATAAGACCTCTTATGTACATAAAATCAAATCTAAAAGAATTTTATTCTATAATATACATAATATACATTTACTACACTAACAATAATAATAAAAACACTTTATAAGAATATGTTCCCCCATATATGATAACTTTGTGCCTGGGAAAGAGTCATTAATTTGAATCACTGTGCACAACCAGCAATGATTGGTTGATTTAATATCGAACTGTCTTAGGCTCATCGTAGTGTAAAATTAATATATTACAAACGAAACATCATAGTATACAAGTAAGTAATTATAATTAAAAAAACAATATAGTCACTCATCCCTAAATTTCCAGAATAACTGTACGGATTTTGGTTAAATTTGGTGGGAACTTTGCTTTCGTATCATAGAGACCCACTTATAATGGATTTCTCAACATTCAACCCTTAAAGAGCAGAACCAACCCATCAGTGTTCTCGTTTTTCATAAGCGTAACGTGGGCATTAATTTAATAATGTATTCCTGCCAGGTGATGAAAAAACATAAACATTACACAAAAGCTGGGCTAATTTTGTTTTTTATTGAAATATTTCTTCTAACTGTGACATTATTGTACTAACATGCATCTACCTAAAGTACATTCATAGGGGTTTGTAGTATATAGGACTATGCTAACTTGCAGACCATCAAACTTAACCATGTTCATTATTGTACTGTAACTACAGCAATATTAAGTATAATAATTTGTAATATAGTGAATACAGTTCAACACTTTGCACTTTGCAAACTAATTGTATTATGAATAGTTCGGCAAACACAGAGCATTGTAACTTCAATTTTTTTCGTCGAAATTACAGGTTTTTAACGCTATCAGTTAGATGACAGAACATATTCTGGTCACTTATTTAACTGATAATAGTTATACTACAAATACTAGTTCCGATGATTGTGAGCCTGCCATGAAAATAATAACAGTTTTTAATAACATTACCTATTATTTTAATTCCAATAAGCAATAGCAACTTGTGGGAAGCAACATTTTTATCAAAGAAATAAACCTAATAAAATTATAAGATACGATATCAATGGTAAATGTCAACGAAATGAAACAGTACTAGTAAATAAAAGGAATGAATTTTTTTCTTTTCATTGTACATCAATATTGACTGATAATTGATTTTTAATTAATTAAACCATTCTCAGCACTCAATATCCACAGACAATAGTCTATTCACAGATGACGATGTTTCATTGTCTCTGAACAAAAGACTCTGCAAGAACATCATAATTATATCCACTCCCCAGTACCTAAACAACTTCCCGTCCTCTTTAGCGATGTAGAATTTATCAAAAATAATTTTTAAAGAAAAGTAAATGTTTAATAAATCTGTACTAAATAATAAACACTGTGTTCATAATAATATTTTGTTATTTACTTAATTATGAATTTAACATCAGAATACTTAGGATAAAGTATCATAGCTGATTGATATCAATAATTACTATAAATTTAAATTTAAAATCGTTTAAGATTCCATACTTTTCCATTTTATTAAGTTTGTATGCGTTGAGCCAGAGGATGGACATGTCTTTTCAAAAGTGCCGTTTTTAACAACTCTTTTTGAACAATTTATATACTCTTTTTCAGAGGTTTTTGCTTCTTCCTATAAAGAGTTACCGGTACTTCTGGTTGTATTTATTATTAAGCCATATTACCTCATAATATGACATAGATAGATAAGCCGCTTCAAAGTGACCTACTGAAAGCACTGGTGTGAAAAATATGTACGGAATGGTGGAAGAGAGATAGAGAATTACTCTTCCCCTAATGTGCCATTCGATTTAAAAATGGTGGTAGCATGACGGTATGCCGCGTGCTGGAAACACAGTACCAAGCCCCACCCACTAGGTCATTAATGCTAGTTAGGACCATTGGTTGGTTTGGAACGAATCAAGCTAATCATAACGAATCAACCTTAGGAAGATCAAACTAGATTATTTAGTATCCAACAATTAATAATAAAAATAACACAATAAATAATAATGAACACACAGTTATTCACCCCTCATATTCACTCATATCTCTACGATCGGCGTCTTAATAATGAATAAGATTTTATTATTAAAGTCTACTATTATTAGTAAACTTACCATATTAACTTGAGATATGAAAATACCACATTATAACTAAACACATTTTTATCACATCACTGGACTCACAATAATAAACAAGTTTTGCCAATTAAGCAACAAACACTATCGACGACATTTTTAATTGAATCTAATTTATTTATTTGTAGCAATAAAACTTGATATTTTCCTATTTCAGTTATTTGTACGGGTTTTATGTTTCATTTCCATGTTGGATTGTCAAATAGTTTACGTGACTGAAGGACCCAATTATTTTTGAGGGGTTGTTAGGACACAGTTACTGTTTATTGATTACTACTATTACACTAGTAGTAATTAATAACCCACCACCAGCCACTATACATAATGTCTATTTTTAATGGGCCACCATTTTGATCTTTGAAACTATAAGTCTGATAAAAACTTCAAATGGGGAACCTTGTTTTTGGTGCAATCAAAAATATATATTTCAAATGTTGAGTGACCGCCATTTTCCAATATGGTGTTTTTTTTCTTATGGAACACAATATATTTTATGATTGTTTTGGGGACCCTCTATTTGAAGTTTTTTGCCAAAATTATGGTTTCCAAGGTCACAATGGTGGGCCATTAAAAAATGCATCCCTTATATGTGCATATTCTCTTTTTAAATTGATTTTTACATAGCATTAATAATAATTTATCATAAATGTTATTTATTTTATAATACTAATATGTTTTTCAAGTTAGGCTTGTGAGAACAAGAGCTTATCTCCAATTCTATAACCTTAATCTACGGTTCATATGTGGTTAATAACTACTATTATGTTATGTTATGTATATATGTTATGTATATATTTAGACAGTACGTTATATACAACGACTATTGTTTTTTTTCTTTTTTTCCCCGAAACAATTTAAAATACTTTGCGATGTATGTAATAATTTGATTCTGACATCGATTAAAATATTGATTTGAGTTAAAGGTCGATCTCTCCGAGGCATATGTTATTATCGTAGTACATTATCACTTATCATCTTTGCTTTTATTGGAATATTTTTGTCTCACACCAGATGTTTAATAGTGTTATACAATGGCCTCCTCCTGTATTCTAGCTGTTATTTCCTCCTAAAATCTCCCCACCCTAAATATTTATTATTGTTTAATTAAATCAATTTTAATCAAATCAGACCAACAGTACGTGGTTCGGATTCCACTTAAAACTGTAGGTCCCTTAGTTGCCCTGGCAGTTGGGCTATTAATAAATTGCTTTTTTTTGAGGAACAGTTGAACTCAGTTAGTAACCATCCTACACTCATCCACAATCATATCATCATTCGTATTCAAATTGAAACACATACAACTTTGTATTGGCGTCTCACAACAAGTAAGAATAAATGAAAATATTCTAAGATATAGTGATATTCGTATACAAATGACGGTTTTGTCAATTTAAGAAGCTCCATTACTAATGATAATAGTAAATTTTGTATTTATATTATTTATTCTTAAGACCCCGATCGTCAAGATATGAGTGAATAAGGATTTCAAATGAGTGTTATGAGTGAACTTTGTCATTTATTAAAGGACTACTATTCCTTAGAAAGTATCATTAATTAATAGCCCATTGACAATGAAGACCTGGTAGTTATCATTTGTTTCCATTCAATATTTGTTATGACTCTGTTTTGGACCGAAATGAGATCCTTTGGCTCGTGAAGCTGGTCTTTAACCTACTACGCTGAAGACCAATTTTGTATTAATTTAGATAATTTTTCTTGTTTCAAATATAGACTTATATCTGAGCAGAAAATGTACTTTTCCCTCTTCCAAGAATAAAAACCATCCCCTTATCATCCCAGACTCTAGATGTAGAGGAAACTAGCCTCTGACAGGACGGTTTAAGGTGATTCATACAAATTAGGAGTTGAAGACTACAGGATGGTACTAACGACCTTGGGTGCTGGTGAGAGTAGGTGTGGTGGGGAGGGGATTTCTTCGGGTAAACGTGTCTTACCTTCAACGGAATTATATTGAGTAAAAACGTACTCTCATTATAAATGTTATATGACTAAAACACTTAAATTACATAGCTTTAAATAACGTTCAATAACTGAACTCGTCCAGTTCAAAAATAAAACAAACACAAACTAAACTATATAATGTTTTAATAAAATAGAGCCACTTACAAATGCCCAAATTATTATTTGTTTTAATTTTAGATTTAGTCATAATTAATTAGGATCAATTATATATTTTGTAAAATAAAACGGAGTTTCTTACATAAATTAAATTAATCGAATAGCTATTGATGTTTGCTTATATATTAATTGTACATGTAAAGAATTTTTAATTTTTTATAAATTTGTATGTCAGAATAAAACAGGAAATGGCTTAAAAGCATATGACTTAACTAATTTATTCAGTTTATTCTATAATATATCATTCAAACGAGTAAATATATTCTTTAAATAATCAAGATCGTGTATTGCTTATCTATAACAGCCTCAGAATTACTCTGATGGACAAAAACACACTCATACATTATCATACATTCCTCTGTATTCTCTGATTTCTAAAAATTCAAGCTTTATGTTTCGTTGACATCAAAGAAGAGATGATTCTATCACAATCATCTTTGTCGTCCCGTTACGTTTGCTGAGTTCTCTTATATGAAACTTATATATAAATATATTTCCTCTTACATTACTTCTACTAATGGTGCAGTGCTGTATCCCAGGTCTATGTGAGGAGATGTTAGGTGATAGGTTTTATACTCGGCTTTCTCATACCAACATGGTGCCCACACAATGGTTGCCATCGACCTGGGCAGTACCAAAAATTATTGATATGTCCATGTTATGTGGTATTCATGGTTCAGGTGTTGTGTAGGGAAGACAAAAGAGTATCGGGCTTGTCAGTTAGCTGGAAATCAGACCGATACTACGTGGTTTGGATTCCACGTAAAACTCTTGGTTCACCCATTTACCTACATGATCAGCGTCTTACTAAATAATACCGGATTATAATAATAATAATAAAGGTGTTTCTCACTATAAAATACCTCATATAAACCCATGTAATATTTCATTATTAAATACAAAATTTACATTATTTCTATAACCTCCAAGTGTTACCTCAAGTAACATGAAAACGGCTGTGTGGCCACTATAAATTAATATAACTATCTTTCTATTTTTTAGTCAGTTGAATCTGTTTGGTATTTCGATAAAACTTCTAGGCATTTCAAAAATTACGGAAGTTAATGGCATATACCTTACAATAAAAGATCATTAGACTTGGTATTTTCTTAATTCTGGTGCCTTTGATAAACATTTTTGGCTGTATATTCCGTATGAGATGTGGTTAAATACAATGCAGCCATCAATAATCGAATAAATAATTATAGGGCCTGTGCAATTAATCATCTGAAAAATACCATAGACCAGTAGCTTTAGATGGGGTCCAGCTTCTGATTTTAGTTTAATTATTCAATTGACGGTTAAATAAGTTTATAAAATGGAGGAGTGATAACTTCTTGAAGTGTATGTGTGTTTAAACTAATATCTACTTGACATTAACCTTAATGTTTAACTTTGTTGAATGTAATTACTAACCTGTCATTGCAGTACTTCGCGATCTATATTCATCGTAATTTTACATAAAAAGAAATAAAACAATCTAAGCGCAATGATTATTATTATTTGAAAAAATTACTAATATAAAGTCTGAAGATAAGATATTGTATTTAATTATGTTCTAGGATTTAGTGTAAAATAAAGTGGTCTTGGATGAAAGTCACTTTATAACTATGAATAAATTTGTGTAAACATACGGCAGAATAAACCAAACAATTAACAAGCAATTCTAAACACTTTTACACAAAATAAATAGTAAAGCAGAGTTTTACCCGTTTTGAGATCAGATGCATTCAAAAACTTAATTACACATAAATCCAAAGAAAACTAGTTATTTAATGTATGAAAAGGAAGGATATGAATTGAATTATTAGAAAATTAATTAAGTTGAAAACTAATATAACGCAATAATAAATGGAGGAAACACAATTTCTATGAGAAAATCTAAGAAAATGATTATTTTTAATACTTGTATTCATGAAAATAATTATTTATATTATTTGAATAGTTAGGGAAATAAGTATTTTTAAATTTTTTAAAGTTGTAAAATAGTTATAATTTAATTACTATAAAAACTACGATGGACAGTTGAACATTTATAAGAATTAAAAAGGTAATAGATAATCGTGATTAAGGGTTTGTTATCTTTGGAAGACTGGCCTGAAATACATCGTTTAACGTGGTTTTAATGAGTAGTCTCTTTGAAGTGTAAAGTAACCACTCAAAGTAAAGAAGAGGATAAAGTAAATAATTTCAAATTACTTCTACGCTATAATTGTGTTCTTGTTGTACAATTTGTGACATTAGTTTTTTTTTATAAAGGGAAAACAGATTGTCAAAATGATCAAATAAGGAATTAAATACGAATAAAGACGATAGTAATATGAAGTTGTGTAATATAAAGTAATAATAATTATATATTAAATTATATATAATGAATTTAAATTCCTTAACATTTATATATAGCGTATATTTTTTCAGATACAAATCTTGTATTTTAAAAATAAAAAACTGTAATATAATGCCCAAAGTCATGTCAGATTCATGAAAGTATTAAGTGATATCCAGTTACAAAGCTACATCCAGTTCATTAAGCCATTAAGACCTGTCTCCCTTATTCTGTCTTTGATAACTTATCCCTTCGTAAAAGAGTGTTGGGGGCACTCTATAACTGACATAATTCATCAGTGTGCGTTCCCCATGAGGGAGGTTCATCCCACCTACAGGTATTGACGGATCGTTAATTAAGAACTTATTTCGTTCATCAAAACTGTTCAACGCTATTTTCCAGCTATTATTGGGCGAGAAATTTGAACTACTCAACTGGAAAGCAGTACGTAGAGGTGGGTTTCGAGATTTTAAATGGCCCTTCTGACGTGGGAGATCCTGTATAATGGGGAGGTGTGGGGCATTCAAGATCTTATTGAATTCTTTAAATAGTGCATTCTGACGTCTTATTTCTGGAGAAGCTATATTGCTCCGAACCGGGAGCCAAGGAAGTGGAGTTGCCACGAGAGTGCCACTAATAGCTCTCATGACTGTATTAAGTTGGACATAAATCGCTTTAGTATTTAACAATTTTATGGGCGACATAATAATGTAGGTATTATTCTTAAAGATGACTTTAAGCATCAGATACTGAGATATGTGGATAATCATTTGAAGAGTTTTACACCTTTTAGAAAGATGTTCAATTTTTTATTCCGTAGAATACCAAGCAATTCAATACAAAATTGAAATTTAAAAGAAATTTGAGAATATGGGGGATAAATTTTCTACAAAGGAGAATTTATTATACATTATAATCACACTTTCTGTAAATTTTTGACAGGTTTTAAATTTTAAAGTTTGTTTTTATTAGAGACCTTTATAAATTACTAAACGATATTCCATTTTTGAGATCACAGCTGCACAGTGAAGAAGTAGTTCAATGCTGAAAACAACCTTTAACATAAAACAATATTAAATTAAAGTATTTTTTTTAGTCGTGAATGTGGAATTTTAAAATTAATTATATTCATCAAGTCATACCAAATATTTCATGGACTTAACTTGATCCAATGTGCGAGAAGCTTAATTTGAGAGATGGAAGAAACCGTTTGATATTCGTGGAGGACGAATATTAATATTGCTACATACATTTTGTATAATTTATATAATTCTTTAGCTAATTACTAAATAAATTAATCACAAAAAAATATATCAATTAATATGACTTTGCCGTCGTATATTTCATGTGTAAGACAATAATATTGTCTGTGTCAGTGAGTTTGTTAAGGTAAACAACATTGTTATTTGTTTACAGTCAGCTAAAACAATTAATTATTTATCAACCCTATAGAATCAGTGTAAGCCAGGTGGTGTTGGGCAGTATTTGGTTTCAATTACATAATGTAATTGGATAGGTTCAGTTACATCGTTCAGACTGAATTAGGAGCCAATGTATTAAACTATTCCCGAATAAAATTATACTGTTTTAACTATTCGAGTAAAGGAAACCAAATGAACCTTGTTGGAAACCAAACTGGGTGATTAAATTTTTTTTTGTTAAATGTGTTATTTCAGTTAATTTTACTATGTATAATTCAGTAACTAACCGAAACCTTTTCCAATTCTTTCAATTAGTTTATTTTGTACGAAAACCTCCTCACCATCGTTTCTCTTCCCATCTTATTTCTTCCATTACTCTAGTCAAACCCTCATCTCTTCTTTCCCCTTCTTCTCTCACTAATCCATCTATCTATAGATTTTTCCTTGGCCTACATCCCTCCATTCATCTCTCAAAAGACTTTCTTGGCACTCCATGCTCGATCATCCTCTTGATATGCCCGAACATTCATAGTCTATTTCTGTCAATCCTACCAAGGAGTGGTTCTTCTCTCACTTCTTCTCTGATGATCTAATTTCTTGTTCTGCCTCTTCAGCTCACTCCCACACTGCTCCCTATGAGTTTGCTCATAAAACCCATGAATATTTGTTTAGGTCATAATGCTACGTATATGTTCATTTTCACAAACGCAATTAAATATACGTTTAAAATTTTAAATCTATAGTTTATGTACTTTACCTGCGTGGTGGCTGAGGCTTCGGACTACGGAAGGCCTTGTCCAAGGTTCTAATCCCCACTGAGCCAAGTTCACGCACTAGCTTGCAAGTCCATGTGAACTGGCGAAAAAAATTAAAAAATACTTGAATTAACATTGTCTCACTTCATACTATCTACTTTAATCACGGATGTTTATTACAACAGCAGTGCAGTGCTGTAAGCCAGTTACTCGGGGACAAAGTATTGTGGAAGTTTAGGCGATAGTGTATATGAGCTGTCCTCTTAAAACCCACACGGCGTCCGCTCAATGGTTTCTATAGGCGTGGACAGTACCAGAGAAGTCTGGGGTGCCCATTTTAGATGGTTATACCACTAAAAACTATATTATAAAAATGAATAAACAATATTAATGGCTCTGAGGATGCTACATCACAGCATGGGTGAAACGTTTGGTGATGTAAATATTTTAGAGAACATTTTGACACGGCCGTTATTAGTTATTAGTAATGACACCGACTACTTAACCCTACGAAATAAAAAGAAACAACAAACATTATCATTTCAGTTTAAAATGTATCTTGTTCTGACGAATAAGATTAAAATTTTGCTAATATTTCCAAGTTAATTATGGTTAGAACAAACATGTACATAAAATTATTCCCATCCTTTCTTTATACTTAACTGGAAATTTGAGTTTAGATAACGAATTATTCCTAAATATGGTATTTGAACACAGCAATATATCATAACTTTATTTATTACAACTTTTTTATTATGCTAAAAATATTTTTTTGTAATTTCTCACATTTTTATAAATTGTTAAATATTAGTAAATAAAACTGTTGAGAATACTCTATAAACGATCCCTTAGTATATAATGAATTATTAAAAGTTTTAAAAATAGCTGTTTGTAAAGCAAGATGTTCTGTGAAACGTTATCTAAGATCAAAGAAGAGGAACTTAGTTGTGTCAGATCGTTGGCTCATTAGGTTAGTAACAGCGCCATTTATGGGGCTTTAGCATTGTTAGCGTGGCCTGGAGTTATTTTAATAATGTAACTATGTCAAAGTAGATTTTTTATAAATTATCAAGCTTATAAAAAATTTATACTGAAAATATGTATTGATTTAGTAAGAATATTTATTTTATTTTTTAACAAAACTAAACTTCCTAGTTTTTTTTTATCCTAGGTGAACCACTGTCCTCTGTGTCAACTTTATATAATGAGTTAATTTCTGGCTGTCATGTCGATTGAGAATGGATATGTAAAGTTATACCTCCACATTTCTGACACTTGACTAATGAGCCACCCCCTAGCAATGATGAGTAAGCTAACACATTCTAACAAAGAACATTGATACCAAGAAAACTTATGCTGAGAAATGAAATTTCGGCGCTGATACGTTATACCAATGTAACTGAAGACACTACTTGCTAACTGAAACTAATACTAAGAAAGAACACTTTGGTGGTAATACGTTACACGGATGTAACTGAAGACACTACTTGCTGACTGAAACTAATACTAAGAAAGAACACTGGTGGTAATACGTTACACGGATGTAACTGAAGACACTACTTGCTAACTGAAACTAATACTAAGAAAGAACTATGGTGGTAATACGTTACACTAATGTATCTGAGGACACTACTTGCTAACTGAAACTAATCCTAAGAAAGAACACTTTGGTGGTAATACGTTATACGGATGTAACTGAAGACACTACTTGCTGACTGAAACTAATCCTAAGAAAGAACACTTTGGTGGTGATACGTTATACGGATGTAACTGAAGACACTACTTGCTGACTGAAACTAATACTAAGAAAGAGCTGACTGAAACTAATCCTAAGAAAGAACACTTTGGTGGTGATACGTTATACGGATGTAACTGAAGACACTACTTGCTGACTGAAACTAATACTAAGAAAGAACACTTTCGTGGTAATACGTTACACGGATGTAAGTGAAGACACTTTTCGTTGCCCATTTTAACAACACAATAGCATCTTGCCATATCCGGTTTTACGGTATTATACCCACGTGGTTATAGCCCTTTGGTATTTTGTTATATTAAAAAAAATGGGCAGACTTTGTATTGAGTTTAAATTGAAAAATTATTGACAGCTAAACAAAATGTTGACTGTGCCATTTAAAGTTTGGAAAAGTTTCAATTTGAAAAAGAATGTTTATGATTTATTTACTGATACTTTAATTATTGTTTTAAGAATGCCTCCATATAAGGATAATTCATATTTTTATTTGAGTGGTAATATTTCGTTTGTTTTACTCGTGTTTAACAAAAGGATCATTGCATTGAATTAGTAATTTGCTTACAAGTTCGAAAGTCAGAGAAGTTTTATTTCAAACAATCAAATAATTACTAATAAAAATATATGCTTTTATAAACTATTTATTAGGAAGCCTTATTCATAGAGCCTCGACACTGGCAAGTTACTTTTAAATTTTATATATATTTATTTAGCTTGATTGTTAAGACTTTGTGTACTGTCTCAACTCTAACTATACTATATAATATTAATTAATGAAACACTTTATCGTATTATATACTTTTTTCCTTGCAACACAAAATATGACAAATAAATTCAATTTGCAAATTTACTTCAATGAAAACCAAAATAACTCGCAAAATAGAAAAATTAAAAATTGAATATACAATTGTGCTAATACAGCTTTTCGTAAGATGAAAGAGCATTCAGGTTAGTAGTAATTAGCATTATAGTATAAATTAGTACTAATAGTAAAAATTAGTAACACGTGCTTACTTTAAATTAACCAAATAATTTTCTAAAGTGTTGTGTTTCTTTACATAGATATACAACTTTAAAATGTCAAAGCAAATAGAAATAGTCATGAATTTACATGAGTTTATATTGTAAAAGCATCAATGAGAAAAGTATTTTTTTAATCTACATAATATGTTGTGCCTTACTTTGTATAACAATCATGTAAACATATATATTTAAATATAATTATTATATCTTTCGTTAAATTACGTTTACACCACATTGGTACTGCCAAAGAACGGAATGAATTTTCAATTATTAAATGTCCAATCGAGCGAAGAATCGATTCCAACGGTAGTAACAATGTGTTGTGTGTCAACAATTATCTGTAATTGGTTCTAGGTTAAAAACTTATGTTTAAAACATTATAAAAGATATTATTTCTTCATGTAAAACGGACTTTTATTACTTTAGATAATTGAAAGAAATTATGTAAACAGTGCTCCGAGATAAAAGTAAACTTTTATAAATCCAATTAACAAAAATAACAAACTGTTAAATTAAGAAATTATTTATTTAAAGGCAGTTTGGATCTGTTCAAGTGAAAAGTTATCTTTGAAAATATAAATAAAAAGAAAAATCGTACATTAATTTAACTTCTAATTAATTGTCCAACTTCCTCAACATATCTGAGCTTTAAAAGCTTCAATATCGTCTTCATATGAAAATGTTTATTATATGATTTTCCTATAACAGATAAGTCCTGATTTAACTTCTTTTGTTTAAATATTAATTTATTAACAGCCTGTGAAGTTATGGCACTTTGTTTGAACCACTATCAAATTATTTGTATCTTATGAATTTTAACCAGAAATGTTAATATTTTTTCGTCTGAAAAAAATATAAATTGCTCCTGTACGTGTATGGGTCGGTACCATTTTACTTGTATAGGTGGGTGGGTGGGCCCTCGCTAACTTACTTGTAAGTGTAAATTGCCACATTAAACGATCAGCCTATAGCACATTAATCATAAGTAGGAAGCAGTTAAAGTGCTTATTTCTACTTTGTTAATAAAAGATTATAGGTGAAACAAAACCTGACTTAACAAATGAGGCAAACATAATATATTAAATACTCCGAAGTACGAGGAAACAAATCTCTTGAGCCGGGAGTTTACTATGTAACTTTTAGACAAATATTCTCTGGTGAACCAGAGATACAATGAAACAATCTGTAAAAAAAGTCAGTCACAGAATGACAAGAGGTTGATAAATTTAGTTCTGCGCAAGTATTCAGTTCACCTAGCTCCGGAAACTTCCACATAACTCATGAGAGTAATTTCCTCTAAACGGCCTCGACGGCTGCACATGTGTAGTACACCCACCAAACGGGTATACTCAGGTTAAGTTTTAGTCAATTACTTGTACATTATTTAACCAGCTTCCTTGCTATTGAAATACCTGGAAATCCAAATGACGAGACCAAAATCCATCCTATTTATTGATGCAGGTTACGTGTTTTACATTGAAACTGAATTACTTATTGCTATATGTTAGTGACCGAATGTAAGGTAAAATTTAAATTGTTATATGTTATATTATAATATTCAATATCTAAAAGCATTTACTTAAATAACTATCTGTATACGACCCGTTTGTGATAAATTGTATTTAACCATCTGAAACGACCAACCAACCATTAAATTTGGAAATATTTGTGACGGATGTAGGATGTAAAAAGTTGGAACAGTTTCGTTGCAAGAGAAACCTAGTCTATGATCTTATTCTGACAATTTTAATTAGAATTTTTTAGTTTTTTTTACTTATATTGTAGTACATCCAAACGGAAAATAACAGTTGATACAGTTGTCCAGGACACAGACAGTCATGGACAAAGTTGAAAGGTCATGCTAAAAAAATGATGAATGGTAAAAATTTGAAATAAGACGCAACTAATGGAGTAGAGATGTAATCCAGCTACTAGGGGCTATATAATGTGGAGATGATGGGTTCGGTTATCAGTCTTCCAGACGCCGACAAAATGATAATTATTTACTTAATTTTCACACAAAGAGAGGAGTTCTAGATGTTTTGAAGTAATTTTTTAAGTAATCAACTGCCATTTTTAGTAGAGTAAACATTTTGAGGTCGCATTTGCGGCATTTTATTCTCCTAAAAAAGACCTTTAATTTGACATACAACTCGACGTATGCACCTATTTAAAAGTTTCTCCAACTCCTTGTATCGTCCCCCTGAACACGTTGCCTGCCAAAAGAGTTTGTGATGTCCATTAACAAAACTTAAAGATTTGTAGTTCAATTAGTAACGGTTATAAAAATAGTAAGCCAACGCGGGACTTAATTGACACCCTAAAACAGAGAAAGGATTGGTGGTGTGAAAACACAGTCAACGTTCCGGGAACAACACTGAGAACTAAAGAATAAAAGCAAACCAAACGTAAAAGGATAATTCCACGAACCCAACAGAACTACGGACAAACAAAACAATAAACCACTGCCCTCCTCAAAGGCAAAGAGAGTGGGCAAAAGTTCTAGAGCAGAGGATCCATTTCGTTTTATTTTATTCATGTTACCCATGTTTACCACTCCTTTGTTTTACAAAAGGTTATACGAAATGTAACATTAAATAGGTGCCCGCTCATGCAACAGTATAATATATTTCAATTTGTTTATCTTTAGATAAATGTAAGGTGATAAAATGAAACGTAAACTACAGAATCATTATAGAAGTGGTAGAGAATTAACTGAAGAGTAATGGTAACGAATAAATGGAAAAGTAGTGGTAACGAATTAACGGAAAAGTAGTGGTAACGAATTAACGGAAAAGTAGTGGTAACGAATTAACGGAAAAGTAGTGGTAACGAATTAACGGAAAAGTAGTGGTAACGAATTAACGGAAAAGTAGTGGTAACGAATTAACGGAAAAGTAGTGGTAACGAATTAACGGGAAAGTAGTGGTAATGAATTAACGGACAAGTAGTGGTAACGAATTAACGGAAAAGTAGTGGTAACGAATTAACGGAAAAGTAGTGGTAACGAATTAACGGAAAAGTAGTGGTAACGAATTAACGGAAAAGTAGTGGTAACGAATTAACGGAACCACTATATTAACGAATTAACGGAATATTGTATATAAATGGAGTATAATGTAAGTAAACCTTAATAATTTTAAATCATTCATATGATAGTCAAAATAAAATCTCATAAAAATTATATTAAAATCATTATCAAGTTAGATATATCAACATTTTCTAGTTTAAATTTCAAATATTATTGCCACTACTCTTAAATGTGATGAAAATAAGATTTTTTTTCCAACTTTCTGTTCAACCCCTCCACAAAGTAAAACGTCTTTGTGTTCCGTCGACTCCTGGAATGTGATCACTCATAACATTACTTCATTTCCCCAGGGGCAGGATTAGTTAGTTTAACACCAGCTTAGGCTGGTAGTTGTGGGAATGCAATTATTCTCTACTTGTTTAATACGTTATTTTGTTCTTGCCTAAGTCTCGTGATGATGTATACTCCTGTCATAGTTTAACACCAGTTTAGGCTGGTAGTTGTGGGAATGCAATTATTCTCTACTTGTTTAATACGTTATTTTGTTCTTGCCTAAGTCTCGTATTGATGTATACTCCTGTCATAGTTTAACACCAGTTTAGGCTGGTAGTTGTGGAATGTAATTATTCTACTTGTTGAAGGCGTTAGTTTGTTCATGCCTCTGTCTCGTGATGATGTATACTCCTGTCTTAGTTTAACACCAGTTTAGGCTGGTAGTTGTAGGCATGCAATTATTCTACTTGTTGAACACATTAGTTTGTTCTTGCCTAAGTCTCGTGATGATGTATACTCCTGTCATAGTTTAACACCAGTTTAGGCTGGTAGTTGTGGGAATGCAATTATTCTACTTGTTGAAGACGTTAGTTTGTTCATGCCTCTGTCTCGTGATGATGTATACTCCTGTCATAATTTAACACCAGTTTAGGCTGGTAGTTGTGGGAATGCAATTATTCTACATGTTGAAGACGTTGGTTTGTTCTTGCCTAAGTCTCGTGATTATGTATACTCCTGTCATAGCTTAACACCAGTTTAGGCTGGTAGTTGTGGGAATGCAATTATTCTCTACTTGTTTAATACGTTATTTTGTTCTTGCCTAAGTCTCGTGATGATGTATACTCCTGTCATAGTTTAACACCAGTTTAGGCTGGTAGTTGTAGGCATGCAATTATTCTACTTGTTGAACACATTAGTTTGTTCTTGCCTAAGTCTCGTGATGATGTATACTCCTGTCATAATTTAACACCAGTTTAGGCTGGTAGTTGTGGGAATGCAATTATTCTACACGTTGAAGACGTTAGTTTGTTCTTGCCTAAGTCTCGTGATGATGTATACTCCTGTCATAGTTTAACACCAGTTTAGGCTGGTAGTTGTGGGAATGCAATTATTCTCTACTTGTTTAATACGTCATTTTGTTCTTGCCTAAGTCTCGTGATGATGTATACTCCTGTCATAGTTTAACACCAGTTTAGGCTGGTAGTTGTAGGAATGTAATTATTCTACTTGTTGAAGACATTAGTTTGTTCTTGCTTCTGACTCGTGATGATGTATACTCCTGTCTTAGTTTAACACCAGTTTAGGCTGGTAGTTGTAGGCATGCAATTATTCTACTTGTTGAACACATTAGTTTGTTCTTGCCTAAGTCTCGTGATGATGTATACTCCTGTCATAGTTTAACACCAGTTTAGGCTGGTAGTTGTGGGAATGCAATTATTCTACTTGTTGAAGACGTTAGTTTGTTCATGCCTCTGTCTCGTGATGATGTATACTCCTGTCATAGTTTAACACCAGTTTAGGCTGGTAGTTGTGGGAATGCAATTATTCTACTTGTTGAAGACGTTAGTTTGATCTTGCATCTGTCTGGTGATTATGTATACTCCTGTCATAGTTTAACACCAGTTTAGGCTGGTAGTTGTGGGAATGCAATTATTCTCTACTTGTTGAAGACGTTAGTTTGTTCTTGCCTAAGTCTCGTGATGATGTATACTCCTGTCATAGTTTAACACCAGTTTAGGCTGGTAGTTGTGGGAATTCAAGTATTCTACTTGTTGAACACATTAGTTTGTTCTTGCCTAAGTCTCGTGATGATGTATACTCCTGTCATAGTTTAACACCAGTTTAGGCTGGTAGATGTGGGAATGCAATTATTCTACTTGTTGAAGACATTAGTTTGTTCTTGCCTCAGTCTCGTGATGATGTATACTCCTGTCTTAGTTTAACACCAGTTTAGGCTGGTAGTTGTGGGAATGTAATTATTCTACTTGTTGAAGACATTAGTTTGTTCTTGCTTCTGACTCGTGATGATGTATACTCCTGTCTTAGTTTAACACCAGTTTAGGCTGGTAGTTGTGGGAATGTAATTATTCTACTTGTTGAAGACATTAGTTTGTTCTTGCTTCTGACTCGTGATGATGTATACTCCTGTCTTAGTTTAACACCAGTTTAGGCTGGTAGTTGTGGGAATGTAATTATTCTACTTGTTGAAGACATTAGTTTGTTCTTGCTTCTGACTCGTGATGATGTATACTCCTGTCTTAGTTTAACACCAGTTTAGGCTGGTAGTTGTAGGCATGCAATTATTCTACTTGTTGAACACATTAGTTTGTTCTTGCCTCAGTCTCGTGATGATGTATACACCTGTCATAGTTTAACACCAGTTTAGGCTGGTAGTTGTAGGCATGTAATTATTCTACTTGTTGAAGACATTAGTTTGTTCTTGCCTCAGTCTCGTGATGATGTATACACCTGTCATAGTTTAACACCAGTTTAGGCTGGTAGTTGTAGGCATGTAATTATTCTACTTGTTGAAGACATTAGTTTGTTCTTGCCTCAGTCTCATGATGATGAATACACCTGTCATAGTTTAACACCAGTTTAGGCTGGTAGATGTGGGAATGCAATTATTCTACTTGTTGAAGACGTTAGGTCGTTCTTGCTTCTGTCTTGTGATAATGTATACTCCGTGATAATGCACAAAATGTTTATCATGAATTATTTATGAAACCACACGTATACATTTATAATCATATTACTAACATGTCTTAATAATTGTAAGTTAGCTTAGATTTAACATAGAAAATAGGTGACTAGTTTCCTACTTTATGTAATTTTTAAATAAGTTTCTTTTCTAATTTTTTATTTTTTTTATTTACCAAACAAATAAATACTAAGTTATTTTATCATTGTATGAATTTATTTTAGTTATAAAATAATCGTCAGTATCAAAACTGAATAGTAATAATAATTTTTCTTTTCCTATTCTCTTATTAGATGATAATGTGTCATACTCTATTACAACTTTTGCATAATCTGTTTAACTAATTCAAATGCTACAAAAATGTCCAAAAATAGTTCATACTAACAATAACGTTACGTGGCTTATCATTTAATTGCATACTGGTTATTTTCATTTTTAACGGATAGCAATTGTTGTTTAATTTACCTACAAACGTGTATTCTTCACGTAAAGAACGAGTATTGGCTATTTACATGCAAGCATGCTTAATGGTATGAGCCAAAGAGCTTGGGAACACTAAGAGTAAATGTGATATATCTATTGATATCTATCTAAACATTATAACAATGATTACTCTGTATATACTCTTTTTTATTTATCTGGGACTCGTGATTTTACTCAATAAATGAATTCAGCAAAAATAACTTTTCTACAAGTTCGGTTCTTAGATACGGTATTAAATTATTGACATTTCACAACGTTAATAAATATAATTGTATACTATGTAAATACATATGTAGTATACAGTATGTTTGTATTATGTATTCAATTCTGTTACTTTAAAATATTTCACCTTTCACTGATTAAATAAGTTTTATTTTATCAGTATATAAAATAGCTTGAGAAGTGTAACTTTTCTAGCTAACCTGAATCTTTAGAAATACTGCAACATCTTTCACGGAATCTTAGAGAAACAATTTAGGTATAATATCTTAGACCTTAAGTGTTTTGTTTGTTGAGGGAAATACAATAAGAAGCTTTTACTACCCCTCGAACTTTAATAACAATAAAGTATTTATGTTGTCTATTGTTGTGAACTAAAGCTGGTTTCCCTGAAATCCTAATCTGTCAGTTTGTTTCCTTATTTTTCCAATACAGCAGTCAATTTTTAAGATGTCATGGTTTAAATAAATCCCATAGAAAAGTATAATAGTTGTAATTACGAATTATAATTATCATAGTTTTATCGCCAATACTTCTAAATTATAATCAAACTATTACATAAAAAAGCTATAAATATTTATTATTTATAAGCATATTTTATTTGTACAGTAAGTAGATTACGAATTTCCAAAGGAAATAGACTCATCATGTATTAATCACACTTAAATTTTTATAACTATGTTATTTTTCTGTTTATAAAATTATTATTGTTTAAGAGATTTTCTATGAAAAAATGTAATTAAAAACATATTTGGCTGGTAGTGTAGTTAGTCAAAACCTAGCTTCCTAGCTAATTGATCTCAGTTTGACCGTAGCTAAGCATACCGTAGGGAGCGACCGTAGATAAAGGGCTAAGGCGCTGGCTTGCCACGCTGTCGGTCCGGGTTCGATTCCCAATGTAACCACTAATAGATTTTGCCCTGCCACTCCCGTGGTTCGGAAGTCACGTAAAGCCGTTGGTCCCCAGGTTATAAGTGTTAGAGAGGCCTCCTTAGCCCTAACTTCGCCTGGTAAAATAAGACAAACTTTAACTTTTTTATCTTCGACCATAATAAAAGTTACAAACACCATAAAGGGGATCAGCTGATACCACTCCGGCTTTTGATTTGTCATTGGGTTATTAATAACACTTTCTAAGGAATACTCGGCCTTAGTTTGCATCAATATTTACATTCGCTCATCTAAACTCAATTAAAATTAATATTCGCCCATGACTTGATGATCGACAGCTTAAGAATTAATAAATAAATTAAAATACAAACTGTGTATCTTGCAAAGCTATTTACATAAATATTTGAAAGAATTTTAGATAGATTTACTAAATACAATATAATAATACAGAGAGAGAGAGAGTTTTGATACATTTCTGTTGCTGACTGCTCTGGCAAGAAATAAACTAGGCTAATTCCATTAGCTTTCTTGAAATTTGCAACCCCCAAGTTGGAGTCCCAGGGCCGTATATCTTCATTGTTTTCTCTTTTCTTATTTGTCCTCTTGGCTTTCCAGAATAAGGTTAAAGAGAAAAACTTGTCTAAGTATGACTCTAACTGTGGATGAATGCAATTAACTATTGTACATTAGCTATTTGTATACAGAACTTTATCAAAGTTTGATTATTAAAATTAATTGCCACTTTTTATAAATCATAATGATGCTACACAGAAAAAAGTACACTTAATATTTACAACTTTCACTAGATTTTCTACACACAAAATTTGCTTGCCTATCTAATTAGTTAATTAAAATCAGCTTTAACTATTTGTTTACTGAACCTTAACAGTTTTAAAACTTAGTTCTCGTTATTTTATTGTAGTCCATTAAGTTCAGAGAAACGAAAGTAGGCTTTTACGTTTGTTTAGAAATAAATAAATATATATTTATACCAGAAACGTCGCTTAGTGCTATAATCCAGCTAACACTTTCATTAATTGTTCTGGGGAATGTGAGCGCTATTTTCTGTGTTTCAATCCTGTTATAACAGACTTGATGTGTGCTTAATGGTTACCATCATCATCGGTACTACTATTAATGTTTTTTTGGGGTAACTGTGTTGTCCTGAAGAATATTTTTGTCGTTTATCCTCAAATCAGCAATGTGGTTCATATTCCAATATAACTGAAGGTCCCTTTGTAACATTTGGCACACATAAAAAGTTATACACAAATCACTATTATTTTATTCATTGCTAAAGCCTCCTGAGCTGATATATATAAAACAAATAATAAGGTTAACGTACCTTTATCGTCTTCAGCTACAAAATCCTATTTATTGGATTATTACCGGTTTCAGAGTAAGAACTCCATGTTCACATCCATTGTACATTGTACATGTGAACATGGAGTTCTTACTCTGAAACCGGTAATCCAATAAATAGGATTTTGTAGCTGAAGACGACAAAGGTACGTTAACCTTATTATTCACTATTATTTATTACAATAATATTTCACAATAGGCCGTTCTTAAGATATTTCATCGTTGGTAACAAATTCTTGGCTATTTATCTAATCTCAACCCCAACCAATGCCAGCACTAGTGGCACAGAGTTTCTTCTTGGGGACAAAACTGTTATGGAGATTGTAGGCGATGGATTCCATATTCGGTTCTCTTAATACTGATATGGAGTCCACTCAATGGTTGTCCACTCTAGTGAACAATAACAGAGAAGTCTGGGGTGGCCGTGTTGAGTGGTAGTCAAAGTTCGGTTGTTGTGTTTAGAAGATAATTGAATATCAGGCTTGTCAATCAGCTGACAATCAGTTCAACACTACGTGATTCGGATTTCACGTAATGCTGTAGGTATAGTCGAACTCAGTAATTAGCAATGACTACAATCGTTCATCCACCATACTCTACCACCCCTTACATTTACCCATATCTCCCCACGATCTTAGTAATGAATAACGTTTGACTCAATTTTGACGATTAACAACTAAAGACTACTTAAAATTACAACGAAACTAAATTTTTTTTAAGTCAATTGTTCGAACATTCTATACCTACAGTGGTTGTCCGACATTTCCTCTGGATTTATTATACATTCATCTACTATCCATGGCTTGGTAAGTAACTTCAATAAAATTTAAAACTAGAACCCTTGACAGCTGTGTTACCATTCGCTCATCTACACTCATCACACTCATTCGAAATCCATATTCACCCATATCTTGACGATCGGCGTCTTATGAATAAATAAATAAATAAAAAATAAACCATAGCGGACTACACAATAGTTCCATTGTAATGTAGACTATCATCTCCTTACAGAAATATTTTAAAATAATAACTGCCATTACTGACATAATGAATTGCTAAACTGAAGCAGTACATAAATGTGAAGGAGTAGACATTTGAAGTAGCCTCAGTACATAAAAAAGCAAATATACTTTATAGATCCATCTACTATAAGGACGAATGTAATTAATTAGGCATACAACAAGCACCTAATGTAATTAACTCTTTATCACTAATTGTTAACTCTAGAGAAGAAACTGTATTCGAATATTATATTACAAAGGTGTCATACCATGCATATTTTTTATCCAAAGTGAATTCTTTAGTTTTATTGTTAGAACCCTATATATAAATATTTAGTCTACACCAGCACATATTTTTATTGTTGTAATCCAGCTACTTAAGGATGTGTTGTGGAGTTTGTAAGCGATACTTTCAGTATTCTTAATACTTACACAGCACTCACTCAATGGTTGCTATTAGCGTGAACACTACAAGATAATTTTAGAATTTGCTTGTAAAGTGGGGTGCTTATGCTGTCAAGGAGAGATAACTAACTGAACATATATTTACAGCTATTGTGCGTGGTTCGTATCCCCTAATTCCCCCTGGTTTCTTGCTCGTTTAGAACTTCTCAGGGGGTACGTACACCTTTAAATATTACGTGTACAACTCACCCCCCTCTATTATAGTTCCTTATTATAGATCCATGAATACCTGTAGGTTGGATGAGCCACCGTCGTATGGAATGGACACTGATGAACTGGCGTGGGCAGATGTAACTACTTGGTATATAAATGGGGATCGACACTAGATAAGTCTCGATTGCTTGGATTCTATACAAACAAAGGATAACATAGTTACAGAGTGTCCCCTGTGTTCTTTTACGGAGGAATTAGCTAGTATAAATTAAGTCAGTTGGGCAGGTTTTAAATAGTTTAATGGATTAGATTTAGAGTTTTGACAGGAGATCACTATATTTGTATTTAATAGCACATGGCAGTTGGACATATTTCCAAATATTTACCACATTTTTGATATTATTTTTAAACTAATTAATGGTATATGACAGGAAACCAAACGTCATATATTCATTTACTATGTTAAACTAAATAATCAATGTTCAGCTTACTATGCCAAATAAAACATTTTGTTAAAATGAAATTTATGATATTGAAGATTCATCAAAGTTATACTCAAAATGAACATTTTATATGAAAAAAAGAAAAGGTTTGAACGCAGTATAGTTTTAATTGTTTAATATCAACAGTGGAAAGTTAACAATTCAGTTTAATTAAAAAATGTATGTTTGTGATATGTGTCAGTATCATTAATACTTTTCATGGGACATGGATTGCATGACTTTTTTAAAATCTTACAAGAGTGAGAGTTTTTTAGAGATTTACTTTTTCTTAATTTTTTACTTAAATAATAGTACGATTACGTCATCCACAAATTCCTACATTTCATGACGTTTATTAATTTTATTCTTATTATTTAACAACTTATATTATATAAACTATAATAACAGTAACAATAATTAACAAATAAAACTGGTAACGATGTTGTTACATTTAAGAATGAATTTCGGATGAAATAACTTAATTTTATTGTTTTTTACTACCGTGTTTGAAATATTTAGTCACGTTTAAAATGTTAAGCCTAGTTATCGATAGAGATATTGGATGTTGGAAACACTATATTTCATATATGCTATAAAACATGGGACACATTCATACTAGCTATTCTTGTTTAATCTATCAAGTTTAAAATACTTATTCTGCCTTGACAAATTCCTCCCAACTTAAGTAGAACCCCACGATTGACGAAGTTTCAAGGGCAGTTGAAACTTGATTCCATCTGACGGCTTGGTATTCTGGAATGACGTTTGTCTTCTGCTTACTCACCTCATTCAATGTTACTACATATATATACTGCATATCACTGAAATAACAGAACTTAATTAGTACGTATGAGGATAAAACTTAAATAATCTTTTATGTTTTCCAAATCATAGAATATTAACATATATGATTACAAGACTATTTACTCAGTCATGAAATATCCTTATTACTGAAAAGAGTTTGATAAAATTTAGAAGGAAGTTAAATTTTGCATCGGATTATAGACCCACTAAGAAAGGATTTTGAGAAACTCTATTCATAAGAAGTAGAAACAGCCCCTATTCAAAATTTGATACAAACATTTCCCTTTTTCCTAAGATTAATAGTATCATTAATTTAATTTTTTTCATTTATTTCAACAGCTGATTCAAGAAAATATAAGCTTGGCTGGTTTTCATTGTGAAATATTTCATTTTATTTCTACTGAGTCTGACATGATTGCACTACTTTGCATCCCCCTAAAGTAGACTTATAGTGTTTTCTAGACCATAAAACCTAGGTATCTAAAATACAGACAGCAGTCTGAGCTTTTATATTAATGTGAAGATTTAGATATAGCTACGGAGGGAAGGGTAAGTAAGCGTAGAGAACCACTCTGTAGCAAGTCCTGTCAGCCAGTTAATTGTAACTTGTTAAGCCTAACTTACAAAGGAATGTGTATACTAGAAAGAAGCCATTCTAAACTATCAACAAATAAAACAATATATATTCTTTCTGAATATGGCAAAAGTAATTTTTATATATTAAATATTTATTCTCACATAAAAGTGGTTTTTTACCCAAAACTCTAAATTATTGAAATCACGTTTTTAAAGAAACGTTTTAGAAACAAATATCTATTTAGTGTGTTGTACTGATTTACAATTATTTAAAGGGCTTTACTGTCACTATATTGAATGTTTTTATACTCAGCTATTAATTGAACACGAGGAGAGCATAGATTCGCTAAAATATGATCAATATTGTTGTCTGTGACGTCAAAGCTTATCTCAGCCATTTTATAACTGCGAGAATATTAATGGCATCATTGAATTACTGCAAATTGACTCAGATGAGAGGATATTGTATTACACTGGATTGAGGTCACCAAAACAACTGGCTTTGTTGTACACCTTGAGCAATATCATATTTATACTGATCTCAAGTACAAAATATAATATATTACAAGGGTTAAAATAGAGGGAGTCTAACGGTAATACAAAAGTGTAATTTACTTAGCACAGGTTAGTTCTTCTTTTGATTTTTTTTTTTTTTTTTACTATGTTGAACTTTTTTAATATAACGTCTAAGCCGAATATTGTTTTTAAACATATCACAGTAACAAATAGCATAAAATGTGTCTTGATGACGTGTTTAATGACATTAGCACAACTACCCATTTAGTGTTTCTCCATGAGGTAATTTAATTGATAAAAACACTACGACTTCTGTACGTGAATATTTTCAAATACGATTTATAAAATGCTAGCACAGTACCCTTCCTTGAATTATATTGTGCTTATTGCGTTCAGTAATACAAAAAATGATAAAATAAGATAATTCTAAGTTAGGTATGGTATGTACCTACCAGCATCTGCATAATGCAAAAGTAAGTTATGGTTAGGTTTGGTACGGTATTTACTTCAGAACACGTACCTCTTTTCTAGTTACCATGGAAACTATTACCGTAGAGCTTGCATAGATACTTCTTAGAGTCCCTGGGGCAGTGCCCTCATGGAATTTCAAAATAAAGATAGGCCTATGTGTTAGAGAACCTAAGAGTGTCCATACAAAATTTCAGCTGAATGGGTTCAGTAGTTTTTGCGTCTAGACAGACAGACACTATTAGATTTTCGTATAATAGTAAGATTTATAGCAGATAGAAGCATTCTAACAGGATTGTAGTAACTGTCCTAAGTTAGGTAATTTGAGTTTTTTTAGTGGCAACCAGACTTAAGTAAAATAACAAACATAAAAAAATTTATAAAAAGAAGGATAAAAAAGGAGATACCGATCTCCTTTTTAACATTTCTCTGCCCATTACCCATAGATTCATCGTAGTAAGGGGGTGAACCAATACAGTACAAGGTGAACATTGCTGACAAATAATTCCAGTCTAGGCTGAATTGAAACCTGCTCATATCTAACCCAGGATCAAATTCCTGAAGCCTTATACCACTCTGCCAGTGGCTTGGCCACTAAATTATTATAAAAAATTTAATCAATAATTTCTGAAAATATACGTCTTATTTTAATAGTTCTTTTTTCACTTTTAACGTGTATTATTTCTAAAAACATAGGTTGTTTTAAAATATCTCTAAGACCGGTCATTTTATACGTCTATTGTATGGCTGCCATTCTAGTTATGAAGACAAAATATGAATACCCTACACATTTTGTCCTTAATTTATGTGGCACCCAAACGTAGACGTATAGTCAACGTAGGTATAAAGTTAAAAAATTAATTTTTTACTTCGATGCAAAACAGTATTAAAGATTTTTGGTTCCGCTTACCTAGTATTGTACGCGGGGCTTATATGTATATACTAGAGGCAACCCCTGCCCGTTTTGCGTGCCAACCCATCAGCCATTATGACTTATCTCACCCCAGTAAATAGGTATACTACTAAAAGTCATTAGGCACACAGTATCGATACTCTATATGTGTCGTGAGTTAACACCGATAACTGGTGAATTGGTCGGAGGAGAATCCGGATAATTTCGCTCGAATAAGTATCCGAGTAACGATAGTTCAGGAAAGGCATTCTCGGTAGTGGGAATACATGACTTAGGGGAAATACGCACTCTGTCGTGACTATATCTAGGGGAGGGGGTGAAGGGTTTCCCATAATGAGTCGTGTATTTATATACCACATAATTGATCTTTTTTATTTGCAAACTACCCTACTACGACTGAAGGCCTACATTTTTATTCACAGAAAAAAATTAATATTTTATGGTGGTTTGAGGATTGAATTTTATGCTGTATTTATAACAATATAAAATAGTTTTAGTCAGTAAGCTATATATATATATATATATATATATATATATATATATATATATATATATTGATTTTCTAATTCGACGTATAATTAAGTAGAAGCTTCTTTCAATATATGAATTAAAAAATTTATTTTGTTCTCAATAGGCTAATATGAGATTTTCCATAATGTGTACAGTAAAAACGTTGTGATTTAGTATGTTTAAAAAAATATTATTTACATTGCTGCAATATTCATATTTCATTTTAACTTTTTATCATAAGGAAGTAATAAAGTTTTCTAAATATTAAACCTGACAGTGGGGACGGCTTTACTGTATAGCGTGCTGATGATGTGATGTTCAACATGGTTCGTAAATAAAACAATATATGATGAATGGCCAGACTTCCGCAGGACACTGATCTACAGTCGATATATCATAATGTTTGTTTCACAATGAACACTCATCAAAGAACACCAAAGTAACATTTTTTACTTAAAATTTACATTACAATTTATTACATATTTATTATAAATTGGTCGGTAGCGTAGTTGGTTCAATCCCAGCTTCATGTGCTAACGGTTCTCAGTTCGTTCCCAATCAGAGTCAATACATTTTGAGAAGGATCAGCTGATAACCACCGGCTGTTCATTTGTCATTGGGCTATTTATTAATGACACTTTCTAAGGAATAGTCGGCCTTAGTTTGTAACAATGACTACATTCACTCATATACACTCATCACACTCATTCTAAATCCATATTCGCCCATATCTTGACGATCGGCGTCTTATGAATAAATAAATAAATAAAAAATAAATAAATATATATTTGGTTTGTTGTTACTTTTTTACCAAAATTGTTTAGTGAGAAGCATGAAATAATTGTGTGTTGATATTTTCTGTTCAAAACAAACTTATTTATTTATGTAAATATAATTAAGTATATTATATATTATCATATTTAAATATTATAACGTTTTTCGTAAAACATACCTAACAATTTTAAATGTCATCATGTGATGATTTTTTTAAATACGTATTTTTCTAAAATCATAAAATTTATATTATATTTAAATACATTTCTTTGTGTACAGGAAGGTGATTTCTTGTAATTGTTCACGTTTTAGTATCCTCTTGGGTTACAATATAATTTATTTACTGAATTCTCCGACTTGAATCAGCGTGCTCTATCAGCAAATTCTGGAACAACGTGGAGTTTGTAATATCACAACTAATGGTGTTCGATGTTAGCCAGCTGCTTCCGTACTTTGCCTCTTGCATAGTTGCCATGTTTCAGTTCTTAAATGCACCTGTTTTAGGCCGGCCATACACGTTATGGTATACCGGAGAGGTTTGCAAACCTCTCCGGTATACCTATATAGGCGAGAGCTCACACACGTTACGGTAAACCGGATCAGTGAATCATTATAAATTCGAGAAATGGCGAGCCGACAAGATGACGTGATTGCTTTGGTGGGTTTGTTAGCGGCTATAAACAACAAAAAAAGACGAAAACGCAGGATGTGGTGTAAAAACAGGCTTACAAAGAGAAGTGAGTATACTCATACAAAATTATTGAAAGAACTATGCTCAGATCCTTCGGATTATCGCAACTATTTGCGGATGACTGAAGAAACTTATAAAACATTGCTCTCACTAGTAACACCCCTAATCCAAAAGAAAAATACGGTGATGAGAACTTCTATCTCACCACATGAGAGACTTACAGCCACTCTTAGGTTCTTAGCAACGGGTCGTTCTTATGAATGCATGAAGTATTCTACAATAATATCACCTCAAGCTCTAGGGAAAATAATTCCTGAGACATGTGGAGCTATCTACACTGTGCTGAAAAGAGGATATCTTCAGGTATGTAAAAAAAAAAATACTTACATGTTATGACATTTAGTTTATTAATACTAGTACATAACTGTTAAGAACATTACTGTACATCAGGTAAATGAAATAGTCAAAAACTAGTTTTGAATTCATTAAAGTAGTTAGCCAAGGGGAGTGTAGGTTCCTGTTGGGGTCCGGGAACAGCAAGTCTGGCTTGATGCGAATTACAAACACGGTTCTGATCGATAAATTTCAATGAATTCCTCAATAATTTGGTTCTGTTTTCGGGAAGACACGATGAATTTAACACAGCTTCAACAATAAACTAAACAATAGGCAACAAACTAAAAATAGACAATAAACTAAATAAACTAGCAATAACATAAACACAACACGAAGCTATCTGAGTATTCACCACAATTAACCTCACACCGGTGCAGGTTAGCCGGATGACTCACATACACGTTCAGGTCTACTCGCCTGCGCAGGTAGAAAGAATTGAATTTCGATTCTTCTTCGGTCACCTGTACAGGCCGCTACGCCTGCACAGATATAATAGTAGTGGCTGGCACACATGCTCCGGTTTACCGCACAGGTATACCTGTACAGGTAAACCTCTCCGGTATACCTTAACGTGTATGGCCGGCCTTATAAACTATTTGTTTTATATAGTATGAGTAAACATTTTATTACCTTTGGTTCTCATAACGTTTATATAAACTATTAACTTTTTTTACGAACAATGTTGATGAAACTAAGCTTTCGATGATGGAAATTAGCATTTGTATCATAGGTCCACTGAGAAAGATGTCCTAGAGGTAGAAACAGCCCTTTAACGTTTAGTTTTTTTTTTCAGTAAGAGTAACTTTGAGATTAATTTAATTTATTAATTTATTTCTAACAGCTGATACATAAGAAAAACTGAGTAAAAAGCTTGGCTGATTTGGTTTTTACTGTGAAATGTTTAAGACTATCATTCCTATTAAGACTGAATGATTGCAGATTTTTGAATTCCCATGAATTAGACTTATGGGGTATACTATACTATAAAACGTTGCACCTAGGAGAATGGAAACAGGCTGAGCATTTATATTGATATGATTATTTATAGATATAGATAGATATAGTCATCAAGAGTACTGGCCTTGTCTCTTCCAGCAAGGTACGATTTGAACGCCAACAACCCGATCCACCACACAGTCAGGCTGGCAAACAACTATATGGCCGAACTATGTTGCCGCCACGAAGGAGTGGAGATGTTGGACCTCAGTTCTATCCCAAGAGACCAGCACACCGCCCATGGCCTGCACCTCCGAACAAGCGGAAAGCTTCTTGTAGCCCGTCTGATAGCGGAGAAGCTGGCTCTAATGACACCACTGGACACCATACAAACAGCCCCCTCTCCAACTGATCCCATTGAAATCGACTCGACAGCATCACTGTCACACGAGACATATGCTGAGGCCGTCAAAGCAGCACGTCCTAGCCAACTTGACATAGACAATAATTCATCCTTGTCTCATATAAGCAAAACTTTTTTAGGCAAGCCAAATCCAACACTCGGAAAAAATTAAATCATAAACAAATTAAAAATCTAAATATTATGCATCAAAATGCTCAATGGGCAACCAACAAATTGGATGAATTGTCTCTTATGTGTGAAGAGATGCAGCCTGACATTCTTGTTGTAACCGAAAATGGGTTCAATGATAAAAACATTTCTTTATGCAAATTAGACAATTACACCCTAGCAAATTATTTCTGCCGAAAATCCTTTGAAGGTGGAGGCATTGCAATTTTTCTCAAACATTGTTTCTCATTCACCAAATTCAAAATTAAAAATTCACTAGAGAAAGATTTTGAAGCCATAGGCTTAAACATTCTTTCAAAAAACGAACAAATTGCTATAATTGGAATTTACAGGTCTCCCAGTGGAAATGAACACACGTTCTTTTCAAAATTTGAGTCGCTCTTGCAGGAATTGACAACAAAGCAGAGGTACTTCATTCTTGTGGGGGACTTCAATATCGACGTACTAAATACTCAACACCCCTTAACAAAGCGTTTTGTTGACTGCTTGAGGTCTTTTGATCTTAAATGGTTAATAGACACCCCCACTAGAGTGACAGCCACCTCTAAAACAGCAATCGACAACATCATATCAAACATTCCTGGTGTTGAGGCCTCTGTGGTCAACGCAGCAATAGCTGATCACTACGCCCAACAGGCGCTCATCTCTGGGTTCAGCCCATCAAATAATCCCCCTACCTCACAGAAAATAAGGGACACGAGACCCCAAAATATGCACAATCTAAATTCTTCTCTCTCAAATGAAGAGTGGAACTTTCTGAACTCCACAGATACCTTGGAAAAACAATTTCAAGAATTTGAAAAAACATTGAACTTTTATTTGGGCTTGTCCTGCCCAGTAAAAGAAATCAAAGTCAAAGATAAAAGTAAACCCTGTTTATGGATTACTAAAGGTATCCTGATTTCAAGGGAAAGATTAAAATTTTTCTGTGAAATAGCAAAGTCTTCGAACAGTCCACATTTCAAACAGTTTTTTAAAAATTACAAAAAAATCTACAGAAATGTCATTAAAGCAGCTAAAGCGTATGATATATCTAAACAACTTCTAGAAACCCAAAATTTTTCAAAAACAGCCTGGAAAATAGTAAATTCTCACAAAAATCAACAAAAGGCTGGTTCCATTAAACTAAAAATAGAAGGAGAACAAATTACTGACGCTACGAAAGTAGCTGATGCGTTCAACAATTTTTTCAGTTCTGTTGCACGATCTGGGTTCCATTCACACCGAGATAACCAACATCCCATCCGTGGTCAAAGTCCAATCTCCTCAATGGCATTGGCTCCGGTTGTGGAAGAGGAACTAGCACAAATAATAAATCAGCTCCCCTCCAAAAAATCAAATGACATAAATTACATGTCAACTTGGCTCATAAAGCGGTGCTCTGAGCATCTGTTGAGCCCCTTAACTCACCTGATAAATTTATCATTTCAGACAGGCATATTTCCTTCCTCCCTCAAAATAACAAAAGTAATACCGATTTACAAAAAAGGCGACCCCAACTCCATCAATAATTTCAGACCAATCTCAATTCTTCCCGTCTTGAGTAAAGTATTTGAAAAAGCCTTTCTAACCCGAATGCTACAATTTCTGGAAAAACACAACCTTCTCTCGAATGACCAGTTTGGTTTCAGGAAGGGGAAATCAACAATAGATGCAGTAGTACGTCTAGTTGATATGGTTGTGGAGAGCTTGGAAAAGCGCAAAGCCACTCTAAGCGTTTTTCTCGATCTTTCTAAGGCGTTCGACTGCGTTGATCACAGTATGTTGCTCCACAGGTTGGAATTCTATGGTGTGCGAGGAGTGCCACTTTCGTGGATGAAGTCGTATTTAGACTGTAGAAACCAGACTGTCCAAATTTCAAACACATTTTCAAAAATCAATCAACTGAGCTTTGGTGTCCCCCAGGGATCTATACTCAGCCCCTTACTATTTCTGATATATGTAAATGATACAGCGTCATCTCTTCAGCAAGGGCGACTCGTGCAGTATGCTGATGATACGACTCTCTGTTTTAGCCAAAAATCAAAATTACATTTAGAAATTGAAACATTTATGGAGCTAAATAGCTGCATTCAACATTTCTCTAACATCAATCTAAAAACAAACCCTAAAAAATCACACTTCATTAGCTTTTGTCTTCGACCATCCAACCTCGAATTCACCCCAGCTATTATGTTGGAGGAAACAGAGGTGGAGGAAGTACAATCAACAAAATTCCTAGGAATACACATCGACAAAGGTCTAACTTGGAACAATCATATCGACAGTCTGTGTTCCAAACTGTCCTCAGGCATTTATGTTCTGAGGACGTTATCAAAAAGCTGCCCAATTCAGGTACTGATGACGGCATATTATGGCCTCATCTACCCTCACCTATCCTATGGAGTGGTGCTTTGGGGTGGATGTGCAAATGTCGAGTTCTCCCGCCTATTCAGACTGCAGAAAAAAGTGGTTAGAATAATTTCAAATTTGAAAAACAGAGAGTCGTGCAGAACTGCTTTTCAAACCCTAAAATTGTTGACACTGCCCAGCATTTACATCCTAGAAACAATCATGTACTGTATGTCAAAATGTGCACTCACAAGAGGGACTGACATACACAGTTACGAAACTAGACGCAGGGACAACTATCGCACTGGGCAACATAGGACGATGGTCTATGAGCACCTCCCTTCACAGGCTGGTGTTCATTTTCTAAACTGTTTGCCCCATAAAATTAAATTTGCCAGGACGCCAAAGGCGTTCAAAACTCGCCTTAAACAACTTTTGTCAAGTCGAACATTGTATAGTGTAGGCGAGTTCTTGGCACAAAACTGGGAGACCAATAATTGGCAAGAAACCAGTGCTGGATAGGCTTGCCTTCTAGAATGAATGTAAGATTGAATAAAATAATTGTATGTATGAATGTTGAATTTGTAGAATGAATGAACATATTTTTTTTCCTTTGACGATTGCGATACAATTCAATGTTAAAATTGTCTATGCAATAAAAAAAAAAAAAAAAAAAAAAAAAAAAAAAAAATAGATAACCACAGAGGGGAGTGTAAGCAAGCGTAGAGAACCAACTTGAAGGTAAACAAGGGCTGTCGGTTAGATTAATGTATACCTCAATGTGTTAATATGAAATAATTAAAAGAAACAAAACATTCATAAAGAAAACTTTTAAAGAAAAATCTTTAACCATAAATACGGCCAGCTGATACTACTGATATAGAGAAACAAGGTGTGCGTATTATGTGTTACTTATTTATTTATTTATTCATAAGACGCCGATCGTCAAGATATGGGCGAATATGGATTTCGAATGAGTGTGATGAGTGTATATGAGTGAATGTAGTCATTGTTAAAAACTAAAGCCGACTATTCCTTACAAAGTGTCATTAATTAATAGCCCAATAACAAATAAACAGCCAGTGGTTATCAGTTGATCTCTCTCAAAATGTATTGACTCTGATTGGGATCGAACTGACAACATTTAGCACATGAAGCTGGGATTGAACCAACTACGCTACCGACCTATTTGTGTTTACTTAATGTGGGAAGATCAATTTGTATTTACTTTTGCAAACTGAATTTGACGACATACACCGTAGAAGTCAGGCTTCACAATGCCAGATATATTTATTAAATTTCCACCAACTTGTTACATTCACTAAGTGTAATTACAATTTCACCCAAACTGTTAACATTTTTGAGACAGTATTTTATATTACTCTGTTGGGATGCATAGTTAGTTTTCCAAGGATCCACAAAACGTTTAACCCCTCTATAATATACTATTTGAACACTGCAATGTACAATTTAAGGACATATTTTGGCTATATTCAACTGAGAATATCTAATTATTACTTTTGAATCTATGGCATAAAGCTGGTCGTTATCGACGATTAGATATTTGGTTGGTTTTCGAAGCATGTTGTCAGACCAGGCTGGTCAACAGAATCCAATCAGCCGACAGAATATCGATGCAGGTTTATTAGATGGCTGTAGGCTGATGACGCGATGAACATCAGACGCTAAATGTGGCCGAAAACTAGAAACACGTACAAACAAATGTAGATAGTCCGTGGATATAACCTCAAGTTTTATATGAGCCCATTTGGCTAACCTAACTTAGTATTCAATAAAATAAAGGAAAAAGTAAAAATATGGTTATTGGTGCTCATACGATAAGTAAAAGTACCGGATAAAATGTATTGTTATTAAAAACTGAGTTACAAAAGTTACTGAATTCTAATAGTTATGGCTAACACAAATTGCATTAATCTTATATTCATCTCTAGGCAATATAGGTTTACATTCTTTGAAATATGGCTGCTGATAATTATTGTACTGTATCTGTTATACTACCAACATCTTGCAATCAATGTAGTACCTGATTGGATCATGTTTTTACGTTGGTTTTACGTCGAACTAATGTTCAACGTAACAATGAGAGGGTTTAGGGAATAACAATTAATAATTAATAAAATTAAAATTTATCACTTTTATCACTAGTGGTGCACTGAGTACCCCAGCTATTTGGGAACAAAGTGTTGTGGATATTGTAGTAATAAGTTTTATCCTCAGCCCTTTTATAACTGACACACCGTTCGCACAATGGTTACCATCGATATGGACACTATTAGAGAAGTATGAAGAGTCCATGTCGGGTGGTGATCAGATGTTGTGTAGGGAAGAGAACAGAGAGTCAGTTAACTGAAAATCGTACTAATACTACGTGGTTCGGATCCCAAGTAAAGTACCCCATAGTTATTCTTGTAATTTATCCGTCATTATTAACTAGCTTTTTCTGAGGCACATCTGGTTCATTTACACTCATCACGCTTATACCATCTACCTTATTTTAGCTCATTGAGAGAGCTAAAACAAGATGGATGGTGTGTTACTCGTATCAATGGTATAATTGAGCTTTTATATTTACTTCACAAATACTCAAATACACTAGTAAAACCTTTCTATTTCGGTCCAGATGGTTTTCATCACGATCAGTGTTTAACCTACTCGTTAACCATACTATGACCTAAAGTTGCCCCGGGAGTGGTCCTCCAAAAGCCAACAGCATCCCCAACGACACCCCACGACCCCAACCACCCTTGACACCAACCAACTCTATTTAAAGTATGGGTTTAGTCTATACACAACAATCAGGATACCAACACATGCTGGAAACAATCCAGAGCACTGGTACTTCCTTTTTAATACTTCCTGCTACTACCCAATGTAAAGACATTGAATTTGTATTAGTCCATTCTATTTATAACTACAATTCCATGGTTCATAGATTACTGACATATCCTTTAAATCAAGAAGCATACAAAAAAGAATATTTTACAATAAAACATATAGCTAGAGCGAATGGATTCAAAACTCAAATGATAGACTCCATAATAAATAAACACAAACAAAACAAGAAGAAAGAAGGAGAAAAATCTGAAAAAAGATATATAAAAATGCAATACTATGGGAAAATCAATAACAGCATTAATAGAATATTTAACAAAAACAATACTATTCTTGCACATACCGTCAACAATACTCTCCTAAAATTGTTACAAAACAATCCAACCACCTCAAATAATTATGACAAATCTGGTATTTACAGTATCAAATGTAATGAATGTCCCAAATTTTATATTGGCCAAACTGGGAGATCTTTCAAACAAAGATTTAAAGAACATATACCAAAAAATTCCCAACACCAACAATCCACTTACGCTGAACACTTAATATCCGAATCTCATAGTTATACATCTATTGAAAATAATATGGACATTATTCAAATCTTACCAAAAAGCCTTAAACTCGATGTCAAGGAAGAATTAGCCATCTACAAAGCAAAAAAGACTGATCCAAATAATTTACTCAATGACCAAATATCTTTCCAATCTAATATTATATTTGATACATATATATACAAAAACAAAGAAAATGTACATAACTAATAAATACAACAAGAAGATATCTAGACACCATTAAATTACAAAAAAACTACAATATTTACATTTAATATTACACCATCTGTTATAATAACAACTGGACTAACCAAAACAGTTTTTATGTATTTTCAGTTTATTAAGTTTTAATTAATTTAAATTTTTATTATTACCTTCAAGATTTGTTACATTTTACACCTGAAGATGATCTAAGGATCGAAACATGTCGCGTATATGAAATAAAAGTGATTGAACAAGGTATACATTTTTCTCAATTATATATTATTTTCAATCCAGGGTCAATATAATTATCATTATAACTACTGTATCGATATTGTGTTCGTGTCACAAGTCTGCTTTATTAAATTTCATCTATATTTGTAAATTCAAAATTATACAAAACACTTCAAACAGTCCAATTCAGAGTTGTAATATATATTTATAACCACTCATATTTACAATTAGCCTACACCACCAAGAATACATAAATGAAATATTTAACTGTCATACTTTCTCAGAAAGACCTTAAGAAAATGTTGAAAAAGCCAAATGTCTTGGAGATTAGTTTTCATGGTGGGCTTCAATGAACTTTTCAACTAAGTAAACGACTTGTGTTCTGTCGACTCCTAGAATGTGATCACTCATCACATTACTTCATTTCCCCAGGGGCAGGGTTAGTTAGTTTAACACCAGTTTAGGCTGGAAGTTGTTGTAATGCAATTGTTCCACTTGAAGACATTAGTTTGGTCTTGCCTCTTGTCTCCTTAGTTTCCTTGGTTAGTAATACTTATGTTCTCTTATAATCAGTTATTCTTGGTTATTGCACTCATTCACTCATGATCAATATATGACTTTAAAAATAAATTTAAATGTACTAGATTTTTTAGTAAAAGAAATACAGTACTATTATAAAAACTCTTTACACTTAAAATAAATCTTCATTCCAGTGTTTGTCGTCTTATCAAAATCAAATGCATTGAAAGGAAACCTGTGTTTATTCCACCCAACAAGAGTGAATATTTATACGGATAAACGAACAAGGTATTTCTTGCATTTTGACTTTTTTTAAATTTCATATTATACTCCAAATTTGCTACCAAAGTTATTCATTCATTCATTATTCTTTTAGTATTTTTTTCGTACAACTAGTAAACATGACAGTTTTTATTTACTAATTATAAAGCGATCTACTTTTAAATAATATGTCAAATACTACCGTATCTCTATTTAATACATGCTCTAGAGATATTCAGCCGTAAATAGATCACAAAGTCAGCTTAGATTAAGTTGTTGAAAGGTGATAAGCATGGTTGTCTGTGGCGTCAAAGCTTATCTCAGCCATTTGATCACTGGCAGAATATTAATGGCATCAAGGAATTACTTCAAATTGACTCTGGCGAGAGGAAATTGTATTACGTAAGCTGACATCAGCAATATTGACACAAAACACCGTCTAGTTTAACAATAGGAGACCAATACTGGTGTTGAATGTCTCAAACGTGTTTAGTACAGTGTTTGTTATTTTGATAATAAACAGTTTCATGTTTTAGCAGTTGAATGCAATTTTTAATATTTTTTATTCGTGATTTATAAGGATAAACTTGAATAACGTTGAAAATATTAGGTTAGATGAGAATAATTAATTATTAATAGCTTAGTATATCAGATATTAACTCTTTTAATGTTTAAATATCTGGTTATTTTTTACATTTTACACATATGTCAACCTAAACTATACAAACGTCTAAAATTTAATACAATAATTACATTTGACTCCATAAAATACCAGATGTTATCTGAAAGACTTGGCACCAGGAAAATGGACTTTTTAATTTAATTAATGCAGACCAAATTTAATTACTGTTTGTGTATTTAAACAGGTTGTAACTAAATAGTCTTGCCCTTTTAACAAAGTATTTGAGTTGAAAGTAATATTAGTTGATTGGATTTAAATGTTTTTTTATTTATGTAATTTAAAAACTACAAAAATATTGCCAAAACTGTTGTTGAGTAAAACGTCTTTTTACTTAGAAACATATATCATATTATGCTTTTTATTTTAAGCATTTGTACAAAGTTGAACTGTTGGATCATATTCAATAGTTTTCTTTCAAACTGGACTTTCTTTACTATAAATATATCATCAGTATTTTGATTTTTGTAAAGTATTCAATATATAATTTGAACAGCTTTTTCTCGTTCAAACTTAACTTGTATACAATTTTTTAAACAGAACTTGTATTATTAAAAATATATTAAAAGTGTTTAGTCCATATAACGTAGCAGTTTATGGGATTGATAGCCAACATAAGTTAATTACGTGATTTATAACTTTATATAATGTTATTGTTTACAATAACAATATTTTCATAAGTATATAAAAGGTTTTTGTAAAATCCAGTCATATCATTTATAGTACAACATTGGTTTTTATTATATTTATTTTTAATTCCCATATTATATTTGGATGTCCGTAATAAATATTAAAAGACAGTTATTTAAAGTATATTACGTGAACTTGCAAATATACACCTCAAAATAACAAATATACAACTTTATATTTGCCATCTCAGACATTAAAGAGAGGTATCATGGTGAAAGAAATACATGAGAGAGATTCAACAATAGAAGATGGCCGGACTTCCCCATTGTAACATCTACCATCAATTTTAGATCAGTCTTCTTAGATTTAAGATGTTATTCACTTCAATAAATGAAGAACAAAAGTTTGTGCTTGTAGATATCCAGTAATAAATCTATGTTGGTGATTATTTTTATGTGAAACTCTTTAACTGTTTAACGCAGGTCTCATTACTAACTTTACCACTGGTAATAATAGTTTATTCCAATATAAATTCGGAAGGACTTAGATCACTTGTGAACCATTTTCAATTGAACCATAAACAAGGTAACACAAAAAATAATATGAAATAAGATAACTTTATCACAACCAGGACAGAGGAATATTTTTTTTTAATTACTTACAACGGCTAAGCCATTTCGATACACGATTTAACATGGGCTTAACCCAATTCCTGTAGCCAAAGCTTGTACACAATTTAATATGGGTCAAATCCCACACCTGTAGCTAAATTTTGTACACGATTTAACATGGGCTTAACCCAATACCTGTAACCAAAGCTTGTACACGATTTAACATGGACTTAACCAAATACAAGTAGCCAAAGCTTGTACATACATGATATTAGATGGACTGAATCTTTTACCTATATTTCATTGCGCTAATGCAATTACGTGTTTTCGTACTGAAAAATAATAACTATTGTATAACATTATAGTAAATAAAATAAACGAGATTATAAATATATAAAGCAAGAGAGTCAAGAATGAACTATTTGCTATCGTGTATTGATAATTTGTATTGCCATAGTATTTTTAATAAATTTAAAAAAAATAACATCGATTTGATGCAAATAGCTCAAGATGCACTGAAACTCGATACCATCATTAAGGAAAATGGATTTGGAATATTGGATGTAAACAAATCTGGTGAATATAGTAATTTCAGGAAAGCAGTGGTAGTCCCAAATTAGATAATCACTTCACTGGATAAATGATGGAAGTTATACTTAATAATGGGCTTCATTCTAACTCTTAATAACAAGTTGTCCAGTGACAAAAGTTGTTTTCAATTGGCTGACAATGATTCATTTACACTTTATTACTGCATAACAAGGATCTCTTTATTTTAAATAAATCATACAACAATTAATAAAGAATAGCCAGGGAATATAAAATATAACTTACTACTGAGTTATTGCAAAACACAAATTAATGGTGTACATATGTGGAATCAAACTAGAAATGTGTTAACTATTAACAAACAAACTAAAGTTAAGTTAGGTGTACATATGTGGAATAAAACTAGAATGTGTTAACTATTAACAAACAAACTAAAGTTAAGTTAGGTGTACATATGTGGAATCAAACTAGAATGTGTTAACTATTAACAAACAAACTAAAGTTAAGTTAGGTGTACATATGTGGAATCAAACTAGAATGTGTTAACTATTAACAAACAAACTAAAGTTAAGTTAGGTGTACATATGTGGAATCAAACTAGAAATGTGTTAACTATTAACAAACAAACTAAAGTTAAGTTAGGTGTACATATGTGGAATAAAACTAGAAATGTGTTAACTATTAACAAACAAACTAAAGTTAAGTTAGGTGTACATATGTGGAATCAAACTAGAAATGTGTTAACTATTAACAAACAAACTAAAGTTAAGTTAGGTGTACATGTGTGCAATCAAACTAGAATGTGTTAATTATTAACAAACAAAAAAATGTGACTTAGGTGTTACAGAAAAAAAACATTCTAAAACTATGTCCAATCTAACCATTAGATCTATGTCATGTTATTTCCCTTAGGTATTTACAAGTTCAAAACAACCAACAACCCGAGAATAAAATTAATTCACTAACAAGGTGTTGTTAGCCAGGAAAAAGCCAAACAACGCTTGTCTCTTTCAAAGTCTAAGGCATCAAAATAATAATCATTCCTCTTATAAATTTTATTTTTCTTCGATTCCAACGCCAATTAATTCCTTTAGCTACACCTTAATTATCAATTTGTAAATATCAAATTTATTTCATCTCGTAACTAACTAAAAATCATGAGAAATTGAAGAAATAAGATATATTTACACAAGATACTTTCACTTATGTCATAAACAAAGTTTTATTGAATAACTCATGTAACAGTAACAATTTTTATTAAAAGGCGCGCTTATGTTAATTTCGTTTTCTATGAGGTAATTGTGATGTGATTAGAGTTCTCAGATTTATACTCAGATACGAGACGCTAACAACTTCTGTCGTATCAAGGCAAAAGTGAATGATTATATGCGTGTAGTATGGTTACTAACTTAGTTTAAATTATGCTTAGAAAGGGCCGTTTAATAATAGCCGTTTAGCCAGGGCAACTACGGGACCAACAGATTTTACGTGGAATACAAACTTATGCAAGCTAATGATACTCAGTGATCTCACTACACAACATCCAGACACTAACTACCATCGAACACGGACACCCCAGACTTCTGTAGTAGTGTTTTTGTCAATGGCTAACATTTAGTGGACGCTATGTTACTATTAAGAGGTCTGAGAATAGAACCTATCGCCTACAATCACCACAGCACTTTGTCCCCAAGTAGCTGGGTTACAGCACTGCACACCAGTGCCGACTAGTTAGTCCCTAGGAGTGTTAAAGTTAAAAGTAACAATGATAATTAGCTTCATTGCAATTTGCTTCAAATCATATTGCGGCTGTTTTTAAGAGAGGCAGGAACATTACAATGACTCCTTATCCTCGTGAGTCATGTACGCATGTGAAATACAGTAGTTCTCATTTGAATCCGTTATAAATATAAAGTTCTTTTTTTTGCTGCATGTCTGAAAATATTGTAGGGTATGGAGTTTTAAAATGTATATAATTCATAAGTAGGGTGACTATAATTGTATGCTGCTGTATTCATATATAGTTTTATTACAGAGGTTGTAATTATGTAAATTAAAGTTATAAGACTTTGTTTGTGGTCGCCTAAATATAATTTTTTTATTACCACTTGATATACTGTAACTCAATTTATTTTACTTTTTCTCTAAATGTTACGTATTTTTTTCATATGTTAAAAGTCGTTTATAGTTGTTACATGTTTAAATACATTATTCTTAATATTTATGAATCATTAGACACATATATTTTCAATATGAAACGTGGTGTATCACCGACAACTAATTTATTCAATCCAGTTTTCCTAAACAAATATTTTATGACATGTCCCTGCCTTAACGAAGTATTTTTCCTTCTCCGTAGCCGATAATTGAGTTAGTTATCGTTAAAGGGATCAACTTGATTAGGAAGAAGCTTTAATCCACTTCGAGAGTTAAGGTCTAGAAAATCCAGCTACTACTACTTTTATCTTAACTAACTGACAAAAATATAGGGACAGCTAAAATGTAAAAGAGAGATCACCGATATTTGCTTATTTACATCTAATATACGTAATGGCATTTTATAACAGTTAAATATACGTTAATAATGCAATGGAAATAATGTATAATGGAGATAGTGATAAATATTTTTTTAAATACCATACAATCATAAAAGAACTATTCTTAAGTGATCTGTTTTAATATTTTCTTAAAATAACTTAAGTCATCGCAATATATTTAAAGTAATTTAAGAATACAGATATTCAAATTACTATTAACAAAAGTATTAATAAAGCAAACAGCTTATCACCTATAAAATTAAAGAAAGAAGACAATATTGATGACGTCAATATTAATAAGTCAAGACTAATTAATGAGTTATAAATGCATAGTTATAAAATGTGTAATATGCATAACTTTTCTTTAACTATCTATTCATTTTTTAAGTTTTGTTATAAATATAGATTCAAGTATTTTATAAGTATATAGTAAAAAATTATTAGTTAACCAATAAAAAAACATTCTCTAAATATTTTTTAATAATTTTATACATGAGAACAATAAATATTTAATATCCCATTATCACATCGTAATTAACCATAAAGCACCAAGTAAGAATGATGTTTCACAATTAGAAATGGCAAAACTCAATTGAGAGGTAGAACAAATAACTATTAATTTCTTGTTACAGTTCAGTAACTGATTCCCATAAAAACTGTTATTCCTGTGAATCGTTTTAGAACACTTCATTGTTCCAATAATACCGTGTCAAATTCATAAAACTATAAGTGATAATAATACTCCAGTATTAGAAAAGTCATGATAACTGTGTTGTAAAACGGATGAAACGGTTATTCCTTGGCACTGTTTTAGAACACTTCGTTTTACAACAGTTCACCATAAAACTACAAATGATATGAAATGAGTCGGAACTTAACAATCGGAAATATCACGACGTAAGCGTGTTATAAAACGGATAACGAGTAGTGTCTTGTTACGGTCATATAACTGATACTTATAAAACGTGATACTTCAAGTGGCACATATGTTATGACGGTCGTTTGAGTATGCAATATGAAACTGTGTCTTACACAACGCAAAATCATTTTTAAAACTCATAAAGTTAAACTAATAATAATTTATACCGATTAATGTTTGATATTATGCACATATATCAAATAAGTGATTAGGTACAGTGGGTGGATTAACTCAGTTAAGAAAATGGTATTTTATTTCACTATGTGTGATACGTTCTAATCTCAATAATAAGTTGAAAATAAAACACTAGTAAATGGTAAAAACTAAAAAGCAATAAATATTCAGCATTTACTAAACAATTTGTTAAAATTCAATTCGTTAAAACTGCCTAGTAAACAAACATTCTAAATGACCAATAGAGGTAATGTTGGCTTGTTTAACATTGGGCTTGTGGAGAATCTACTTATGTTGTAAGTCACCAGAATTTGTTATCACTCCAGGACCAACTTACAAATTCCCTTCAATTGGAAAAATAAATCGCTAATTTTGCCTTCTATCTACCCTAAACATGACTGCTGACATTTGATTAACTGCCATATGTTAAATATCATTTTCCTAAATATAACTATTCGTTAAAAAAGCAGAGCTTGGAGATTTTAACCTGTTCCAAACAGTTCCTAACAGTTTACAGCCCCAGATGTATTTCCTACTACACACGTTGATACAGCTTTAGGCGTTTCGTCATTTTACAAAATAATCGGTGGACAAATCTTACATACGTATTAGGAATACGAGGTTTAGCCATAATTACTATGGAACAAGTTTTTTTTTTCTTGCCTTAATTTATATCAGACGTAACGCTCATAATGGGGTAGTAGCTAAATAAAAAAAAACCAAGTAGATTGTAGAATGAAGGTTTGGTTAAAATTCAGTGTTTTAGAAATAAAGACCTTTAAAATGAGGAATAACTCAAGGTAAGCTTACATTGAAAGTTTTTAAGACCTTCTTCTTGGGCCATCCCCTGGCTACGAGAAAGATAAGTAAAATATTCCTAATGTTTGGTATCGGGACATGGTATATAACTAGAATGTTTCATTACATTTATTTCAGTGGTTTTAAAATCAATAAATATATTTCAGACTTTTGCCCAAAACTGTATATTTACATTTTTTAATTTAGCCTGAATAAAACATACTTCATTGAACCTCCCTTCAAGTTGAATTTAAATTGTCACTAAAACCCTCTTCCATTTTGTGAGCCAGTGGCCAAATGGTCTAAGGCATCATGGACTTTGAGCCTTTGTTAAATATAAAAAAACAGAATCGAATCCAACCTGGGCTAGAAATATTTATCAATTATATTAAACTTTTACTAGTTTTTCTATTTACTCTATCACAGCAAATATCCTCCACTTACCAATAGTCTAGGGAGGGTGGGCAGAGTAAGGTCAAGAAGAAGAGTTTTATCATTTAGGGTAAATAGTAAAATAATTTCTTAAAAGAATTATTATCAATTTTAAATTTTTATCAGCGAAGTAAGTTAAGATAAACGTATTAATATATTATGTTTTCGTACTAATTAATCCAGTCAAAATATAAATTAATTAATTGTTTGATGTAGAAAACAAATTTTCGTATAAATAATTAATTCTCCTAGCTTCAATACGTCTCTATATTTGATTTAAAGGCTTACAAATTAAATATTTTTATAAAATAATTATAAAATTATAAGAATCAAAGTATTCAGGAAAAGTGCAACAATTAATTATTTTCATAAACAGAAATGCCTTACAAAAAAAATATTTGACCCACTGTTGTAAATGGCGTTTGTCATTATTCCAAGAACCTCAGTGTCACGTGTCACTCAATGTTGAAATGTCAACTTGAGTTTATTTCTGAATAGAGGTAACAAGGGTGACACGCGTGTAAATCCACGAGCTCCTGTCACTGCTTTACTTTTCACATCCACTTTTTAATATCTCAGTTTTTTCACGTATTTTTGTCACATATATTTGTATTACTAACAATAGAATGTACTAGAATCAGTTCCAACTACCATTCTTTAATTAACATCCAATTTTCTGTACATTATAAGTAAAAGGCATAAAAAATTATTCTTTAAATGTATAATCAATTTTAAAATGAAAATATGTTAAGAATGAGTTCCGAAATGAAGTAATTTTTATTGTTTATTCTTAAAATTCGATCATCGAGGCAGTATAGTGTGCTTCACATCACTGTAAACTTTTAGGGTTAGTCCAGCTCAAAGCTTTGTCTCTTAAAATAAAGTACTGATTACTTTAATAAAAATATCCCTGACAGTTCTTTTAAACACTCCCGACAAAGGAAATAAAAATTTGGTTCAACTTACACAAGAGTTACACTGAAAAAATTAAATAAAACTATTCTTTTTCGAACAACTCAAAATATATTATTCTTTTATTTAATTGATAAGTCAGTATTAAATCATAATGAATTAAATGTACTCTTCACTACAGGGCTCTTTCTTGGATAGGTGTCTATGCACGCAGCTCGCTAGGTCACTAATGGTGATCGTTAAATGTGCTCTTTATTACAGGGCTCTTCCTTGGATATGTGTCTATGCACGCAGCTCGCTATGTCACTAATGGTGATTCGTTAAATGTGCTCTTTACTACAGGGCTCTTCCTTGGATATGTGTCTATGCACGCAGCTCGCTAGGTCACTAATGGTGATTCGTTAAATGTGCTCTTTACTACAGGGCTCTTCCTTGGATATGTGTCTATGCACGCAGCTCGCTAGGTCACTAATGGTGATTCGATAAATGTGCTCTTTACTACAGGGCTCTTCCTTGGATAGGTGTCTATGCACGCAGCTCGCTAGGTCACTAATGGTGATTCGTTAAATGTGCTCTTTACTACAGGGCTCTTCCTTGGATAGGTGTCTATGCACGCAGCTCGCTAGGTCACTAATGGTGATTCGATAAATGTGCTCTTTACTACAGGGCTCTTCCTTGGATAGGTGTCTATGCACGCAGCTCGCTAGGTCACTAATGGTGATTCGATAAATGTGCTCTTTACTACAGGGCTCTTCCTTGGATAGGTGTCTATGCACGCAGCTCGCTAGGTCACTAATGGTGATTCGTTAAATGTGCTCTTTACTACAGGGCTCTTCCTTGGATAGGTGTCTATGCACGCAGCTCGCTAGGTCACTAATGGTGATTCGTTAAATGTGCTCTTTACTACAGGGCTCTTCCTTGGATAGGTGTCTATGCACGCAGCTCGCTAGGTCACTAATGGTGATTCGTTAAATGTGCTCTTTATTACAGGGCTCTTCCTTGGATAGGTGTCTATGCACGCAGCTCGCTAGGTCACTAATGGTGATTCGTTAAATGTGCTCTTTATTACAGGGCTCTTCCTTGGATAGGTGTCTATGCACGCAGCTCGCTAGGTCACTAATGGTGATTTGTTAAATGTGCTCTTTACTACAGGGCTCTTCCTTGGATAGGTGTCTATGCACGCAGCTCGCTAGGTCACTAATGGTGATTCGTTAAATGTGCTCTTTATTACAGGGCTCTTCCTTGGATAGGTGTCTATGCACGCAGCTCGCTAGGTCACTAATGGTGATTCGTTAAATGTGCTCTTTACTACAGGGCTCTTCCTTGGACAGGTGTCTATGCACGCAACTCGCTAGGTCAGTAATGGTGATTCGTATGTCATCTTTTATCTGTTAGTCCCCAGGTTAGGTGTTATAGAGAGCTTCTTAGCCCTAACTTCACCTGGTAAAATAAAACCCCAGTTAATATTAGTCAACAGTACTCTTGATAAAAACAACACATCTGGAGGTGTTAATAATCAAACGCTAAGTAAGTGAATAAGTTTAAGTTGTACCTGATATTAAAAAAAGTGTTTGATTATTATTTTACAGAGAAATCAGGATGTGTAATGTTAACTATTGGAGGGCTTAAAATAATATAATTAGCCATGATAAAGAAACCTTAGATATTTAAAACGAAATTAGAAACAACTATTACCTGCATGAATTATAGTGTATAGAATTATAATATATATTTTTTTATTTCATATCCTACTCTTATCGTTTACAAACTAACTAATTTTTTGTTAAAACATTCTTTTGGATGTATATTTCTGATTTAAAATTAAAACCTTGCAGGAAAATAAACACTCACATCCATCAAAACACGTTAGTAAGATAAATTACTGTTTTGTTTTCATCTTGCCGAAAAAGTATGAATTTATCGTTTTCAGTTTCCATTCTAAATAAAATGATAACACAATCAGAATATTTGTTTCCTTTCAAAATGGATGGCCATCTTCTTGATGTTTATTTTACCTCACTGTCGAATATTGACTAATGGTTTAGTTTATTTTAATTTCTCTCAAATAAATTAATTTTTTTTTACCACAAGAAATATTTACTGCTGTTCATTACAACAGTTTGATTTATTATGTATTTTTTTAAAACTCCTCTATATTTGTTATTTAACAAAATTTAATTTCAAACTGCCTCTTCTTTTTTCATTGTAATATTAATTAAATGTATAAGTTGGGTCACAAGTTAAGGCTACTAGTTTAATAAATTGAATAATAACTATAATTAATTACCCTTTTTTGCATTTTTTATAATATTAATGACCGGTTTCGGCTCTTAGGCCATCTTCAGAGTGTAAATAATATAACCTATAAGAACTGAACAATTAATTATAAAAATAACATATGATTAATTTAGTGTGTGGGTAAGTTGAATTTTACTTTTGATTCTTGTGTTTTTTAACTTCTCTTATTTTTTTTTTTTTTTTTTGTATATAGGATTTTTCATGTTAATTTGTGTATTTAATATGTTCTGTGGTTCATTATAATTGTTTATTTATACGTGTAAATTTTCTTTGGAATTCATTTTTTCTCCTTTCTTCTCATATTTTAAAACTGTAACATTGTCATTGATATTTTGGGAACTGTGATTTGACTGGAGAATATGTTCAGCAAATTTAAATATAATTGATGTTGATTTGTTGTTTGTTATGGTTTATATGTGTTCTTTGTAACGTAAATTAAATGTCCTTCCGGTTTGTCCTATGTAAAAAAAATGTCATTCTGAGCATTTTATTTTATATATTCCAGATTTTTCATATTTGTAATTTTTGTTTTCTTTGTTGGATAGTTTGTTAATTAAAGTAAAAGTATTGTTCTTTGTTTTATAACTGAGTGTATATTTACTGTGTTGAAAAGTGTTTCTAATATCATTATTTATTTTTTATTATAAGGAACACTGATAAATGTTTTCTTTTTTTCATTTTCTTATTTTTCTTTCCTTTTATTGTTTTTATAATTTTCTCAACAAGTGTCGGATTGCAACCATTTTTCGAAGCTAAGTATTTTATTGTTGTTTTTTTCTTTCTCATAATCAATTTTTTCATTGGGATATTTAACTTCTGTTTATCATCGATCTGAAACTAGATAATTTTTACTTCTATGGGTGGTTAGAATTATATGGAATTAGTAGGTCACTTTGATTTTTAGTTTTATAATTGTTCATTTCTTATGGTTATATTATTTATACTCTGAAGATAGCCTAGGAGCCGAAACCGGTCATTATTATTATGAAAAATGGATAAAAGGGTACTTAATTATAGTTATTATTCTAAATTAATTTATTTATCATCAGAAGAACTCTCTTAAAAACAAAACAGTATTTAATTCGTGTTCCACTTAGATTTTTTTTATATAAAATATATATTGTATGGCTTTCTTAGGTTCCGGCGTATGACAGTAAGACTATAAGACACAATATATAAAACACTAAGACATAACTACTTTGTGCTGTAGATTTTACTTACATGCTTTTATTTGTCTAATTTTTTTAAATCTTTTGTTTGGTAGCTGGCCTATGAAAGCGTTAAGATATGTATAATGTATATTTCATTGATAATCCCAGCAAAGCTAAATACCCCGTTACGTGAGCTCATTGGCACGCCCTTCTTTTCTTGTAAAGATAATAAACTTATTGCAGAGGCGCAAATATCAATATGTTGTTAAAAACTCTACAATAGGCGTCCGTTCTCATACGGTGACTTTTCATGAGACAGACGTATTGGCCTTTAGATTCTCATGGTATATCTTCTAGTATAGGTCTGAAAACTTAAATTAACTGATGATTGTAAAAATTAGATGATGTATGCAAATGTTTCTTTGACTTATTCAAAGAAAGCTGCATCTTTGCAATATTCTTATTGTGATTGGTACAAAATATTTTAAACTGGGTATTATAACGGTATACAAAACAGTGCTGAGTATTATAAACTGGTTATATATGGTATTGTAAGTTTATGTATGGTAGGCAAGATGGTATATTTTTGGGTACAATTTGATCATTGCTTTCTAAGTTTGTATAAAAAATATTATTATGTTTATATAATATAATGATATTTCATAATACTGACAAATATGATGCTTCACAAATATTTATGTTGTTTTCCTACTTGACGTTTTATATAATTTTTTCATATACTTACTGTTATATTTTATTTAATAGCTGAAACAGTTTCTATCAATTAACTCATAAAGGTAAAATAATTTTAAATGTTTATTAATAATGAACATAAGTACGCCACAACTCCGTAGTCTTAAACCTTGCCGTTTGTATAAAAAGAACTAATACAATAAATAAATGTTTGATTTCATTTCGTTTCAAGATCATATAGTAACTATTGTACTATTTCGATCCAAATGAAAAAAGATGCAATGACTACTAATAAATGCGTCAATTCATCATTTGTAGCTTATCTCTTAGTACAATATCACAAACACAGATTCAACGCCTAAGTAATTGGGTATTCATTGGTGATGACAAATACATTCAAACAGTGTAACTCACTGTGGCTGTAATTAATTATCAGTGCTTTGACTGTACACATACATTCAATCTCGTAATTCATACAATTATATGTGTTAACTTCCCATATTAAGCACAACATTTATAATGCTTTCTACACCATTGAAATATAATCAATCAATATAACTGCATCAAATTGTATAACACATTTATATCGTATATAAACAAAGTTCACCTATAATAAATATTTGTGAAAATTCCTACATACATATTAACTTGTTTTTTAAATAATTTATTATTTCATAACGTTAAAGTAAAAATATTGTTCACTGGTTTTCTGGACCAAGGATGGGAAAATAAATTTATTTAAGTCTTAGAAGCGTTTTGAAGATCATTGACATGTCATTGGATCCTTGGTAACTTTTAAAGTATATATACCTCTTTAAGTCGTTACTTAAAGTCATTACTAGTGGCGTAGTGCTGCAACCCATCTACTTGGGACTTGTAGAATGTAAGCGATAGGTTCTACGCCCGGTCCTCTTACTAAAGACAAGGCGTCCGCGTAATGGTTCTCATTGAGAGAAGTCTGGTGTTTTGATATTGGGTGGTAGTTAGCGTCATGATTTTGTGTATAGAAGAAAGTCAGCCTTGTCAGAGAGCTTAAAACTAGACTAATAAAAAAACTACGTGCTTAATAAAACCATTAACACAATAACATCATGATGATGGATATTTACTCTTCTCGTATTTTTAGCTTTAGATTTACAACTCCAAAAACCTCGAGAACTTTCAGCTATTAAAAAAAATTTAACCTAATCCAGAGAAAAAAAAAATAATTTTTTTAATCCGTAATTTTGTACGTTAACACTTACTTCAAATCCATTCAACAATGGACGAAAGTTTCATTGTTTTGTTAACTTTATTAAGCTAAAAAAATAAATATAGAATACAAGTGTTTATTATTTGAATTTATATGCTTTTTTTGTTAACGGTAAACCAATTTTTTTTTTTTTTTTTTTTTTTTTTTTTTTTTTTTTTTTTTTTTTTGTAGAACCAGTAAATTCAAAGATACAAAGTGGTCGGGAAACGTGTTTGATTGACATAAAACTTCAAACAGCCATAATATAGTTTCACTTAGAGTTTATAATAAATTAACCAACTTGATTGACAAGTAATCAGAAAAATCTGTCTGTAATAAATGTTTAATTGGCTCCTAAAGAACCCATTTTATTCTTTTCACAAATCTTTAAATATTCCTAATATTGATTTTTGATTCATTCCACTTCATAAACATATATAATTAACTCCTAAAGTGCCCTTTTCAATTAATCAACGTTATTATTTATACCATTTTTTACTTAATTAATTTAATAAACTGTAAAGGTATGTAATTGCTCATAATCAATTAATTTATTATTATTTCTATATATTCATGTTTTGAATTTATTTTCTTAAGAATCTATTGACTAGCATACATATACATTTAACTTTGTCAACGCTATAATAGTTGAATGACAAATAAATGGCATTTGAATTACATTGTTCTAGTGAAACCATGTAGATCGTGCACTGTTTTCGAACTCTAGATTCTAAATTTCGAGTTACCATAAATAGATACTAATTGCACAGTACCAGTTCGTGGTAAGCAGGATGCTTTACATTCTAGATAAAGTGTCTTTTAACTCATCAGAATATTAATTTGATTTCGTTTATTTTGATTTGTATCACTCGAGTGTCATCGTGGTTATTTTTATTTGAATTACTGAATTTAAATTACACAATTTCATTGTAAAAGCCATAAAATAAATCTGTTTTATCCAGTTATGGCAATCTGGATACTCATATGGGTGCTTCTAAAAAGCGGAAATTATGACTTATGTTTCTTCAATGCTGGTAGTTTTTTAAAAGTTGGCATAAATGTAAGTTTTATTTTGAATTCTATTAAAAATTTAATGGTGTCTAATTTTTTTAATCGGATGTAAAACAAGCAATATATTTTTCTAAGTGTAACTAGTCCCCAGTGAGTGAAACCGTCTAAGACGTCTGACTCGCGGAAGGAGATCGGTGCAACAATTACCAGAACAACAATGTCATAGGCTGTTAAATGTATCATTAGTAATTCATGATAAAAATACTAACAACAAAATACATCTTCACTGTAATAACACCTACTACAATTTGTTTTTGTTTCTCTGTTTTTTGTAAAAACCCCAAGATTAATGTTAGAGATTTGAAGAAAAATATTTTAAAATATGGAACAAAATTTGTTGATAAGTCATGCTAACAATGTGGTATGAGATCATTAATGGGGTGGAGATTTCCTCATAATCAAAGGACTTATGAATCAATATCCTTGTGATAATGTCTATGAAGTGTTTCAAACCATTAAACTTCGATACTCCGTTTTGAAAGCTAAGATTTATGTTCACTGTTTAAAGAAACCCATTATTATGGCTAACACTCCCTCGTCCAACTAATACACCTTTATGTACCAATCTATACCAGGATATACATGGAGGAGATTTACGCTACAGTATAAATGATCGTTCATGATACTAAAAATATCCCAATGTTTTCATCCATGCATGCTAAAAGTTAATGGAGATATTATTTTAATAGGAAAAGTTAGGCATTTTAACCTGGGAACCAACGGCGTAAGAGTGACCTCCGAACCACTACCAGATGACTGAGCAGGCACGCTATGCATAACCGGTCACCCATCCAAGAAACAGCCACATTACATGTTTATTATTGCCGTTAACTTGCGATGATTTATTAATAAAAAAAACTCCATGTGTATGGGTGGTATAACCCTACGTCAGAGGTAAATTGCTTTGTCAAGACTTTGTAACCAAGTCAATATAGAAGTGTGCTAAAACCTATACATAACAAAGGGGGGTATAACCGTACGTCAGAGGTAAATCGCTTTGTCAAGACTTTGTAACCAAGTCAATATAGAAGTGTGCTAAAATCTATACATAAAAAAGGGGGGTATAACCGTACGTCAGAGGTAAATTGCTTTGTCAAGACTTTGTAAACAAATCAATATAGAAGTGTGCTAAAACCTAAACATAACAAAGGGGGGTATAACCCTACGTCAGAGGTAAATTGCTTACTCTTGAGTAACCAGTTTAGATAATCTGCACAAAATTAACACACCCTCCCACTCATACACGTACCGTGGTATTGACACACTCTCCCACCCATACACTTACAGTTTTATTCACCCACCCTCCCACTCATACACAAACCGTGGTATTGACACACCCTCCCACCCATACACGTACACTGGTATTCACCCACCCTCCCACCCATACACGTACAGTGTTATTCACCCACCCTCCCACTCATACACAAACCGTGGTATTGACTCTCCGGTCAAGGCCACAGTTAAGATCAAAGTGACAATTGCAAGCTACAGATGGTGGGGCCTAAATGTTCCAATCTACATAGTAAATGGAGTCACCGTGGTGGTCGTAGTTAAAGGGCTAAGATGGGTTTGCCAGGTGCCTGTCCGGGTTCCATTCCCGGTGTGACCATAACATATTTTACTCCTGTGCTGTTCCGTGGTTCAGAATTTACTTTAAACCATCAGTCTAATGAACTTAACGAAATGAGCTATTTTAAAGCAACGCGAGATGGAATTGATTTTAATTGACCTTCTCTCCCTCTTAAAACTGTATAAAATTTATCGTTTTTTTATCAAAGACACGTAAAAGGCTCTACTATAACATTACACACTTGCTCCTTGATTCACTTTTTATGACTATCAATAAACTCCTCGAGTTTATGGAGCAATATTTTTATCAGAATATTCCTGAGGATTTACAGCTCTCTACCGTCTTATTTTTAATGCAACTGTCCTTCTGTCCCATAAGTATTATTTGGAGTCTTATGATGTTTTATAAAACTGAATCACTGATTGGTCAACTGTTATGGATATTATTTTAATAGTGTGGATTTTGAATATATTTAGAGCAAGTAGCGAAGTAATTCTGAAATATTCAATTAATAATAATTGATCTATGACGATTAAAAGATGCATTTTAAATGTAACTCTCATTAGGGTTGAAATTGGAGACTCTATAATTTTCAAAAAATGTTGGCCCAATTAATAAAGAATGTCATATAATTGCACAGTTAATTCATATATAAACCTATTTACATAATTTATCAAGGATGAGAACAGTAGGCTCACGCCAAGCATTCTGATATAGTTTTTGTTGATACTTATTTCATCCCTTTTCCGTGTTTTCTTTTTCTTTCTATTGACCATTTCGTCCATGGATTCTTTAGTGCTTCCTTCTCTGACAGTACAATCCACTATTCTACTTTATTTCTTTAAATGTTCTTAAAATTAAAATGGTTCTTATTTTTCTTTTCGAAAATCTAATTTAATTTGGCTAATCCACGGTGTTGTTTCGTTTAACATTTTTCCTTTAGCATGTAAAATCGTGTAATCTAATATATCTAATAGATTGTACATTCTTAGTACAACTAATTCTCATTTTATTGTTAAGTGACTTGTGTTTTTTAATAATCTTAACATAAATAACAAACAAAAACATTTAAATGGTGATAGTAAATGGTGACGTAATGTCTCATATAATGGTTTAATATATTTTTAGCAAATTGCGTAAATTATAAACTGATCATAAAGTATTACGAGATTAATATTTTCAAAACTTTCAAGATTAAAACATACTGCTTTGCAAATCGATTCAGGTAATTCGAAATGCAGCTCACATAGTATATCATTAAGGCATATATTTATTCAAAAAATACGTAGGTTGTTATTAATTAAATTTTTCTTCAAATTAATGATAAATAAAATGCCTTGTTAGTATACATGTGAGGAGTAAAGAATGAAAACCACACGAACGGTGCTGACACCCCCCACCACCACACCCCATCCCATATATTTACTTAGTCTGTAAAAACTCATCCACCCCCACACGAACAACCCCTCCCCACCCTAGACCGCTTACATACATTGATGAAACCTCATTACCTGCCATCACCACCGTACATGTGTGCGTGGGTGGGAAGGATCGCATCCACGTGGATCCTGTCAAATGTCAAACTGTACGAAATGTCAAACTAATAAGAAACAAAAAGAAGAAAAGAAATGACACCTCAACAAACCAAGACCCAAAGAATGTACATACTGTGATAAATTCTACATTGGACAAACTGGAAGACCATTCAAAACACGCTTTCAAGAACACATACAAGCTCTCATAAGCTAGAACACAAGTACAATGAAATCCACCTTCACCCAACACTTGCTCTCCACAGAACACGCCTACACAAAAATTAAAGAACACATGAAACTATTAAGTTTTATGAAAAAGAACCGTAAAATGAATGCAACAGAAGAATTACTTGTATATTTAGCACAATAAGAAAATTCAGTGAACATTTTAAACACTCAAATCAATTATACAAACCCAATTTTTTATAATATTACCAGCTTATTCATATTCATCAATATTTACAAAAACCAAAAGTTTTACAATGTTATTTATAGCTTTTTAATTATCGTAATACGTGTTGGTACATATACAGTACAATTAAACGTCACACAACACAAATTTATTACAATATAAGCACAAAATGCACAAATATTATGGTTTTTATTTAAATTAGTATTAAATACTTAATTTAATTACTTGGTTTATAAACTTGACTATTAAGTCGAAACATGTTGTGTGAAATAATTTAAATAAAAATGCCAAAGTGTACTCAGTTTGAATTGTATTAAGTCCTAAAAATATTATTATAACATATGTAGTCTATAATAATATATCAGTAGTAAGTAAAATGTATTTACTGTTTAATTTTTCGTTTTACTATTTCAATTTGGCTGCCAATTTTTAATTCATGTTTTTTATGGTTAGTAGAAGTAAAGATTTGCCACGTAAATAAAAGTATGTTTTAATTTCATTAATGAAAAAATAAGAATATTATTTTACTGTAAAAAATCCAATTTGTGACTTCACAGGTTATTTATTTCATTAGAAATTTTTTTTTTTTTTTTTTTTATTTGAAACGCTTTTAAAACTGCTAATTAAAACTAAGTCTAGTAATCAAACTTGCTTTTTAAATGTTTAGTTATTAATTATTTTGAACACGTCATTTCTGATTGCTATGGAATGTTTTACTCCATTTAATATGTCGCTTGTCATGGAGAATTTAAAGTTTAATGAATCCCACGATTAGAGAAAAAGGCTCATCGAGTTACAAGATGAACTCCATATTTTCTAAACAATCAGAAAAAGTGCTTTCGTAAAACATGTAGCTTCGTACGTACATTTTCAAAAACATCCATCATTACATATTCATTTCCCTCCAAAATACTACACAGCCAGGAGACCTAGAAACGTAAAAACCACGGAAATTATGTCGGACACCATCTATTAGAAGGACGTTTTCCTAAATGTAAGTAGCTCTGCGCCTCACTTATATTGCTTATTCAAAGTTCATTACTAAGACGCCAATCGTTGAGACATTGGCGAATATGAGGGCAAATGAGTGTGATGAGTTTAGATGGACGAGTGTAGTTATTGTTACTAACTTTGTCTTCTGTTCCTTAGACAAAGTTATTTATCAATAGTCCAATAACCAGGGCTACTAAGGAACCTAAAGATTTACGTGGAATGCGAACCACGTAAAATTAGTTTTATTTTTAGGTTATTATAAGCCTGATATTCAGTTCTCTTCCCTTCACAACATCCGAACCCTGACTGCCACCTTCTTGACCTCTCTAGTAGGGTCCACATCGATGTATGAGGACCTAGCATAGAACATTTCGCCTATAATCTCCACAACACTTTGACCAAAGTAGTTGGATTAGATCAATGCACCACTAATGCCACCCAGTCTAATTTTTAATAATTTAAAGTTATTTATAAGTTTCTATTTACTTTATTTAGCGTTTTAGGTGAGCTACAACCACTAAAAATTTTAAATAATTTAAGTTGCTTACAAATATATTAAAGGTACTTTCATTTAAGTAAGTATGAATAAAGCGAGTAATGAAATGCATATAAATCATTTATATACTTATAAATATATTATTTACATAGTTATATATTTTGGTTTATTTATAATATTACGCATTATAATGATAGTTAAATTTTTTACACATAGCTGAAAAAATTAAGATGTTTTTCTTTTAAAAAAATATTCAAATTAACAAAATTAAGAAATAAATAATTTTAGATTTTTTAAATGAAAAATGTCTTAATGCCTTCAGTCATGTGTAAAAAACGTAGTTATAAATAAAATTATTTCTACTTTGAACGGTTTTGTCTTAATGTTGACTTTAAATCTGCTGAATACACCACTTCATAAGGCCACAAGGTCTAATGTAGTTGTTTTTTCTTGTCTCATAAGAAGGTAAATTGACTAATTTTGATATAACTCACCAAAACCGATTGCACCACCTTAAGCAAAGCAACAAATCTAACCTGTTTGCTAGATGTTGTAAAAAAATTTAGAATTGAAATATTACATTGGTTTTAAACTTGATAGTAATTTCGAACCCTATTCTAATGTGGTGTTTAGGTCATATATGTTTATCAAAATAGTTTAAAACTATTTACAACAAAATTATAAAAACCACGAATACACGCTTTGGTTAAGCATATCTGATAGTTTTAAAAGTTATTTTACAAATAATTAAAACTCAACTAACTTTTCATAATGAGTAACTGTATATTTAAAAAACCATTTTATAAGCACCCAATACGGAACTATTCTAAGCTGAAACATGATTTCTTCACATAAAGTGTACTAAAATGATTACATATTGTTTAGTAACCAATAAAAGCTCCAAACTGTTAGTAAATTGGTCCCTTTTATAGCCCAAGCGTTATCAATATTCATGTAAAACCTGGGCTAGGATGAGGCCCAACATTTTCCCATAAACTTCCCAAATGTCACATGCAGCTGCTTCTCTCTCCCCAACAGCCCTTACGGTCTCCACCACATACGTGGGAAAGGATGAAACGTTGATTTATCATACAATTATATTACTGTATGTAATGGTGTTTTATGATACAGCAGAAACACAGTAACAACGATTGTATGTATATACTGCCTGTATAACATAAATGCACTCAAAGTTACAAATTAAATTTTTGATCAACGATAAGAATAAATTATTTAATTTTCCAAATAATAATACAAAACGTAAAGAAGTTTTTATCATTAGGACATTTACTGGCCACTTTTTATTTAAATATGTGTATCCTAAATTTTCCTGTATTAATATTTATTCCTACAATTATCTTAGTTTACAACAATCTATGGTAAGAATGTTTTAAAATTTAGACCAAAAATATCGTTCACAAACTTGTGTAATGGTACTATATTACACGTGTAAATATAAGTTAACATTGTTGGCGAAAGGTGCAATGCTCGGTCTTCAATTGTTGGTACTACCGACATGGCGTCCTCTCAACTGTTGCCATCAACGTAGACACTACTAACTAGAGAAGTCTGGAGTGTTCGTGTTGGGTGATAGTCAGGGTCCGGATGTTGTTTAGAGGAGAGATCTGAGTCCCCTAACAATCTTTGATTGGTTCGTGTTTAGGTATGAGTCCAGAAGATGCTAAAATCACTTTCTTGAAGATAATTTATCGATGGCCGACATTTGGGTCTGCGTTCTTTGAGGTGAAGCAGACAACGGAGCCCAACTACCCGGAGATGCTCTTGATTGCCATCAACAAACACGGAGTCAGTCTGATCCAACCTCAAAACAAGGTGATTTAAGTAGTAACAAGTGTAAGTAACTTGTCAATTAGTTGAAAATCAGACCAACTAGCTGTTTTGTAGCTGACATAGTTCGGACTCCATGTAAAAGCTTTATGTCTCTAAGGTTCCCTGGCTATTGGGCTATTAATAAATGGCTATTTCAAAGGAACGGCTAACCTTAGTTACAATGACTGCACTTGTTCATTACACCACACACATTAATTCGACTGTCACATTCACCCATATATCTACGTATACCGTCTTAATAATGAATAAAGTTACAAATCTATATTTTTAATTAGTTTAAATGTTACTGATTTCTTCCTTTTATATTTCCTGATAAATAATTTTTAAATCAAACTTAACTGATGTAGGTCACCGGGTATGTTTTTACTGGTGTTGAAAACAATTAACTGATTTTAGTCATTCCTCAGTGCTTGTTGCTCAACAGTTAGGCCTAACTTGTAAAGGTTTATGAAATCATTCAGTTGTTATATTAATGGTGTTAAAAGTATGAACAAATATACCATATTGTTACAATAATGGTTTTATTAACTTTACTGTTATGTATGAATAAACTATATTTTAGTCATTACCAAACTTCTGTCTTCTAATGTAATAATTACATGTTGTTTTTGAATAAGTAAATTGGACTTATATTGTATATTAATTGTAATTATATTAAATGTGACACGATCTTGAAAAAAATCCTGAAAATTTAAATCCTGGAAAGTGACAGATTTCATAAAAATTAAACAAATCTTGAAGATCATTCCATTTATAACATCATCATTCAACAAAAGCTACATTTCATAATTTATCGGGGTAGGAAAAAACACGTATAATATTGAATTAAGTTGGGTATTTTTTTCTTTTTAATATCAAATTCTTTTATTTATAGCTATGTACAAGGCCAGTCAGTTAATTTCGATTCCAAATGAATCTGTCTCTTTTTCATTTTTTTTCAAATTTACTATTGAATATATGTTTTTATTTCCACCTAAATAAAGTCAGGAGTGTTCAATTGTAGGGTAAGTATTGCAACTAACTAGTATAGAACCTACTACTTTCCACTTGATGGGCTTTGTGATCACAAAGTGAACAAGGTAGCGCCCACACACTACGCCCACCCATCACCTGCTTTACATGTAGGGAGGTATTGACTGTAACCATCTGTCGACCCACCCACCCACCCAGACACATATTGGGTGTACGGGTGAGCCAATACCACTTTGAGTTTAAGGGTAGGATGGAGGGCGAATACGACTATATCAAGTTTTTTTTTCGGTGTGTTATTAATTAATTAATTTATTTCCATTGTTATACTGTATAACAAACGAATAAGTATAATATTAGAATAATAATTACTTGGTGGTATTTTCTTTATTATTAAAATAATTTTAAAAATATTTCAGATGTTATTTTTAAAACATTATTTAACTTCTTCCTTAATAAAGGATTGTTTTACTTGATAAATGTGTATCTATTTTTTTCATACATTTGTGAATTTTTTTTGTGAGAAAAATTCAAAATTGCACGATTTGTTGGATATACAGACCAATAACGAAACCAGTTTGTGGAATTTTGTTGCAAACTGTTAGTGGATTTATTGGTGCAGACATAGTTGTCTCTAGTTATTGGGAGTTTCCAGTTTATTGGATATTTGCGTATAAAATCCTTCCAATAGCTTTGCTTGTTTATCATACTTTGTCAATTCCCTTAGTGTTGGAAGAGAGATAACTTATCTGTAAAACATAATGATCTTACATTTAGTTTTAAACTGTGTATATTATACTTTTGTAAAATAATTATTTATACTATTCCTTACACTTAACTATGATATAATATATATTACATCATATGTGTCTGCATTGAATCAGATTTAGTCAAAGTCTCTTTCGGTCTTTAAAATAAACAAAGTATGTATTTTACATACAGGCGCCCAGTTGAGCACTTCATGGAATTTAAATCTAGATTTCACACAACTATTACTAGGAGTAGCTTTGAGTGATATTTTACTAACACTTATACAGCGTGTTTCTCTCCCCTCACTAACCTCACTTGCCCCACCCCACAAACTGAACAAAAGTACCCAACTCGCTCATTTATAGTAAACAGTAGCAATGAAGTTCTTATATATTATTAATCTAAACTTTCAACTAGAGGTTAACTGTACAAATTACAACAAAAAATGTGTACACCTATCAAACAAAGAAAAATAAATGTTTACACTTAAATTAAATTTATACATTTTTCAAGTTTTACCTCACGCTAGGTTGGTTGGTACGTATAGCCCAATATATTCTCAAAAGATTCATAAAATATATATCACAGTATTTGTTAGTGATTTAGAAAGGCCAAATTAGCCTCTTTATATCTACGTAAAGAATATGTTTCATACAAAAAATGTATTTCTTATACGAGGCAAACACTTTTAATCAAAAAACTTACAAAATAATATTTAATCGATCGTCCTTAATACTATTTTCAAAATATAGCCCACCAGTCAGCTCTTTAAAGATATAAAAATGCTTAGTATACATTTGATTTAGGTCCCTGCCAGCTCATTTTAAAAGTACAAGTAGTTTTTAATTACGAATGGAATGGTAGAGAGATTCCAGATCATTGGTAAACCAATAAATTACATTTTCCTCATTAAATTAAAATCACCCTCGCTATTTTTCCCACTGTTATTCTCTGAGTCTTGTCACCCAAAAAATATTTGTTATCATTAAATTGATTTTAATTTAATTAAAAATGTGACGTTCCTATTTATTAATAATAATATAATTGGCTGGTTGGGAATTATGGTACTTTTATTTTATAAGTTAACCAGCCCGAAGACTACATGTTCACCCGGTAGTGTTATTTAATCTTCCTCAGTTGGTTACTCTTAACTGGGTTGTCCTATATTCATTGTTACTAAGGCTGACTGTACATTAGAAAGAACCCTTACTAATAGTTCAGTAGTCAGGGCAGCCAAGAGACCTTCAGTATTACGTGGAATTCGAACCGCATGGTATTGATCTGATTATCCGTTAACTGACAAGCCTGATACTGAGTTTTCTTCACCACACAACATCCATACTGACTACGACCCCAGACCTCTCTGTAGTAGTGGCCACGTCGATGGTAACCGTTAAGTGGATGCCTTGTTAGTATTAAGAGAAATAATAATCAGGCTTATTATTTATATAGCATTTGTTCTTACTATAATTGGTCATTAAAATATACACAGAGTGTCACAAAAAAGGTGTCTTGGCCATTAGTTTTTGGATTCTTCGCCTAATTCTTAAAAAATGAAGGTTAAATCTGTATCTTTGGGTGTTTTCCAAAAAACTCTAATAACTCAAGAAAGGTGGAACAGACTGACTTTCAATTTTGCACACTGCAAATAAATTAATTGCTACAAAGTTATTTTTAGTTATTTCAAAATGGTGGCCATTTAAAACATCTAACTCCAAATAACTAATAAACAAACAAATCCTTTTAACAGTTTAAACTGGCACCATTTAAAAATAACTATATATAACTCGTAATGGTTATTTTTCTACTATATATATCGTATGTTTTTTTGTCAGCTAATATTATGATTATTATTATTTTTTATTTCAAATTATGTAACAGCTGAGTTTTATAGTTAGAAAAAAATACAAAAGTCATTAAACTATAGTATAGATTAAATAAATAAATAACCTGTCACAAAGCTAAATCCAGTCCATCAAGCCAATTAAGAACTGCCTCACTGATTCTATTTACGCTAGCTAATCCCTCCGAAAAACAGCGCAAGGAGCACTCTGAAACTGTGTGATCCATTGTTTTAATAGACTCCCCGCAATCACATGACTGATCTACTGTCAATCTCCATATGTATTTCCAGTAATTACATCTGCCCACTCCAGTTCGGAACAGATTCAATAATGTCCACTCCCTACGAAGGAGGTTCATCCCCCTACAGGGGTTGATGGATCGTTAGTAAGGAACTTATTAATAATTTCCTTATTTTTCTACTGTTTTTTATGTTAATGTAAATAGGAGTGCAACATTTAAAGTCAGTAAGTCAAACCATTTTGGAGTTATTAATGTTCTTGTAACAAATGAAAAAAAGGATAGACAGAAAACAAAGTGGCAATAAAAGTAAAAACTACCCTTCTTTTTTTGCTCCTAATTACGTGTAGAATTAAAAAATTAATAATAAGGACACATTTTTTGCGACATGCTTTGAAGAGACAAATATTTAAGTACGTTTGTTCCGGCGAGGTTATTTCTTGTGTTTATTATGTATATTGCCATCAGAAAATATTACTTTTATACTTTGTGACTTTAATTATTTGATATAGATTAAATTATAATGATTAATATTCGTTAAGTATCGCGTGAACGTAATCCTTGATAGCAATATATATCAAACTTCCGTAACTTTTCTGACCTACCTATATTTCACAAATTAAAATAAATGTCAATTTTGTAAAAAAAGTTCTCCTGTTCCAAATCAAACCCTGTACGTTTGTGACTGTGGTTAGATTATTGTTTATTTATAAAAACAATTGTACGTTACCTTATTTACATAAAATCAGGTAAACAGTCAACCATTATTTTTATAACAACTCAAGTTAAAAATAACAACTAATACTCAACATCACACTAAGCCACAGCAAGGCGTGTCAGCGTTTAACTAGTAAATAAATATATAACGGTGAAAACTACATTTTTCAGGCAAGAGCTTTATACTAGTAATTTAACTTATAACGGTTAATTTATGAGTTAATTTGCGACTTTTCTCCGATTGTTAAGTCAAATTTAAGTGTTTACTTGTTGATGCACATTAATAAACAAATGTAATTACTAATTGTTAGTACTTTTATTTAAAACATGTATCTACGTATCTACGGTCTTCCAAATCTGTAAACTGAGGCTGCGTACATTCAAACTTTTTAAACGGGTTAATTTTCTTATTTCTTTAACGGAGCAATATTACTAGAAGAAACTCTACTACATTTCTCAACCTGATTTTAAAGAACTCTACAAAAATGTCCTCTCCATATATTTATCATTTACACAAAATATATTTACACATGACCAAAATATAATGAGTATAAATCATGTAAATAATTTTATTATTTCCCCAAAAAAAAATAACTTTTTTTGGAGTATAACACTCCAACTTTTTCGAAAATTCATTCTTTACAGTAAACTATTTGTACAGCATTCTTTGAAAAAAGTAGTTTTTAACTAATAAGCAATTGTTAATGAATTGAAAGTAATTTAGCGGATTAGATCCAGTGAATGCGTAATGTTTTCAAAACATCATTTGATTTAGTTGCAGGATTAACAACATGTTCTTGTGTCAATTAACTTTGGTACGGACTCAATAAACCCCCTTTATGAGCTGTCAGCCTTTTGTCTCATGTCGGAATCATTAACCATAATGAGCGTCTATTAATGAGCCTTCTTTGAAACCACTGTTTCATCGTGTTATTAATAAACACATAAAGCAATCGTATTTTACGGATTAAAATCTATGATCATTAACAAGGATTTACCGTGTATATATGTATATATTACCAGACATCTTTTTATTTGTCACATCCATGACAGCCTCGTTATGTTTATAAAGACTTTGTTTGATCCTCTGAAATAGACAAATAGTTTAAACGTTTACCTTAAATTTCTACAACTAATCAAATCCCACTTAAAACATAAAACTTTTCGTTTTTATAAATTGAAAACTATTTTCCACCTAACAAGTTATTTATTAAGAATTTTCTTTTAACTGAAATTCAAAGTGGCAAAAAATAAAAGCAAATATTACAAACTATATAAGCAGTCAAATATTGAATAATACGTCTTAAAAATTTTAAATATTTTGGTATCATATTTTAACTATTTGATTTAAGAAAATTATACATGGTAAACATGTTAACCAACCGCCCATACATGCAAAGTGGTACTGACTCACCCACCCGTTTACCCATGTACACCGCACTAAAATACTAACTAGCACATGCATTTTTATACCATTTAAAGGGAAATTCCAATCACTTTCCTGCAGCCACTTAAGTGGATAATTCTGAGATCGTACATCTTCATTGTTTCCTCTTCATCTTAATTGATGTCTTGGCTTTCCTTACCAAAGGAATAGAAAGAAACATTTACACCAAATCGCTATTAATCTAATATATTCATTATGTAGAATAAATTATAGACATAAACGCACACTCTCTATAAAGTATTACAATTATAAAATGTTAATATTATAATTTTTTAGCAATGGTTATGTGGAGTTAAGAGAACAATATTTTTACATGAGTAGCCATTACCCTGACATCTTATTCTAATAAAAACTGTTTTTCACTCGACGTGTTTAAAGTATAAAATATACTTGTACCTTCCTGTTTGTATTATGACAAAGTGACTGAAAAAATTCTAATAAAAAAATACAAATTCACAATGGGTAATAATACTAATTAACAGGTTTACTATTTGTATTACTTGTGTACCCACTGTACTTGTGTAGGTGGGTGCGTTGATCAATGCAACTGTACGAGTATGGTTGAGTAGATGGGTCTACAGCGATAAAACATACTAATAAGGCTTTTTGTAGTTTCTGTAGCAACTAATTCATAATGATTAACTCAAGGCTGTACGTATTTTAAATTATTATTTTAAGACGATCATAATTAATTGCAAATCAACTGAAATTGCAAAGTTAAAATCGCAAATTGTTAATAAAAGTGGACAGGTTTCCTCTTATGTCCAATTTTGTGCAGAGTGAAATGTTCAGTTGTTGTTTTTTAGCTTGCTAAGTTGACTGGGGAAGTTATCATAACCTGCACAGTAACTCAAGACCGAGATTAAAAAAAAAATATAGTTGTATTATCATGTCATGGTGACACAATTTTCGCCCCCAAAAGTTCTCGCATGATTTAGTGGAGGATACATCTAGGATGACACAGTAAATAAAATTCACCAAGGTTCTTGACGTCGTTCGTGTTTACTATGATATATTTACTTACAGTATATAATTGGTGCTGAAATATATATACGTAGATAGCCGATACTGTAGCATAGTGGGTGCTAGCACAGAGAATAAATAAACAGAGGTCGCATCCAATAGTGCGCTCAATGAGTGTCGAGTTCATGTATCGAGTGTGGTGCTAACTGCAGACTGTAGACGATTAGTTGTTTTTTGTCCTTTCAATACTGTCACAGCGGCCACTCAATGGTTGCCATTATCATGGACATTATTAGAGAAGACTAGAATGACCGTGTTAGGTGATCCGAGGATTTGGATATTGTGTAAGGAAGAGAACTGAGAGTCACAGTGAGCCTACAATCAAATCATTATTAAGTGGTTCGGAACCCATGATAAACTAGGGTCTCCTTGTTGACTTTCCTTTAAAGAAAGACTCAATCTTCCACACTCATATTTAAAGGCAAGATCTTAAATACTAAATTAAATTAATAGATAACAAATAATATAAATAATGTAACTATATTAGATACAAACAATAAGAAAATAGTGTTTGTATCTTATGTGCTATGATTTCAAACTGTCGACAAGTGCATTGTAAAAATATATAAAATAATATTTCCTCAATGTTCTGGCATTATAATTTAAACTTATTTTCATGATTCTATGCATTATTAGAATCTCATGCACACAGATCTAGGAATAAGTGTAAGTAAAGTTATATATTTGCATAGTCAAGTGGATATAACACCTAAATAATCTTGAAGCAATATAGTACTATTTTTTAGAACTATAAATGCAATTCTACTGTTAATTCGAAATATACAACAGTTTCTACAGTAAAAAAAAAGCTAAAATTGTTATCAAATATTTTTTATAAGTGATAAACATATTCAGCCAAAAGTTGCGAAAGCATTTTAAAACACGTCACGTGTTTTATGAAAAAAGGTATTAGCAAACCCCAAAACCCCATTTCATTCAAATTAGTCCCCAACACAAATTGTAGTCACATCGATTACTTTATCGGCTATAATACTGCCAAAGATGAAACCACTTACATATTCTCTCGAGAGTGACAATTCATCAGCTTTGAAAGCTTGTTTATTGACGTGGAAATCGAGTTTTCTAAATGGATTTCTCTTTTTGTGAGAGACTGCACGGTTTCAAAAGGATTACATTCTGTTCCAGTATTTTAAATTTGTAATACTTTTTTAATATTTTACTATTTTTTCATAACAATAGTTAAACTCGGTCACGTTTTTATGTGGCTATTAGGGATGTTATAAATATAAAGGTTGACTATTCTTGTCTGAAAAATTTAGTTTATGCCGTTATTTATTAATGTACTAGTTAAAGCCAGCCACGCTTTGCTGTGGCTGAAGTCTGATTTTAACTATTAGCTATTATAAGAATAAAGCTTGACTGTTCACTTGATTTTATATTAATTAAAGTAACTCACACTTGTTTTCATAAATAAACAATCCGGCTACAGTAATAAATAAACTTACAAGATATCGTTTGGATATAATATGTACATAAATCAGCTGGTACAGTAACACTTTTTCAGCACCGATATTTCTTTTCACTTGTGAAATGAAGGTAGGTTGGGAAATACTTGAAATGCTCTTTAACATTTAGTAACTTAATATAAAAAAATACTCTTGAATACAAATACAATGTTGTGCAAACATTTGAAGTGAACCCATTCACTACTTTTCAATTTTTCTGTAAACAAACATAATGGTATTTGATTTATATACATATATAGATAACTGATTTAAAATTGATTCTTATTTTGAGTACTATGCAACTCAACTAACAGAGGAACCACTGTTACTAATATTATGTTGTGAGTAAAACTTGTAAATAGGCAGATAAATTGTTTAATGACTTCTAGTAGACGTTCCAAATTTAAAAATGTTGTTTGTGATTCCATTAAAATCGTACACTAATATCATATAATTCAATATTTTTTATTTAATCGCTGAATCTTTTGAAAATTGAAGTAGTTTCACTAATGCCAATAGCTTTTATGTGCTCTTTGATTTCATGTAAAATTACATGTTTCCAACATATTCTCGCATTGATATGCCACTTTAACATTGCTGTCTTGCCACTTTAACACTTCAAAGAACAATATTCTCCACCATGGCCATTCGTGAGGTATAGCTTTCATCTATTTCAAAATAAATATTTAACGAGTATCCACGTACATGTAAGAAGGTTTGTGGCCATGGTTCAGATTCTGATCATAATTTGGATTCGGGGATAATTTTCTATACATAACTGTTGTTAAAATTTTTTAGAAGCTGCATAAATGGAATATCGGATTGTTATTTTTTTATTGGGGAGGAGGTAGCTCTGCAACCTTTGTACTTGCATTCAATTTGGTTTGGCAAACTAATTTAAATTAGCTATTCAAATGTTTTGCTGAAATTAAACACTTTAAAGTGATTTTCTTCATATTTAACATGTTTTTCCTTTCAAAAAACAAAAATTAACATTCTTACAGCTAAAGAATATTAAACAGGGTGTTTGAGTGATTGTATCCAACAACTCTATGCTGTCCCGGAATTTGTATACGGTACCTCTCATTGATAAAGTGCTTCATACTTGTTAAGTGATGTGTGTGGGAGATTGTATTGTTTAAAGTGCTAAACTTCAACATTTTAAAGAGCCCATTGTGAAGTGCTTCATACTTGTTAAGGAACGTGAGTGGGAGATTGTATTAAGTGGTTTTTCTATCTCTGAAGTGTTCAATATGATGTAGAGTCCCTTGTGTGGTGAAGTGGCTTTGCTACATCTGAAGTGATAAACTTTAACATGCTAAAGTTCTTCTGTCGTGTTGACAAACGTTGTAGGGACACTGAAAAGCTTCGCTATCTCTGAAGTGCTACGGCTACGTTTAAAAATAGTGTAACTAAAGATATTTTACAGTTACATAATTTATTTTGATATTTATCAAACAAGGTAGCTCTTGGAAATTTGTAACAGCTTATACATCTCTCTTGAATGAACAGAACATTTTCAAGAATAAAAGTTGAAGAATATGCATAATTATGCTATAAAATAATTTTGTTTATAACTAAACTTTTTTGTCTCAACTTTAATTTTCCCGTTTTTATCATTATGATGAGTAGTTTAATTAATAACATCTTCAAATTTGTTGTAGTATTTTATTTTAGATATTTTACGTATAAGGCTTAGTTTAGGCACGAATAATAGGTAAAAGTATTTGAGGTAATTAAAACAATTTGAGGTCAGTAGTTTTAATTTTGGTTCATTAATTTATTTAAAGATTGTTAAAACCAATACTCATTCATTCTAGAAGTTTAATAAACACTTGAAACTATTGTAAAACTATTGGAGTAAGCATGGAGTAATTGAATAAGTATAACCACCACTGTGACGTTTCATCAAGTGGAGGATTTTTAAACGTACAATTTCTGCAATATTTTTGGCAATTTCATATTTATTTTTTCCTAAACAGTCAACCAGCTGTCAGATATTGGTAATAATATAAATAACAATAATGGCTTTATTTTACAACAGTTTTACGCACAAAAAGTTAACTCAGTATAAAAGTCCTTCCTTAAAGTTAACCTTTATATTTCAAACAGAGGAAATATAACGAAGCCTCGTTTTACTGAGGATGAAATCCTACATCAAAACACAATGGAGTTTTATGTATTGACTATAATACATGAAATAAATGTAAAGTTTATAAAAAGAATTTCCTAGTAAATTTAAATTTATTTATTCTCTCACTCCTTTCACCCAACTTTTGATCTCTATCCTTGGTACCCTCATCGCTCATCCCTTAAAAAAATGTTTTTCAATGCCACTGTGAACCAAGCTCGATTGCTACAACACTTTAAATCTGGAAAGAGTTTAATCTATTCTCTGCAGGCAATTACTAAAAATCAATTAGTTTATAATGAAGTGTTACGAAGACATACGCTGATGACACGACTCTCTGTTTCAGCGCGAACTCTACCAAAGAGCTCGAAAAGATAATTTCCATTGATCTCAACAGTGCCATTCAACATTTCCAAAAGCTCAACCTCAGAACAAACGCTGCAAAATCGTCATTTGTTCAATTTTGTTTGTGCCAAACCGATTCAGATCAAAGTCCCACAGTCATGTTGGATGAGACTGAGATTGAAGAAGTCTACTCGACTAAATTCCTTGGAATACACCTGGATCGAGGGTTGACATGGGGTTTTCACGTAGACAGTGTGTGTTCAAAACTAACCTCAGGCATCTATGTCTTGAGACAACTATCCGAATACTGCCCGACTCAGGTACTGATGACGGCTTATTACGGAGTAATTTACCCATACCTTTCCTATGGATTGGCCTTGTGGGGAGGTTGCACAAACGCATACTTTTCTAGAATTTTCATTCTTCAAAAAAAAAGGCAGTCCGAACCATCGCAAAATTGCACATGAGAGAGTCGTGCAAACCAGCTTTCAAAAGCTTGAAACTGTTGACATTATCCTGTCTCTACATCATGAATACGTGCTTTTTTTCAAATCAAAGTGCAATACACTATGCAACTAGAGACAGAGACAACTACCGAACTGGTAAACACAGAACGGTAGTTTATGAGCGTTTGCCTTCACAGGCAGGAGCCCAATTTGTCAACAATCTGCCAAATTCGGTCAAAAGTGCCCCAATGCTCAAGGCATTCAAAACGCGTCTGAAGCAAGTTCTGATTGCAGAAGAATTTTATAGTACAGACGCATTTATGGCACACAACTGGGAGGCCCTGTGAACACACAGACCAGAGCTGTAATTGGATAGAATTCGAATGGATGACCTCTGAATGCAAAATTGTATGTTTGAAAGTGACTTTGATGGAATGAATGAATGGAAAATTTTAGACTATTTAATTTATTAAACATTTATTAACATTTATGACTATTGCAATACAATGTACTTTGTCTGACGCAATAAAAAAAAAAGTTATTATTATTATTGTTATAAGAGGTGTACGTAATATTAAAAAAATTTTAAAAAACTGAGTGTGTCCTGGTTGTACTAATGTCTGAAATTTAACTAAAAGAATTTATAATTGTAGTAAAACGTCCTTCGTTGAGAGCTGAAATTAATATATTTTAACAGATTTTATAAATCTAATATCAACCAAATTAAGAACGGAATTTTGATTACAATATTAACAGACATAATCATCGCATTTTGAACTGAAAATATCTAATACTATAATTTTAACAAACTGAAGTTTATTGTGTACGATGTTTGAACTCGGGGAGAGCACAGAGTTGGTGAAATGTGATAGGCACTGTTGACTGTGACGTCAAAGCCTATCTCAGCCACTGTGAGGATATTAATGGCGTCAAGGAATTACTGTAAATTGACTCTGATGGTGGGAAATTGTATTATATTGAACTGATCAATATAATACAATCAATATAATAAATCAGGTTGTTTGTGAATGTCTTGGTGAACTGAAACCACCAAGACATTCACAAACAACCTGATTACAATTTAAAGTTTGAACAAAGGAGTATAATATCGATGCTGATTAAGGGATTATTGTATTTAAAGGTTTTTCACTATTGAAAGATATTTATATATTTTGCATTACACATATTTTAACATTTGAGGGTTGGTCATAAATTTATTGTTAATGATGGGTAGTATAAGAGATAAACAAATAGTTAATTTTATTTTTTGATAAATTTTTATGTTAATTAGCCAATGTTGACTAGATCTGTCAGAGATTGGAAATATACGAGATATTTTAGTATTTTAAGGTGCAGTTTAAATATGCTCATTAAAATATCAATTGTATCTAGACTTCGAAATAAAACCATGTATTATGGTTGACAGCATTTTGTGCCCCTTAATAAAGGAATTAAAAGTTATAAATGAGTGATAACTTGTTATTAAATATCTCACAACACTTTTCATACTGTTTTCCTTTATAGTCGTTATCTTAGTTCAATGTGTTGAGAAAATATTGGGACCAAGGTGAGATGTGAAATATTGATGATTCGATCTATAACGATGGGCAGACTACTGAGAAATATTTGTCCACCATCGATATTCCTGAAAGTGTCTATCAAAGCCAAACTATTCACATCCGATTCTTTAATTAAATTATTATAAACATTCCTTTCCCAACTAGTAATAAAGTAATAACTGCTCACACATATCACATTATGTGATAAACGTCACATTTACTCATTTAGTTTGCAATCACATAGTCAACTATATAAGTATAAGTTTTAGCACAGTGCATACGTATTAATTAAAAGCATACACATTTAATGATTTTTATTTATCAGACGTTGTTTTTAAAGTTATTATATTAGATATAACTGATTGTATTTTATCTGTAATAAAAAATCACATAATAATTAGTTGAAATAATACAAGTTAAGTCTATTAAAGGTAAGGTGTACGTAAAGTAGGAAAGAGTGGGGTTTCCATCAACATACATGTAACATAAGTTTTCAAAACCTTGTCCTTTATCAAATATGGTATATACACGTAACTTTAATTACTGATATCCTCACAATTATTTATATTTCTTATAAGTTGTTGATTTTTGTATGTTGTTTTGTAACAAGACTTTAATGTATCATCAAATTCATTTACTTAATCCAAAATATTTCAAATAAATATTTTATGGTACGATAACATTGACATGTCAAGTCATTATTACTTCTCCAAAGTTCTACGTTAGTGATCGAGTAATTGTTAAGGGCTCAGCTTGATTAAGGAAAGGCTGTAATCAAATTAGTGAATCAAGATAGAACATCTGACCCTTCAACTTTTATTCAGGTAACAAACTACAACACATCCCACTTAGGGACAGTCGTACGGTGTTTTAAGTCTAAAAATTAAAAATACAGTTAACTAATTGTTCTGATACAAAATTATACTTTATGGAACAAAATTATATACAAAAATTAACTACCAATTAAATTATTCCTAGAAAAAAAACTTTAATGTGAAAGCGTTTCCATATTTTTTCCACCTTGTACATATTTTTCTATGTAATTCTATACAAAAAATACTTTGCAGTATTTTTTTCAGTACACTTTTTTAAATAATAAGCTACTAAAAATGTTGTTGATACAGCATAATGATGTTCTATGAGCTATCTGCTTATTTTCAGGAATAACGTGTACATTTATACCATGTATGAGTAACGTTTCTATTTGTATTTATTATATTATTTACAGAATAACTACAGTTTTATGCTTGCCTATGAACCATGTATCGTCACTGCCAGCCACAACGCCGAATGTAAATCACTTCATTGAATTAATAATATTTTCATTAGACCTGTCATCCACAGCAAGGCGAAGCATGCTCTGTGATGTGGTTTGAGTTTACCATAAATGTGACTTATACGTGAAATATACCACAATAACTGAATTATTACCGTTAGTTTCTAAAATCCTTAGTTGTTTTGACAGCTTTAAACTCAACTTCTACGGAGTTTGTAAATATTTAACAAGCTTGTTACTGTCAAATATTTTCCATCCACTAATGTTTCATGAACAATTTTCTGAACAGAAATTCACTTATAACGTTTAAAAATGTTTTTAACTTTTACATTAACATTGTTTTCACATTTGTTATTATACTTCGAACTTTCTAAAAACGTATCCAAATAATGGATAAGTAGGATATTGCTACAAGACTGTTTTTTTTTTTTTTTTTTTTTTTTTTTTTTTTTTTTTTTTTTGTACTAATCAATTCATAACTGATGAATTAGTTAGTTGAATCTATAATTTTAAAGTTTGAATTATGATTTTAATTTTACATATTACCTTCTTTTAGTTATACATGGCAATTTCTCTCAAAATTTAGAACAAGGGGTTAATACACTCGCAGATCGCCAATATTTATACATTGTGTCTAAAAAGTCAACCCCCCCCCCACCATAAATGTTTACCAAAGGAAATATGGTGGGTGGTCTACTAGAAGCAAAATAAAGAACATTTATTCAGCAGTTTAATGATAAAAATGAACCAATAACAAACTAGAGAGATTAAAAAAGACACTGCAATGTAAAAATAAATTTAAGAAATAATAAATGATTTTGAATTTGAAATTTGAATTTGAATTGAACATCCTGATCAGCATATTACTTTTTTAATAGTTTGCTGTCTCTGACCGAGATCCAGGCGATGGGAATACCATGACCTTTCTTTTGCATGTTATTTTGTATTGTTAATTAGTTAATGTATAAGAACCATTGAGGTTAGTAAGTATGCTGCGCTTCATTGTTATTTGGTCAAATGAAGATAAAGTTGACATTTATTTCATTCATTGTTTATCACTAATTATGTACAATGCAAATAGATGTCTCTCTAATGTTGAAGAAAATTGAAGGAAAATCTTATTAGAACCGTTTGATCTTTATGTCTTATTAGTAAGTTAACTAAATAGTTTTATAAAGTACAATACACATTTCTGGATTTATATAATATTTATATGTGTAATATTTACAAAAATAAAAAAATATTTTAAATAATTGTACATATAATATAGATACTGGTTTATTTTGAAAACTAGTAAATATAAAAATATGGAAATGTATAAACTGGTTCACGAGTTAGGGCTACTAGTTTAATAAATTGAATACTAACTATAATTAAGTACCCTTTTATTCATTTTTATAATAATACACGACCGGTATCGGCTCCTAGGCCATCTTCAGATTAATAAATAAATCAATTTATTATAGGTTATATTATTTACAATCTGAAGATGGCCTAAGAGCCGAAACCGGTCATGTTATAAAAATGAATAAAAGGGTACTTAATAATAGTTATTATTCAATTTATAACAATATGAATTAGGCTAAATAATTGAATTAATTTTGTAATTACTGTATAGAGATTTGTCACATGAGGGTCCACGCGGTAAACCACCCTCGCACAAACTGAGCCCTACCGAAGGTAAAAGAGGATATAACAACTCAGGAGAGTAAAGATAAAAGAAAAAATCTTAATAGAAAAATACTGCTTATTTCCATACTTGAAATTACTTATATAGTATTAGATAGTAAAACAGATTTACATAGAATTATTATTATTATTATTATTTATTTTCTTTTTTTTAACGAATTAAAACAATAATTACAGATAAGACATAGAACCGTACTTGTAGCTGTTGTACTGACCAAAAGAAGAAAGGTTTAGACCTCAAGGCTTTAAAAAAATGTAACAAAAGGAAAACAAGTTACAATAGGCAGAGGAAAGCAAGTTTGGTACTCCGGATTTAATGCAGGGTGTCGCGGTTTCAAATCCCGAGAGGTCCAAATAAATTTAGCTTGATGGGTTTGGACTGCTGTTCCGTTTGGATGGTCAATAAAACAGTGCCTCTGGATTTAAATACATTATAAGTACAATGAAATTACAACTGTCGGCCTAAAATTAATTCAATGAAATTATTACTACAATTTTACTAAAAACGAACATACTATGTATCACACAAACATGGGAGCAGCTAGTCGAGAGACGAATGCCATAAGGTACAATGGTACAACGATAAATAAATAATAGTTCAATATAAATGAATAGGTCATAGAACAGGATAGAACAGTAGCAAGTATTTTTAATATATTGACAAACGAAGACTATGGAGGATAAACTAAGTAAAAAAAAACAAATTCAATAAGTTTCAAGAAGAGTAAAACTATAATATTAAATTACAATGAAAATATAAAATAGTAAAAAATATCAATAAAGTGATCGAATGCTATAATCGATCCTCTCGATTCAACTATATGTCTAACCAGTAGTCAGTCTAAATTGCTCTGGCCAGTCTAGCTCTTACCTAACATGTTCATATAAACGTAACCTGAATGTTTTTGAAAAAGAAATCATTATTTTTTTAACACCTTGATTATTTTATGGTGAAGTTTGGGGAAACGTAAAATAATGAGTACAATTCAATGTTGCCTTTCCAGATTGACAGGGTATGGGGAATTAGATGTTGCTAGTTTTTTCAAGATATTCTTTTGAGTGAAATTAACATGAGTTTGCTAAGAATTTTACCAAAGCAACATGACTCATAAATACGAGGATTTTTAGGAAAAATTATAAATTCAATTAGCCATCTCATTGAATTGGGTAAAATTAAAAAACTCTATAATAATTCTAATAACTTCTAAAATGAAATTTCACGTGACAGGGGTTCACATTAAAAATATTTGACTCACGTCCAAATTACGTGAGTCAAATATTTCTCACTCACGTTGAATGAGAGGCGTTGAAATGATTAGTACAGTTTATGAAAACGTCCTCTGTTGGTGATGGAGACACCTCATTTATTGAGATGTTAAAATTGTTCATTCATTAAACACTCCTCGATTGGTCATGTAGAAGTTCACCGAAGGAAATCATATCATCTCAATTTGTTTATAAATTAGGGTAGGTTTCATGACACACAGAGGAAAAGTTGAAGTTGGTCATTAGTGTTCAAGGGCCTTAACAGGACCACCATTATACTTATTTCTCGCATTTTCAGTTACAAGCCCACCCAAAATTATAGATACACAGTCATCACTATGTGTTATTTTTTACTCTCTTAGAGTTAGTTAATTTACTAAATTCTTACTTTTGCTGTAAACTATCAAGTCTAAGTTGTTCAATATTTTGTTCCATTTAGGACAAAATAAATTAATCCAATGACTATACTTAGTCCCAGTTTACGTAAATTAAGCTTGGTAAAATTAATTTCACGTAAAATTATATGTATGGAATATAAATAAACAATATAACGATTCCAACAAAAACTGTATTAGTAGTTTTTTTTTTTTTTTATTTTTCTCCAATATGCGTTAGCATAGGGAAAGTATTGTGATTGTCAAAAACAATTTTTTTACAAGTTGGTCTAAATATCCATTTTAGGGTCCCCTGAACTCTAAACGGTTTTTTTTTATTTATGTCTGTTCCTAAGGATGGATTACTGTAATGTGGCCGAAACGTCGGCAATGTTTGTACATAGCCCCGAAAACCTAGAATTTTTAAGTGATAGGGACAACCGTAGAAGCCTATCCATGAAGGTATAATAATGTCGTATTAAGACATAAACACACATAAAAGGAGTGAGTGTCATACTTCACCATCGGAATTGGCAAGTCATAAAAGGAGTGAGTGTCATACTTCACCATCGGAATTGGCAAGTCATAAAAGGAGTGAGTGTCATACTTCACCATCGGAATTGGCAAGTCATAAAAGGAGTGAGTGTCATACTTCACCATCGGAATTGGCAAGTCATAAAAGGAGTGAGTGTCATACTTCACCATCGGAATTGGCAAGTCATAAAAGGAGTCAGTGTCATACTTCACCATCGGAATTGGCAAGTCATAAATGGAGTGAGTGTCATACTTCACCATCGGAATTGGCAAGTCATAAAAGGAGTGAGTGTCATACTTCACCATCGGAATTGGCAAGTCATAAATGGAGTGAGTGTCATACTTCACCATCGGAATTGGCAAGTCATAAAAGGAGTGAGTGTCATACTTCACCATCGGAATTGGCAAGTCATAAATGGAGTGAGTGTCATACTTCACCATCGGAATTGGCAAGTCATAAATGGAGTGAGTGTCATACTTCACCATCGGAATTGGCAAGTCATAAAAGGAGTGAGTGTCATACTTCACCATCGGAATTGGCAAGTCATAAAAGGAGTGAGTGTCATACTTCACCATCGGAATTGGCAAGTCATAAATGGAGTGAGTGTCATACTTCACCATTGGAATTGGCAAGTCATAAATGGAGTGAGTGTCATACTTCACCATCGGAATTGGCAAGTCATAAAAGGAGTGAGTGTCATACTTCACCAAAGAAATTGGCAAGTCATAAATGGAGTGAGTGTCATACTTCACCATCGGAATTGGCAAGTCATAAATGGAGTGAGTGTCATACTTCACCATCGGAATTGGCAAGTCATAAATGGAGTGAGTGTCATACTTCACCATCGGAATTGGCAAGTCATAAAAGGAGTGAGTGTCATACTTCACCATCGGAATTGGCAAGTCATAAATGGAGTGAGTGTCATACTTCACCATCGGAATTGGCAAGTCATAAAAGGAGTGAGTGTCATACTTCACCATCGGAATTGGCAAGTCATAAATGGAGTGAGTGTCATACTTCACCATTGGAATTGGCAAGTCATAAATGGAGTGAGTGTCATACTTCACCATCGGAATTGGCAAGTCATAAAAGGAGTGAGTGTCATACTTCACCATCGGAATTGGCAAGCCATAAATGGAGTGAGTGTCATACTTCACCATCGGAATTGGCAAGTCATAAATGGAGTGAGTGTCATACTTCACCATCGGAATTGGCAAGTCATAAATGGAGTGAGTGTCATACTTCACCATCGGAATTGGCAAGTCATAAAAGGAGTGAGTGTCATACTTCACCATCGGAATTGGCAAGTCATAAAAGGAGTGAGTGTCATACTTCACCATCGGAATTGGCAAGTCATAAATGGAGTGAGTGTCATACTTCACCATCGGAATTGTGAGTGTCATACTTCACCATCGGAATTGGTAAGTCATAAATGCGTTGTAAATGGATAACAAGTAGTGTCTTTAGTTACATCCAAGTAACTGATTCATATAACATCTTGCACTCCAACATGTTAAAATATACAAGAGCCCTACGTTGAAGAATTGTTATTTTTATTCATATGTGAGACACTAACACAGCCTTGATCGTATTGTAATACGAATATGAATGATCCCATCAGTGTGGGATGAGTGTGATTGACCTGTGTAGTCTTGTTACTAACTAAGGTTGACTGTTCTTTAGAAAGAGCTTTAATCAACAGCCAGGGAAACTATGGTACCAACAGCTTTACTTGGAATTCGAACCACGTAGCATTGGTCTGATTTTAAGCTAACGATAAGCAGGATTACTCATTTTTCTTCCATACGCAACACTCGCACACCGACTACCACCCAACACTTACTAGTAGTCTCCACGCAATGGGAGTCACTCAGTGGACGGCCGGGTTGGTATTAAAAGGACTCAGTATTAATAACTTCAATTCAATGTTTCAAATTTAATCAATTGTGTTGTTAGACTTGGGTCGTGTTTTGGACCTATGGTTAACTCACGTTGTAAAATTACGTGAGTTGGGCTAGCAGTCCTTAAGTCGAGCTTGATCCAATTAGGGAAGTGGGAGATAATCCAATTTGTGGGCGAAGGATCTAGAACATTAAACACTTCTACTTTGATCTAGCTTACAAGAAAAAAAGCATTCCACTTTACATTAGCCAATTGTCATACATTAATAGATTTTTCTCTGTGAAATTGTTGAAGATATTTATTACTTTTAAATTTATGCGACTGTTTCACAGAATTATGTGCCAATATAATTCTATATTGGTCTGACTTGGGTTACAGAGGACATTCAGTAGTTTATAAACCGAACCATTTAGTATTGGTCTGATTTTCAGCTCATTGAAAAGCCTCATAATCAGTTCATCTGGACTCTGACCACCACCCTACACGGACACTCCAGACTTCTCTAGTAGTGTCCAAACCGATAGTAACAATTGAGCAGACACCATGTCAGTATTAAGAGGACTCCGCACAGAACGTATCACCTACCATCTCTACAACATGTTGCCTTTTATAGTAAAAATGGGTGAAATCACGTTGATTGGATGATTTCAGTCTGTGGTTCATGAATTCATCCGTTCAAAATTGCCAACTACACAATACCACAACAAGCTGAATATTTGAACCCTTGAGATGTTTCAATCACCAATATTTTTATTGGCTTTGTTAATTGGCCATTGGTTCTCTGAGGTGTCAGTCAAACTCTCTGTCTATTTACGTTTCATTTTGTGGGAGTTTAACCCAGACATTTTAATTTATATTCTTAATTCTAGTCAAAAGTTGAAATGTAGATATAAATAGGGATTGAAATATATATAGTTGGATGGATGTGAAGTGGGAAGAAGAAGTTATTGTGGATGGAAGGATGTGAGGTATATCGAGGAATGTGTTCAGTTTATGTATGGTTGGGTAAGTGGGCCAGTAATACTGTTTGTGTGTGAGTGGGTCAATATTACCAAATATTTATTGGTGGTTTTAATATTGCTAGGTAACTTTTTGTAAGATAAATTCGGGAAATATTAGGTCTATTTAACTCTTTAAAAAATCCAGATTAAAGCAGTGATTAAAACTTATCAACACAATAATTTATTTTTTAAGATATCAACTAACCCCTCTTTCCTATCTCTAGGCTTTATGTTGCAAGTCATTCATACTGTGTATTTTTAAGATTTTTTTACAACATTTTAAAATTCTTTTATAATTTAGTATAACTATCAGCTATCGTATATAGAAAAGTTTAATTAAAAAACAGATGCTAAATTTAAACTTTCATTTTCCTCTTTCTCATTTCCTCCTATGAAAAACTGAAACTATAAATACGACCAACAGATGCATCTGAAGAAATGACATTTTAGGAAAAATCTGTGACCTATGTCAATCAATGTTGAAAAGTCTACATTTATTTTGTTGTTTGTTTTTAATGGAAAAACGTTTTTATCAGTTTGTGTTCTATTTCACTTCTTAATTTTTTCAAAAGCAACAAGTACTTTGTATGGATAGATTTTCATATTAGAATATAAAGACAGAATATAGAAGATAATGGACCTACGTCAACCTCACATAACTTAGGTTAACTTTTTCAGCTCATTAAGGATGTAATATGATATTTAAATCTTCTCAACAATTTTTAAGTCAGTAAATTTGCACAGTTAAAATGTGTTTTGTTAATTTTTCTCAAATTTATATATACTATGTCAACTAGTTCTAAGTATGTACAACAATTAATTTACTATAATCTGTAAGGCACTGGTGGCGCAGTGCTGTAACCCAGCTACATGGGGACAAAGTGTTTGGGAGATTGTAGGCGATAGGTTGTATGCTCGGTCCTCTTAATACCGGCATGGCGTCTGCTTAATGGTTGCTATCGGCGTGGACATTACTAGAGAATTCTGGGGTGTCCATGTTGGGTGGTAATCATTGTGCGGATGTTGTGTGGGGGAGATAACTGAGTATCAAACTTGTCAATTAGCTGAAAATCAGACCAGCACTAAGTGGTTCGGATTCCACGTAAAGCTGTAGGTCCCTTAGTTGCCCTGGCTGTTGGGCTATTAATAAATTGCCCTTTCTGAGGAACAGTTGAACTCAGTTAGTAACCAGACTACACTCATCCACACTCATCCTACACTCATAAAACCAATCATATTCGCCTTAAAGTACGCACAACTTTGTGTCGGCGTCTCATATGTAAGAATGTTAAGAATGTTAACCTTTACAGTTTGGTGGATCAGTATTAATACTTAGGTTAATATTGTATGTTTTTTTTAAGTTAAAGGATGTCTTATTTCTTCAGGCCAAGTTACTGCTAATAAGCCCTCTCTAACACTTAAACTGGAGACCAATGGCCTAAAAGTGACATATGAACCACCACCAGAGACCGGGAAGACGGGCTGCATGCAAGGTCGGGACAGTTGAACCGGTTACCCATCCAAGGAACAACCACGCTTGATAATGCTATTGTTAAATATGACTTCTGTTCAATTTATTGTTTGTACTATCTACCAATACTCAATATCTTATTAAGGAAATTAATCCATGTTATATTTGTACTTTTGTGTAATAAATAACATGTTCAAACTTTTTTCAAGACTCATTCAAAATATATTTTGATATTTTCTCCAATGCATTCATAGAATTATTACAAAGACATTGAATTATAAATAAATGCAAGGTATATAATTAATCAATAAATATATAATCTTTTATATTCAATGAAAATCCTATTTGAAACTACTAAGATTGTTTTTTAATTAAAATGCACTGTGATTTCAAAAAATTAGGTTACTTTCTGAGTGATAGTAAAAAAAAAATGCTGTCATGTAATTGATTTGCTGTAGAATAGTTGTAACACTGAAACTAATTGCCATATCTAGTATCAAACAGATTATCAGATATGAGTTGCTGGTGCATGTTTTAAGGTAAATATGAATTATTACATGAGTGTAGGATGAGTGTGGATAATCTGTGTAGTCTGGTTACTAACTGAGTTTGAATAATGCTCATAACGGGTCATTTATTAATAGCCCAAAAGCTAGGGCAACTAAGAGAACAGCTTTACATGGAATCCGAACCACAAGCCTGATACTCAGTTCTCTCCCCTTCACAACATTCGGGCACTAGCTCCCACCCAACATGGACACCCCATACATATTAAATTATGTAAATATATATATATATATATATATATATATATATATATATGTATGTATTAGAAATATTTTAATTCATTAAAATATTACCCAACCGACCATTTTGCGTTACATTTTCTAATATGTGCAAAAACAAATTTAAAATTATATTTTTAGTTACGTTGATAACTTGAACAGGATATAAGTTATATCACCGCAATCTGGTCATCAAGATAATTTCCGCCATTTGGGTTGTCTGTCTCACCTTGGTTACCTCACTAAAAGATTATATAGGTAACCATTTATCGTGTGTTTTTTTATGATGTCATCATACTAAAGTTGGCTGTAAACCTACATCAATATCCGGGCAGCTGATTGAATCTTTTAGTCAATTAGGATTAACATTTTGTCTTAACCTGTTGTTCGTCTATCAATTTTCTAGTGTCTGTGCGATTAAAAACAGCCGTCCTTTCTAAAAGTCATTATTATATTTTCTAAGTTATATATAACTTTAACTTCCTTTTGTTACACTAAAACTAAATATTAAATTACTCTTCTTCTCACGTAAATTACAGTTTATTTTTCTTGCTCAAATAATGGACTATAGAAACAAGAAGACTATCGCGCCATATGTTCAAGAACGTTTATATTCAAGAAGACATAAAGCTAATTGTCTCAGAATCTAAAATTACTCTTTTGCTGACGATACCGTGTGGTGGGTTAAGCTAAGGGTGAGGACCAACACCAAGAGAGGTTTACAAGTACTATGAAACAATTATCTCCCTGGTATACAATAAATGGTCTAAAATGTAATGTAGATAAAACTAAACTTACTGTATTCAAAAGTAGACATGATGCTCAGATTCTCCCACAAGTAAATGATGTAATGTATACAGATAACATACAATTTCTGGGACTACATCTAGACGAAGATATTAGGTGGAATGAACATGTCTTAAAACTTAGTGAGAAACTTTACAATAGCTTGTTTCAGTGTACGGAATATTTTTCCAGCATTTAACATAAAAGCAAGTAAGTCAATATATTACTCAAAAAACCTCTACAGTCATTAAAAATATGGAGTAGTTTCTGAAACTCCTCTTCAAACAGAGTATTTAAAATGTAGAAAGAGCCCCATTCGTCTCATTGCAGGTGCCAGAAGCAAGGACTCTTGCAGGTGTTTGTTTGGGCAGCTTGAGATCCCTCCTTTTGATTTGGTGTATTCTTTTGATTAAATCATTATGAAAGATTAATATGTCAAGATGCACACCACTACAATAAGAAGAATTGGGAGTTTCTACTGAATCCCCTTTACAGACTGACATTTTTAACAAATTGACCATTTTATATGCGTCTTGAAGTGTCAAATAAACTGCCAACTATTAATAAAAACATAAAATCCATACGGACACTTAAAAGTACTCAGAAAAGTACATTATTTATTATATCATACTATTTTGTTGAAGAATTGTTGTGACCAAAACCCTACCTAAGGTCGTCCATTATAACTAAGTGTCCAAACCTGTTACATTTTATTTATTCTGTATATAGTTTTTTGTAATTATTGTACTAACTTTGGTAGTTATTATTTATTGTTAGCTTTAGTAAACTGAACTTTTAAAAATATATACATGGTACATGTTTGCTTTTGTAAGTTGAATGTAGAGTAATAAAATATGTATCAATTTATATTTAGTTTGTGTTTTATAGGTCTAGTTATTGTATTCCTTGCATTGTTTACAACTTGCCATATAGCTTTAGCCAATTATGTATTTGTGGATATGCTTGTTTTCTAAACATTTTCAGTCGTTGGCCGAGATCTGTTTACCTCTGGGCTGCAACTACTTTCCTATTATTGATAATAGGTTAATAGACTATAATACATATTATAGTTAATTAACCTGTCAGTTCATATTGATCCTGCACCTGTCAGTAGGTTTTGTTGAGCCTAAAAGCTTCCTGCTTTGGTTTGGTTTTTACTCAAGGTCTCTGGGAATGTTGAGTCCAAGGCTATTTTTGAGGTCTAATTAGTAATACCAATTATTTAATGTTCAATGAGTAGTGAAATTGTGTTCTACTTATCATAATTGAGTTAATTTGAATTTCATATTATTGTGTTGACGTACATAAAAATATATTTATTCATCTTTGACGTAAATAAAGAATTTGAGCTTAGACAATACACTTAAAACTGACAAATATTTTCTTGTGACTTTCTACATATATTTTAGGTATAGATGTATCAATATTTAGATATACGTAATTGTAAGAAGCTTTATTTATCATCAGACTTCAATCTAAATTAATATTTCCAACCTGTTTTTAATTCTTCAGTTTTATCAAATTTTGTCAAGATGGTTTACCAACTATAAAAAAACCCTAATTACATTTACACTAATATAAATTCAACAAACTAACAATTTTCAGCTAATTATTAGTGATTATTCAGTTCATATGAAATGAAAAATGTCTTTATTGTTCACAAGAGGTGAAGGTAGGGCTGCAAATCCCTCTCTACCACTTAACCTTCAAACTATGGATCACATAGTTAATGACTGCCCATGGTATTATTTTCAAGGGGGGTTAGCTGGTCTTCATTTAATCGGAGAAGCTGGTGTTGAATGGTTAACAAACATGGATTTAATTCTGTGACAGGAGATATTTTTTTGTCTTATTTTTAATCTTATTATTTTGTTGGCTGGCCTATGAAAGTCATAGGCTAAATATATAGCTGATTATTAGAGAAACAATAAAAACGAATCATTGCATAGTGTATGATCAAAAAAATAATAATTTTCATTTGACTGTTTATTTAATATTGTGTTTTATAAATTTTATCATCATAACCAGTTGTAAGTGGGGTAGGAAATAAAAATACTTTATTTAATAAAAAAACGGAGATAACGTGTGTACTATATATTGGGTGTTAGTTGCAATGTGAAATATTCACCATCTTATAAACCTAACAGTGGCTGTGATGTTGACAAAACCTCCCTGAGGGGAACTGTCCTCGACTTACGTATGGAGCTTTTTACTGTATAAACATTCATATCTACCCACTCAACTTTTATTTTACTAGCCTTTATTTGTTGCCAATATTATTTGTTCAATTGTAATAATTATTACATATATTGAAATACTGAAAATATTAAAATCAAAGTACCATTAATTCAATAAATAAGTAATGCCAGCACATACAATACAAACTGACATTTGGAACAGAAATGTGTTCAGGGAGATGGTTGTTATCGGAATTTCGGTCAGAGGGCGATGGGAAAAATAACCAGAACATCTTGATCAAGTAAAAGAAAGAGAGCTGATTCTGAAAGAATGAAAAAATTGTTGGTACAAAAAACGCAAACTTATCAAAACTGCAATTACTGTACTTTGTGTGATCTGATTGGGCCAATATGTGAGTGAATAATAAGTCAATCATAAGCTAGTTGTGTTTTATAATTTCCAGTCTAGGCAATCATTAGTATGGTTTTTAAGATTCCATCCAATCAATGTTGTTTCTCAGACTTAAAAACAAATTATCATTAGTTGATCCAATACTTTATATTGGCTGTTCAGGACACACAAGGGTCCGAAATATTGTTTTATGAGATTATATATATAGAATAAAGTATTTATATTATCAAAGAACGTACAATTAAAGAACAACAAGCCCAACCCACTGCCTGACTTTAGAAATCAGGCAAACCTGCAACCAAAAACTGAAAAACACTTTAACTACAACTCCAACAAGCCCAAGCCACTCTCTGACATCAGGAATCATAAAAACCTGCAACCAAAAACTGGACAATATTCTGACTGTACCCCCAATAATTCAGAGTCACTCTTTGACATCTAAATATACAAGAACCATTGACGAGAAACTAACTGACGTCATGACAGACTCTCAAAGTATCAACACATCTGGTCGAGAGGACAGCGTAACCATTCATGGTGCAAAGCACACATATCTTTCAAACAAGAACACAAGAAGAAACTTACACAGTGTTTCTCTTCAAGCTGCTAAATTAAAAATGAACTTGAACAAGTCTCCACCAACTAATGCAAAAATAAGGCTAGCAGATGAAAAATATGAAGATTTCTTTTCAAAAAATATAGACTTCTATAAAAAGCTCATGAGAATAGACTATACCTCCATCAGAGCTGACCTGCCATCGGTCAACAACACTTTTGCAACTCCTCTCTTGTCTCACGTGCTCTCAACACAACAGACTAACTCTCCTCCCAAGACCCAAAGTCAGACTCTACCACAAGCTGATGTACAACATCCCATCTATTTTTACTACATAGCAACAAGACAAACAGCAAAATAAAAGTACAATAATAAACAAAGGACAAAGACTCTCCTCAAAAATTACTCTTCTCCACCAAAACATAAAGTATATAGAAAACAAATGAGAGCAACTCAATCAATTATTACATGACACCTCTCCAAATATATTAGTACTAACAAAACATGGTCTAAAGCAGAATGAATTGCAAAATATATTACTTCCTGGATACAAGCTAGCGGCAAATTTCTGCCGACCACAACATAAGTATGGAGAAGTAGTTATTTTCATAAAAGATGACACAGTGGTTGAGGCAGAATCTAAAATGTGGAAGATCTCGGTGAATAACTTACCTGTGAAATAGCAGTAGTACCTCTAAACATAAACAAAACTAACATCACTATATTCATGAACATTATACAAGGTACAAAAACAGTTTACCAACAAATCAACATAGACTGTCCAAGTATGAAGATTCTCCTTATTATTTGGGGCCTAAGATTTTTAATAGGTTGTCTGATACCTTCCAAAACATAACTACTTTCTCAACTTTTAAGAAGGAACTGAAACAATGGCTTCTGCAAAAAGCATATTATTCTCTTAGTGAATTTTTCTGTTAACATTTTGTTGTGTGTAAATGTATGTATGGACAAGTCACTGGGTCTATGATTAAAAACAGACTGTAATGTGATGTATAATACAATAAATAAATAAAATAAATAAAATATAGTTGGAGTGCACAGACCACCACAAGCAAATTTAGAAGATGTCCTCAGAATGCTGTCACAAGTTTTAGAAAAAAAACAACCTCATAAAAGTAACATAGTTCTGTTTGGTGACAAACATTGATTGCTGAAAGGCACACAAATCATAAAACAGGCTCGAAGAGACTTTATAGCCTATAACATCAACAGACTATTGCACCAACTAGAATCACTTATCGCTCAGCTTCCTCAATTGACTGTGTTTGTACAAACCTCCCCATAGAGAGACTCAGAGTGCACATACTTGATATAGGTCTATCAGATCACAAAGGACAACTCTGTGTGCTGGACATTGCCACTGAGCAATCTAGACATATATACCAATTCAGAAGACAAATTAATGTTAACACACTCAACCACCTAAAACTCAACCTTGCACAACAAACATGGACGGAAGTTTGCTCAACGATATCAGCTGATGAGACCTATAACAGTCTCCCATTGAATTTGTTTAAAACATATTTAGAGGAAAGAACCCAATATGTTGTAATTGGTAATAGTACCTCTAGTCATTTATCAGTAAATAGCGGTGTGCCTCAGGGCTCTGTCCTCGGGCCTCTGCTATTTCTAATAATTATTAATGACCTCAGTGTTAATGTGCCTGCAGGAGTAATACTCTTTGCGGATGACACTACTGTCATCACTAGACATAAAAATTTGCAGCCAGGCGATAGTGGACTCAAAATCAAATTTGGATATTGTTGGAAATTGGTTGGCTGCAAATAAATTGGCCCTAAATACGGAAAAGACTAAAACTGTGGTGTTCAGCTTAAAAGAAATACCTAGCACTGATAATATCAATATTAATCCTCCTTTTCTTGGTATAATATTTGACCAACTACTAAATTGGCATCACCACATAATTAGAATAAAAAAAATATTAAGCAAAAGTGTGTATGCCTTAAAACGACTTTGCGGGGAAATCGATGAGGATAGTCTCCGGCAGGCATATTTTGGGCTTTTTCAACCTCACTTGTCATATGGCCTTATTGTATGGGGAGGCTCCTCTCATGCTCAGGAAGTATTTTTATTACAAAAAAAGCCATACGAATTATGGCTAAGATTAATAAGTTTGAAGACTGCAGAGGGTTTTTTTTTTAAATTTAAAATACTAACCCTCTATTCTTTATATATATTGCAATGTTTGCTCTACCTAAGAGCAAATTTAAACAAAATTGAGCTGAGAGGAGCGATCCATAGCCATGAGACAAGATATTGCAATGATGTAAACCTGCCTCAGGTTAGACTAATTAAAAGTGATAAGAGTCCACTAATAATGGCTAGTAAATTGTATAATACAATTCCGTTAGAAATTAGACAACTTAACAAGAAAGATTTTAAAAAGACTCTGCATGAATTCTTAATCAAGCATCCATTTTATTCTGTAACTGAGTTTGTGACGCAGAAATGGACTTTAGAGAGTAGACCAGTGCTGTCTGTATCTTATGACTAAGCCAATGTATTTTGTGAAATATCTAATGGCATTAAAAATATCTATCTATCTATCCTGAATACTATAACTATGGAAATGAATGCAGCATGCCCATTGAAGAAAATCAGGCAGAGGAAAGGTCATGGTTAGTTAAAAAGCTTTTCAAACTACAATGAGAGAAATTAACCAACTAAAGCAAGACTATCTATAATTGTTTCGTAGGTATGAATATACAGGGCTAGAGAGAGACAGATTGGCCATGGCCAATAAAAAGATGCAATACGATCTAACTAGACTGAGGAAACTAAGGCAAGAGAGTGCACCATATACAGCAGTCCAGCAACAAATCCAAAGCAGCTTGGGAAATAGTGAACCGCGAGAGGACTACAAAAAGAGGGGAGAAAAAGAATACACCCACCAAACTTATTACTAAAGGGAAAACCATAGAGCAACCTGATGACATTGCAAAAGAATGTAACATATACTTCTCAAACATTGCAGAGAACACATTAAGAGCAGCAAGAAATCTGAAAATACCAACTATTACTACATCTAGGCCTAGGCTAATAGAGACAAAGCTCATCCTAACAGACACAACTGTGAAGGAAGTCGAAGAAACCATCTTCTCCCTCAAGAATAAAACATCTAGTGGTCTAGATGAAATATCTGCTGAGCTGGTAAAACTTTGTGCTGAAACAATCATTGCTCCTCTTTTAGATGTTATAAACAAATCCTTCAGAAGTGGCATTTCCCCTCAGCACTCAGAGTATTAAAAGTATACCCAAACCTGAAGAAAGAAGCCTCCTTCAACCTCAGTAATTAGTGTCCAATTTCCATAATTCCCACCTTTTCCAAAATCTTTTAGAAAATAGTCCTGAAAAGGCTCATAGACCAATTAACTCAATTTGACCTTCTCACTGACTGCCAACACGGTTTTATAAAAGGTAGATACAGCAACAGCTTTAACAGACCTAGCAGAATTTATTATTGATCATATTGACAAAGGCAAATACACCACTGGTGTTTTCCTTGACTACTCAAAAGCGTTTGACTGCCTTAGCCATGATATTATTCTTGACAAGTTAGAGGTACTAGGAGTCCAGGAAACTACTAGGAAATGGTTTGAAAGCTATCTCAAAGGACGGAGTCAACTGGTAGAGCTCAGTCACATGGAAAATGGTGTTACACGAACTGTAAAATCAAAGTTGTATTCAATTGTAAGAGGAGTACCACAAAAATCAGTTCTTGTGCCCCTACTATTTATTGTCTTGACAAATGACTTCCCTGACTACATCAAAGATCACAGCTCAGTGGTGATGTACGCGGATGACACGGCCCTTCTGCTGAAAGGAGACACAATAGAAGACCTCAAGCATCAATACTTACACTGCCCTAAACCTGATGTATGACTACTGCCTTGCTAATAATTTGGTAGCAAACCCCACTAAAACAAAACAGATCAACTTCAGTAGAAGAGGTGAACGAATTCCGGCCCTTCCTGATATCGACCTTGTTGACCAAAGTAGCCTTTTGGGTATAACACTAGACTCAAATTTTAAATGGGCTCCATGTGTTAATACCTTGTGCAAGAAACTCAACTCTGCTTTATATGTAATAAGAAGAATAAAATGCATCAGCAACATAGAAGCAGGAAATATGGCATACTTCACTCTGTTTGAGATATACTTGAGATATGGTGTAGTAGTCTGGAGTGGTACATCCACTACCAACTTAAATCGTACACTCACCATACAGAAGTCAGCTATAAGATCCATAGCAAACCTAAAAGCACAAGACAGTTTTAGAGAAGAATTTAAAAACCTCAAAATTAAAACAATAATCTCAAGTTACATACAGGCAGTAATACTCCATGATGATAAATCATGACTCCCAAAAGAACCAAGATTTACTCCTGACACAAGATACTCATCAAGAATTCCCGTTGCGAAACACAGGACAGCTCTTTATGAAAAAAACCATCATTCATTTGGACCAAACTCTACAACTATCTCCCTGCTGACTTCAAACTACTGATAGGCGAAGCGCTGAAACACAGACTGAACTCCTGGTTGACAGATCCACTCCACTCTACTCAATCCAAGAGTTTGTTGACAAGATCAAAGACAGTGCACTTAACTAAAGAAGACTACATGATCCAATGTATTTTTCAATATATCTAACTGTTTAGTAGTTTCTACATAGTTGACACTATTCTCTGTACTTGATGTTCAGAAATAAAGCATTATTCTATTCTAAAATATTTGGTATATTTTGGATGAAAAAGAAACATGTTCCCTTAATTAGTTCAGACACAAAAATTCCTTACTGAACTAATTTAGTGTAACAGTATTAAAAATTAAACATAGATTTTCAATGCACCTCGCAGGGTGCGTGTGGTAATATAGTTAACAATATAATGACTATATTATTGTTTCACTATTTAATTTCAAACAATTATAAATTGCCGCCATCTCTTAATTGATCGATTACCTTGCAGGGTTTTACAAAAAATTACTTTACACCAACTTCATATAAACAACTAAAAATATAGTTACGAAATCTTTTATGTGCTATTAAATACTGTACGTAGAGAATATAATAAAAATACTGTATAGCATAATTCATATTCAGCTACCAAGACACAATAAACAAATGAATTATAGGTAAAAAATATCAAACTCATATTTCATTAACATTATTAATATATATTAATAAAATACCTTAAAATAAATTAAATAATGCACTGTGTTGTATTTTAATTAGTAAAAGTAATGAACAAGAACAGGTTGATTGATAATTAATTACTGTTTTCCTCATATTTTTAATTGTTTTTACTACCTCATTACAGCTAATTAGTAAAACAAGTGGTTCACCAGTTCTCCAGCAATAGCAACAAATAAAAATAAAATAAAAACTATAAATGTTAACAATTTATATAAACATGATACCAAATAATAACCATAGCAACTACGTTAATTATAACAAGGATAAAATATTTATTAGTACAAAATACCTTTAAGAAATACATACAACTTAAAACTATTTCAATTAAATAAAAAAACAACAAAACTATTGTAAGATATAAAATAACTAACACAATAAATAATATTGAGTCGTTTAAAGCTGTTTCCATAGTTTCAAATAAGATTTACCTGAGGTCTAGTTTAAATAAGTAATATTAGCGATGCTTGCTAAAAAGTGGATTCTTTCTGTGAAAGATGTGAACATGAGGAATATAGAATCAATTTAAGCGTGTTGCCTGAGTGTAATATGATACAATGAGTAATGATGAGGATGGAGCTGGTATATCAATAACCGAGAACCTTTGATAATGATCGACACGTGAAGAAAGAGAAGTGTGGAGTGGAAACAGACAAGTCACCCTTAGTGCATCGTGGTAAAAGTAAGGCGTCATCACCACTTGCAACCAGTCACATGGTTTTATTTAAAATAAATATAAGAATATTTTCCAAACTTAAATCCAGTGCTGAGTTTGTAAATTCCTCTACATAACTATTCTTTTTCATTTATTTATGTAGTAATTCACATATTTATTTCTTCTTAGGACACCAAAAGTCAAGATGCGGGTGGATATGGATTTCAAATGAGTGTAGTAGATGAGCTAATGTAATCATTATTACTAAAATCAGCAAAATCAACATATATGTATGGATGAGTGGGAGAGTGGGGGATATCGTAATATCATTGCACGTGTATGGGTGTGTGGTTAGTTTAATATGATGAGTGGGCAGGGGGTAATCTATAGTTGGGTGGATCAATATTACTGTGCCTATATGGTTGGGTGAAAGACTGTGTAAGTGGGTGAAGTACCTATCTCCTGATTAGCTGCTTAGTAAGTCATCTTGGAATACTAAATAATATTGATAAATTAACTATATAAAATTACAACCATAAGCTGTAATGACGTTCTTAGAACTAAATCAAAACAATTCAACAATTGATTGTAACACTTGATCAAATAAATGTCTACTTACACGTCTATTCTTCTTTTTTTGACAAGCTGAATTCTTATGTCATGATAAGCACATATCGGTTTCTGTTAACCACTCCACCATTCCTCATTCTTATCTCAGAGCAATATGGTGCACTTTTTAGTTTGTGAAAGATTTTTCCATATTCTCTTTTATTTTTCACCCATATTTTTTTTTTTTTTTTTTTTTCTTAAGTTCTGGTAAGTCTTCATAGTCTTTAACCACACAACTTTAGGAATCTGTAGCATTCCAGAATAGAAAACTGTTGAGTTACCTGCAGCAGCTTCCTTCCCTAGTCATATATATTCCCGTTAGAAATGGGAACCAACTCTTAAAGATATTAAAATTATTATTCCGTTTGAATTTTGATAGAAATAATGGACAAAGCAATGAATATTTTTGTAACAAAAATATTGCATCAAGACTAAGTTAAACAAAATCTGCCCATGTCACTCTGACACACATTAATCAACTATAATTACTTTCTATCTAGTTACCAATTTTTATATTTGTAACACTGGATCTACTACTCTTGTTACATACATGAAGATACATTGAACTCAAATTAGTGTTTCATATAGCCTATTTAACAGATCTGTAGCCCAACTACATAAGGACAAAGTGGGTAGGTTTCATACTCAGTACCCTTAACACTGACACGGCGTCCACTTAATGGTTGCCCTTAACGTAGACACTTCTAGAGAAATCTGGTGTGTCCATGTTAGGTGGTATTTACAGTCCAGATGTTGTGTAGGGAAGACAACTGAGTATTAGACTTGTCAGTTAGCTCAAAATCAGACCAATACTACGTGGTTTCAACGTAAAATTGTAGTTCCCTTAGATGCCCTGGCTATTGGGCTATTAAGAAATTACTCTTTCTAAGGAGCAGTTAACCTTAGTTAGTAAAAATTACTACTCTCATTCATCTACGCCCATCACACGCATTCACTCCTCATATTTGCCCATATCTCTATGATATGTGGCTTAACAATGAATAATATCAACATAATGTATATGTTAATAATTTTTTTTTTCAATTCTTAACTAATTTAGGACCTTTTCGATGATGTGTTAGTAATCCTAGGCAATTTTAAATAGACACAAAGACAAACATTGCAAAAAGCTCTCATCTTTGTTAAGTAGAACCGTCGGTGATAACATCTAACAAAATTTTTTTAGAAGGTACTTTTCTTAATTAGGTTAGCTTATGTCCGTTCTTAAACTATATAGAAAGTTATGTTAGATTCACTAGGTTACGTTAGGTTAGGTAAATGTATACCTTCAATACACAATATATTTAAGTTTTCACGTTATAGAAAATTTAAAAAAATTGTGGACGTTAAAATGAAAAAAATTATTACTTTATAATGCGATTCTTATTAACGTATAATCAATATTTACTTTATGATAAGAAAGATACAACTGTTTTATTTTGAATTTTCTTACTGAAGCTATGTGATGGATCAAAGTCAAAGTGGATTGATTTGGTTCACTGACCAATTTCTGCTGAAAGCCACTGTGTATCAAGAGTCACTCACTGTTTGACAGGGCAACGCTGAAATGATCAATGTCCTTTGATCCTGAAACTTTGGCTGACTTGAGTACTTCTCCAAACCCCATCTGTTGGCTATTTCTATCTAAATAGTTGAAAATCAATCTATAGTACATACCTACATGACTACAACCTTCACGATCAGTACAGAAAAATATCATGTATTTTAATAATTTAACTCATTTATCTCGTATAATCTTAACATATATTATTTATTATAACCCAAAATAATGTACTCGCTCATCACAAAATATTCTGAACCAGTGAAAAGACGTTGATGAAATTTGGAGGAAAGTTAGCTTTTGTATCATATACACCCTCTAGCAAAGTAATTTTTGAAATCCCATTCTCAAGAGGTAGAAAAAATCACTCAAAGTTTCATTTTCTCCATAATCACATTAGTTACATTGGTATTAACGTAATTTAATAATTTATTTCAAACAGCTGATTCAAGGTTTTCATTGAGGAATGTTTAAGGTCAGTTCTACTAGCTCCGACACTATTGTACAACTTTTCCACACTTACAAGTTTGTCCAGACTATGTTGTCTAGGAGATCGGTGTTTATATTGATGTGATGGTTTAGAGAGAACCATGGATGGAGGGGTAAGCAAAGGAGAGATCCACCCCGTAGCGAAGCAAGTGCTGCCGGCTAGTAATATTGTAATTGTATCGTTATATTAATTTTATTTATTTATTTCCATGTAGGTAAAGTATAAGGATGGGTTTCCTTTCTTAGCTCATTTTTCCTCCTTATGATTTTAAATCTAAATCTTGTTAGATCTCTCATTTAGATTACATTTTATATTTCAAGTTTGGTACTTTTTTTTACTTTCATTTATATCAATTTTGTCGTCTAACCTGTACATCGTCGTTAATTTGAATCAAGGCATCTTCTATGGATTACCAACAATTCTGCACTCAAATTATACTCAAATTGTTATATTGCTTTGCTGTTTTTTTTTGTATTTTGTAAATTTTTGTCTTTTCTGGCTATAATCAACATGGATATTTAAACGATTCACTGCCAAGAGAGTTATCGAATTTTTGGTTGAATTAATTAATTGTTATAATGACCAGTGGTTTTCAACTTGTGTTCAGAACTAAAATCAAGGTTTAAACATTTAAACAAAAACATCAAATAAAAAAGATATAAATTTTTTCGTAAAATCTTGTTCTTATATAGAATTATCTCATCTTAAAATATAGCCTCCTTTGAACCATTCCATAAAAAAATTTCAAATTTGATTTTGTATTAAGAAACTGCAAAAATACATATTTTTACTAAACTTAAGCTCAATAATTTACTGAAATTTAAACTTTTAAATCCTTAAAGGGTTGATTTAGGTATTTTTCAATATTTATTAAAACTTGGACAGTGTGTGGGCAGGCATATTTCCCATAAACTTCCCAAATGTCACAAACAGCTGCTTCCCTCCTCATACCATGCAACCAATACACTCTCCTCTCGGAAGGAAAAATGTAGCTTGGGATTGTGATTTAAATTGATTATTATATTATTTGGTAATGCATGTCCATAACGCAAAATTGAATACATTTGAAAGAATGTCTTTATTGAAAGTTGGAGTTAGGACTATTAGGAACTGTATATTTGCATTATGATCAATTAAGTACATTAAATTTTCAAGGAAATCTTCCAATTTTGTCCCTTACGTGGTGGATGAGGTTTATCAACATTTTTATACTGTATTCAAATATATTTTTATAGTATTTTATGTTTCATAAGAACAAGTATTTAGTGAAAAGTATTTTATATTTTTGGCTGAAAAGCGAAAAGTGGTATATACAGGGTGCAACTAAATAGGTGTTCTGGCTATATATTTTCGGATTCCTGATTTAGATATGTATACCTGGTTTAGAGCAAAAAATGAAAGATAGAGTTTTATTGAATTCCACTCCGTTTAGTGTCTGTCTGTTTAAAAAAAATTAATAATTCAAGAACGGTTTGACCAACTGACTTGAAACCTTGCACAGTTCTTTAAAATAACACTGATCAAAAATATACAAATATCCATTAAGAGTTATCTTAAGCCAATTGAAAATGGCGGTCGTTTACATTTTATATATCAAAATATCTTGTAAACTCATGTTTCAATAATAAAACATATAAACAGTGCAGAATGCAATAAAACTTTACCTTTCATGTTCTGCTCTAAATTAGATGTAAGACTCTGAAAATATATACCCAGTTTCACCCTGTATATGTTGAATTTTAAAATTAAATTTCTTTAATAAAACAGATTTTAACTTAACTAGTTCTATCGATGAATTAGGAGACGGAGCTTGAAATTAAGCATGAAATTTGGCGGCATACTCTGCCTGGCTTAACAAAATAATTCTGATTACTTAGTATGCCTTATTTATAGAAATGTGCTAATTTTGAAACTATTCAGTTAGTGTGTCATGATTTGGAGTAACTTTTTGGTTATTACTCTTTATACTTAGCATTATTTGAAAATGTATAATAATATGCAACAATAATTAATAACCAAGAAGCCTAAAAGTGAGTTCCTGACAACAGAGGTACTGTATGAATAATTTTGCTATACATTTTTTAGATATTTTGATCTATTTCTCATTACAAACTCGTTTGCATTACAGGAAAGGAAACACAGTAAATCAGAATTTTCACTCACATTTTTTTAAAAGACAATGTTCAGTTTTGTATTAAAACTTATCAATGAAGATTTCTCAAAAATATTTCTTAACGCTTGACTGTCTTAATTGGTGATTGCATTTATTAAAATATAATAATTTGAATCTAGTGATTTTATTGTTAAAACAATATAAACATGAAAAGTGACAATTTAAAGTGTTAGTACAAAATATATAATATAGTATGTAAGGTTTATTGAAGCATATTTAAAGGAGTTTTGGCATTGCCATCTTAATTGTATATTACAAAAAAACAGTAAGAATGTCTACTTCCCAATACTGTTAACTCTTAATGTTGCCTGAACTTGGTTTTTGTGTGTCAGGAAATTAAAATTTTTGTTGACAATAAATGACACAAGAAGTAGTAGACAATTTGTTGCAATCACCAGACGTTAAATTGTTGTCTCCCCAAGTACCCGGGTAATGAAGTTTTAGAGTGTCGAGGGACTCACGGCCCAGTTGGCAAGTAAGTACGATGTATTGCCGTCGCTGTCTCCAGCTACGAAGCAATTAAATTACAATTACTATTGACAAGTCCTTTATTGGTTCTCTCTTTCTACTGAACCTATTAAAATTATTCTTCTGTACAGGGTGAGTTTTAAGTCAGTTGCCCGCTAACCTATTTCAATAATTCCGACAGTCTATAAAAGATTAATTGTTTTAATAAGCCTTTAAATTAATACTGACCCATACTGCATACAGTGTTTCAGAGTTATTAGAGATCACTTGGGATCAAAGATCTAGGAGTCAACTTCAAAAGTTTTAATGGGAACTTGGTTATCTGATATGTCATTTAACATATCCATTTTAAGCTGAAAAAGGATGTGTTGTGCTTTAGTTCTGAATTATTTTGTAATTTTATTAATAGGTTATTGTCTATGCATTTTCCTAGATTTTTTATGGCTAAAACAAAACCATATTTGGGTTTTTATAGTATTGTTGGTTTAATCCAGTTTTGTTTCAGCCATGAAATATCAGTTTTCATCAGGTAAATACATATACATACAGACCAGCATTACGTGGTTCGGATTCTACGTAAAGCTGTAGGTCCCTTAGTTGCCCTGGCTGTTGGGCTATTAATAAATTATTGCCCTTTCTGAGGAACAGTTGAACTCAGATAGTAACCAGACTACTCTCTCTACACTCATATAACCATTCATATTCGCCTTAAAATACCAACAACATTGTGTCGGCGTCTCATATGTAAGAATATAAAGACAACACTCTTTATATGTTGATTAAGATTGATTTCGGTCTTGTAAGACTGTCATTTAATTATAAGTGACAATCATTTTATTTTAATTTCATTCTGTCCTTTCAGTTTGTTGAAAATATAATATGAAATAGTTACACCAGTATGCAATAAAATTCACTATATCTACCAAACATGTTGAAAAGCTTGTCTAATGACCCAGGTAAATAGAATTTTTATTAATTTGCACGTTTTGTTATATTTAGTCTTTAGACAACTGTTAACAAAATGTTATGCCAAAAATATGAACTATTGTAGTTGTCTTACATTAGAAAGAACATAAAAATAATCAATAGAACAGTTAAAAATGTATAGGGTGAGTTTTATGTCAGTTATTTCGTAACTTGTTTCCACAGTTTATAAAAGATTTGCTTCTTGAATAAGCCATTAAATCAGTATCAACCCACACTACATTTAGATAGAGTAGTGTGGGTTGATATTAATTGGTGATTACCTCTATTTTTTTTTTTTTTTTTTTGGAAAATTGAGTTGTTGAACACCATTTTTCATTCTTTTGTGAATCCCTCTAGTCTGAGAGAGGTGAGCGTGGTTCACCGAAATCGATCATCATAATATTCGTGCATTTTGTACTTGTATTGTGATATATTTGTGCATTTTGTGCTTATATTGTAATTAATTTGTGTTGTGTGACGTTTACTTGTACTGTATGATAGTAATGATACATAGAGGGTCATAGTAAGAAACAATGTACAATTATAATGAATATGATAACTAGGTCATAAGCTACAATAAAATAAAAAATAATCATTAATAAAATAATTTTGACATAATTTGTGTGCAAAAACTACATATTAATAACTGGTACTGTACAACCATTCATCTATACCTATAAAAGGCAAATACCACTGACTCACTCACTCATCGCTTTAACTAAAAAAGCACTAAGCATATGGTGCTGAAATTTTTTAGAGTCAATGTCTTATGTTGTAGATCTGCAATAAGAAGGGATTTTGAAAAATTCTTAGTAAATCGAAAATGGCAGCCTTTTTAGTGCCAAAAAATTGAAATGCCAAAAACAGCGTTTCTCTAATTGGACTGTAGCAGCTAAATGAATGGTTCTACAGCAAAACTAACACCATTTTCTGAGTCTGATTTGAGACGATCTATAACTTTAGCCCTAAGACCTTTTGATCTATCTCACCTCCTTCATCCTTAGGTAGAGCTAAATTTTCAATTTATATACCGTATGTAAATCTAATTGGTTAATTTATGGCCTCTTAGAGTAGACTTACAGACAGTGGCGTATTTAGGGGGGGACTATAGGGGCTGTAGCCCAGGGCGGCAGAATTTAGGGGGCGGCAAAGGAGTTGGAAGTTACCAGGCATGTAATGGTATTTTGAGAATATTTGAAAATTAAGGGTGTCAATGTCAAGTACAAAGTACTGTTCTTTACAATATATTATCAAGTTACGGCTGTCATCTAACTGTGTTACGAATGTATGTATAGAGCGAGAGCGGCAGAAGTTGTGTACTTTTGTTGATAGGCGGGTCCGGGGAAGAGGGGTAGAGGAAGACGTATGTATGTCTGATGTTCGCCGACAATTCGCGCCCCTACCCCACCCCCACCCTGAAACGGCCTCGAGTCTGACTGGAGATTCTCTTCCTCTTCGCGAATTCGCTGTGTGACGCGCCGCGCCCTTTAAACGCAGATTATAGTGTATGGTACCGTACTATATTTAGTTGTGGTTTAGTGCACAGGTGACTGTACAAGGAAGTATGAGGAGTCTGGAGTTGAATGGAACTGTGAACATTATTACACTTTAAACTACTAACCGTAAAAGTTTTTAGTACAACATTAGCTATGATACAAACAAAGGGCGGGGGGCGGCAGATAGCAGCTATATCGCCTAGGCGGCAAAACGTGAAATACGCCACTGGGTGGGGGGGGCGGCAAATTGTGTCTAGCCCAGGGGCGGCAAATCTTCAAATACGCCTCTGTTTACAGATTTCTCTAGACTAGAAACTTTGTTATATAGGAGAACATACTGTACTCAATGGGAAAATGTACAATTTAATCTGAATACATGTATAGCCAGATCATAGGACATGGCTAGAAACACGATATTTCACTGATTCAGAGTCAATTACCGTACTTTGCACCCTCTAAAAGTAGACTTACAGATTTTTCTAGACGATGAAACCTTGTTTTCTAGGAGAACAAATTGTTTTCAATAGGAAAATTAACAATTTAGTTTTAAAGCATGCATAGCCAGATCATAGAACATGGCGAGAAACACAATATTTGATTGATTCAGTGTCAAATATAGTACTTTGTGCCCTTTAAAAGTAGACTTACAGATTTCACTAGACTTTAACACTTTTTTATCTGAGAGAACAAACTGACTTAATCGGAAAATTTACAATTTAATTTGACCAAATGCATAACCAGTTCACAGGACATGGCCAAATATGGCGAGAAAAAAACAAAACAAAACTTACAAAAGTATTAAATATGACAATAATGTTTCTAAATTGATATTCCATTACATAAACTTACAGTTAACAGATAATTGAGTCAACAATACACAAAAAAATAATAATTTTTGATATCTTTTCTTCAATGATATAAAATTGATTATTTATGTTTTTGTCTAGTCATGTCTGTTATCTGTTGGTTTCAGTAACACAAATAGAATATTTAATACATTATAAATCATGTTTATAATCTAAGATCATGAAATAAATGTAGGTCATTTATGTAACTCTGCAGACAAATTGACCATTTTGGACTCAGATGTAATATAGTCGAAAACAAAGTAAAAAAAATATAGCATTTGTTCTTATTGTATAATCAGCAGAAATAAGTAATGTTTCTAGATAGTTTTGCTACTTGGGAATATATAAATAAAAATTAAAAACAATACTAAGGCCAAATTAGAACCTTTATGGACACCTGCGTATATACCTTGTAGGGGATTGATATTATTTGGATAGTCAGCTCTGTTAAAATTGGGCTCTACCTCCTGACCACAACCACTCAGAAAGCTTCTAAACTAGTTAACAGTAACTACGCGAACACAATAAATTTCCAACTCATTTAACAATATTTCCTAGTCAACATTTTCAAAAGCTTTCTGGAAAGCAAAAATACACCATAGACGACCTTCGTGGACCATAGTATAACGAATATGTTTGTGTTACCAATATGATATACAAGCCTAATAATATTATATAAAAATTACTAATAACAAATGTTGTATAGGAAAACTACTATTTATTGAATCATAAATTCTACTCTACTAGAAATACCAAACTTTAAAATCCCAAATCTTTATAAACTTCTAGTAAACAGAAAAAATTAACAGCACAGGTTCTTCAAATCTTTATTTCATTTAGTTTAAAATTAATAAAAAAACTTGAACTGTCCACGACTAAATGAGGCCAACAGTGCCATACTGAGTGAAGTTTGTGTAATCAAGTCAGCCGGATGATGTATGGGGGCTGTGAGATAGTTCAGGGAAGCTCCCTAAGTGGACTTTTAAACACCACTTAATTATAGAGTTTACTTTTAAAGAACATTGGATAAATAATCTATATTGCTCTCCCAGCCCAAGGTTCATTATTATTATTATTCATAACCAATCATAAAGATATGGGCAAATATGAAGGGTAAATGAATTTGTTGAATTTAGAAGAACGAGTCCAGTCATTGTTAGTAATTAAGGTCTACTGTTCCTTAGAAAAAGCTACTTATTAATAGCCGAATGTCCAGGGCAACTAAGGGACCTACAGCTTTACGTAGAATACGAACCACCTAGTATTGGCCTGATTTTCAGCTATTTATACACAACATACAGACCTCACTACCAACAAACATGGACACCCCAGACTTCTCTAGTAGTCTCCACACTTATGGCAACCATTGTGTGGATGCTATGTTGGTATTAAAAGGACCGAGCATAAAACCATTTGCCTACAATCTCCACAGCACGTTTTCTCCATTACCACCGTACGTGTATGAGTGGGTGGGTGAGTAAATAACATCGTAAGTGTATGGGTGGGTGGGTCATTACTACCGTACGTGTATGAGTGGGTGGGTGAGTAAATAACATCGTAAGTGTATGGGTGGGTGGGTCATTACTACCGTACGTGTATGAGTGGGTGGGTAGGTAAATAACACCGTAAGTGTATGGGTGGGTCATTACCACCGTACGTGTATGAGTGGGTGGGAGGGTCATTAACACCATAAGTGTATGGGTGGGTGGGTCATTACCACCGTGCATGTATGAGTGGGTGGAAGGGTCAATAACACCGTAAATGTATAGGTGGGTTAGTCATTACCACCGTACGTGTATGAGTGGGTGGGAGGGTCAATAACACCGTAAGTGTATAGGTGGTTGGGTGGGGCTTACAGGACTGCACAATTAGTGCTGACAGTAATTATTTATTTATTTTAATATATATATAGTCTACGGCGTCTACGCAGATATTTATATTAATTAGAGAAGGTTGTCTTGATAATCCAGAAGTAAAAAGTTAAAGTTCATCTTATTTTAAGAGGTGAAGTTAGGGCTAATTATCCCTCAATAACAAACCTGGGGACCAATAGCTTTACGTGTCTTCTATACCATGGGAGCGGTGAGGCAAAAACTGTTAGTGGTAACACAGGGAAACGAATCCGGCCCGGCTAAGTGGCAAGACAGTACCTTAGCTACGGCCGCTCCAATTATTTAAGTGTTAGTAAGTAATTGTTTGTTATCTAGTAATGTGTTGACTACCTCATATTCTTACATTATACTAGTCAACACTAGTGGCACACTGCTGTAGTCCAGTTACTTGGGGACAAGGTGTTATGAAGATTATAGGCAATAGGTTTCTGCTCAATCCTCTTAATACCGACATGGCATCTGCTCAATGGTTGCCATTGACCTGGATAAAACTAGAGAAGTCAGAGGGTGTCCTTGTTGGATAGTAGTTAAGTTTGAGATGTGAGTAGGGATGATAACTGATTGTCAGGCTTGTCAGTTAGCTGAAAATCATACTACGTGGTTCAGATTCCACGTAAATCTACAGGTCCCTCAGTTGTCTTGGCTATTAATAAATATCTCTTTCTAAGGACAGTCGACCTTAATAACAATGACAATCTTAATATTAATAACAATGAATACAAATCATTCATCTAAACTAATTACCATTTGTAACAGAGTGTTTGCAGACATACACAGTTTGAAACGGTTCGTACTTTACCTACCATTGAATGTCAAAGTGTTGCTTGTAAGGCTCTAATTCTCACTCACTTTAATTATTGTGACGTGATTAATGACATGTCTGCCGAGCTCTCTGAGAGACTTCAACGTGCACAAAATTATTGTATCAGATTCATATTTCATCTTTCAAGAAGAGATCATATAACCCAATTCTATGGTCAACTATCTTTACTAAAAATTAAGGGGCTCTATGAATGTCACACCATTTCTTTCTTACATAAGGTATTGCACACGAAGTCTCCTAAATATCTGTATGATAACTTCAGGGTTTTGTCTCATGTTAGTGCCTGAGAAACACGCAGGGGTGCTTCGCTTATTTGTATTCCTACTCATAGAACTTCAATATTCAATAAATCATTTACAGTAAATTCTTGTCGTCTATGGAATTCCCTTCCAGATGGTATGAGGAACATGGATAATTATCATCGCATCAGGGTGGAGATAAAAGCCTTTCTCCTGCAGGTCCAATGATGGCCGGTGGTGTTTGGCACACATTGGAGGATACGTATGAATGTGGTTTGTAAGCGTTGTTTTTAGTTTTTATGATTTGCTACTAGTTAATTAATGTGTGAATAAGCGTGTGGTCCAGTTGAAGAGAGCATGTGTGAGGGTGTAAGTGGAATTTCATAATTTTATTTCTATTTCTATGTCTATTAATTTATTTCATACTGTAATTACATATATAATTTCACTATGATTATTAATATTATTTACTTTAGGATAATTAATTATTTTTGTATTATATTAGTTATTGTTACTTTTAATCAGTTGTAATTACTATATTTAAAAACAAAATTGTTATAATTGTAATTATTTTTGTATCAGATTAAATGGAAGAAGGGACTTTTTAGTCCAACTTCGCCTAGTTAAATAAAGACATATTTCATTTCATTACCGCTCATTTTCGCCCATATTTCTATGATCGACTTCTTAATGATGAATAATTAATAATTACCCAATTTTCTGCTCTTATTTCAGATCATGAAAATAAAAAAAATATCTATATGAAAAGCCACCATTCAGTTTGCGTTCAATGTAAGTCGTGGTATTATGCTTTTGCGCAAAATTAAAATTTGTAAATGGCTCTTAAGGGTAACTCAATATTCTTGCAATCAGTGACACTAAAAGGGTTGAATTCCCCAACTAACCAGGCAATAAATTTCTAAAGTGTTAAGGGACTCGCAGCTCAGTCGGCAAATTACGATGAATTGCTATTACTGTCTCCAGCTACGACACAATTAAATTACAAAAACCATTGACAAGTCCTTTATTGGTTCTCTGTTACTATTGGAAGTTGCAGCTCTTTGTTTTAATGTTAACACTAAAAGACTTAACTTTACAACTTAGATAAAATATTAATATTGTTATAGTGATGTTAATAAAACTGCTTATTAAGTTGAGATATGGGTATGATCTGCAAAAACGATTCTTCAGCTTCATATTCTTAACTTTGTTCAACATTATTTGAACTAGTTGACAAAATAGAACCCCTTTTGTGGAGACCCACGAGTACTGCATTACATTAACAAGATGTGTTGTCATTATTCTATACTAAATAAATCACACTAGGTTTTAATGTGTTCTTTATAGATTTATAATAACAATTCTTTACTGCCATAAAACATTGATAATGTAAGTTTACTATCACACACACAAACCTCTATCCCTGTTGATGGGGTTCTGTAACTTAGTTGGTTCAATCCCAGCTTCATAAGCTAAAGGTTCTCAGTTCGATCCCAATCAGAGTCATAACACATTTTGAGAAGGATCAGCTGATAATCACCGGCTGTTCATTTGTCATTGGGCTATTAATTAATGACACTTTCTAAGGAATAGTCGGCCTTAGTTTGTAACAATGACTACATTCGCTCATCTACACTCATCACACTCATTCGAAATCCATATTCGCCCATATCTTGACGATCGGCGTCTTATGAATAAATAAAAATAAATAAATAAATAACTGAGGTAGAACAGGTAAGGGAGAGGTAGGAGGGTGGCATGAACTTGCATCAAAACTTGGCTCAATACCTTTACTGAAGCACATGTCAACTTACTTCTTTTCACATGAACCACAGTCATAAGCGGATGCACAAAACTACCCCTGTCTCGCTCCTCACCAACCCTTTCATACAGCTCAACCGACGTCCAATGGGTGGATGTCCTTGCTCTTTGGCAATACTCTCTGCTTTGGAAACCTGGACTCACTCCGTACTGATATCAACTACTTTGGTTTCAATACTCTTCTAGACATCCTCTGTTTCTGTTCCCGGCCCATTGAGACACTGATTCCTCAGTAAGAACACTCTCTCTTCATATTTGATGGTGAGACTACAGGTCCCAGTGTCATGCTCCCCTAGGACGATGAAAAAGGTCAGGAAGAAGATGGAGTTAATTTTGAAGTGAAGTTCATATTACATTTTCTCATCTTGATCAACTTTCATGAGTATGTTATGAGAAATAGTTATAATACTATACTACTTACTTATTGTACTCCATTGAGCAGCCCAAACAAGTTGTTGAACATTAACTAATAGTACATATTTTAGGGCAAACAAATTCCATTATCATCTACATATCCGAACACCGTTCATTTCAGGGACTAAAACCATGGAAAATGAATAGTATAGTTAGGCTGATGAGAAAATGCCTTAATTAACAAAGGCCCTACACCTGCGGAACCAAAAACAAGTCCAGTAGACTAGATTTCATATCAGATTGGTTGAGTGGGTCCGATACCTCAAGGTTTTCATTTCTTCAGTGTGGATTCAGAAGGCTGACGTATTTAATCAACTAAAATGGTGTTGTGATAGTATAATTTGTACATCAACTAATGAAGTTGGTCTTGAATGTGTGACAGGTTATCAGCCGCTTTATTGGGTGGGTGAAATGGGCTTATCACTGTTCTCCCCTTTATACTGAGTCCCGTTCTCTTGAACTACCCAATTTTTTCATGCAGAGGTTAAGTTTAAAAAACAGCAACTCAAGTTGGTTGTGTATTACTTCAATTATTTCTTAAGTAATGGCTTTTCTTCTAAGGGATTACCTATTCAATTGAACAATTTTAAGTTAGGTTAAAGGGCACTAGGCCAGGAATTAGTATATTAGAGAGATAGGATATCAGCAAACTTACCTTAAAAGATAAGTTCACTAACACCAGAGTAGTAGTCACAAACACAAAATAGAAACAATCTCACAAATTTTCAACACCACAGGCATTTTCTTCAGGTGAGTAGAGATTCTCTCTCTCTCTCTCTCTCTCTCTACTCAGTTTACTATGATGTATGATCAGTTTAATATGATGTAAGCAACTTTTGCAATGTTCAATCTGGAGTTTCTTATTTGAACATTGCAGATTGTTAGTCCAAGAATGACCCACCTGCCCACCCATACATGTACAGTGGTATTGACCCACCAGCCCACCCATACACTTACAGAGGTATTGACCCACCCGCCTATCCATACAGGTACAGTGGTATTGACCCACCCGCCCCCATACACGTACAACAGTATTGGCCCACCCATACACGTACAGCTGTATTGACCCGCCCGCCCACCCATACAGTACTGTGGTATTGTACCACAGTACGGGTATGGGCGGGCGGGTGGGTCAATACAACAGTGCGTGTATGGGTCAATGCCACAGTGTGTGTATGGGTGGGCGAGTTGGTCAAAACCACAGTGCGTGTATGGGTGGGCGAGTTGGTCAATACCACAGTGCGTGTGCATACGCATACATTGGTGGATATATTGGTGCGTGGACATAACTTTTTCTTCAGTTTTATTTGCTTTTTGAATATACCAATAACCCACATAATACTAATATTAACGCACACTAAATACAGAGTCATAGCCTCATTCAACCTTAATGTCATTTAACACCACTATTTCTACCTAATAACGGTTGAGCAATCAGGATTTAAAAAGGATATGTCGTTGTTTATTTATTAGTTATATTTTTAATTAATTTTATTTGTCATCGAGGGAGGGAGGGAGGGAGGGGGAGAGAGAGAGAGAGAGAGAGAGAGAGAGAGAGAGAGAGAGAGAGAGAGAGAGAGAGAGAGAGAGAGAGAGAGAGAGAGAGAGAGAGAGAGAGAGAGAGAGAGAGAGAGAGAGAGAGAGAGAGAGAGAGAGAGAGAGAGAGAGAGAGAGAGAGAGAGAGAGAGAGAGAGAGAGAGAGAGAGAGAGAGAGAGAGAGAGAATCTCTACTCGCCTGAAGAAAATGCCTGTGGTGTTGAAAATTTGTGAGATTGTGTCTATTTTGTGTTTGTGACTACTACTCTGGTATTAGTGAACTAGTCTTTTAAGGTAAGTTTGCTGATGTCCTATCTCTCTAATATTCAACTGAACAGAGAATGTTAGTTTGTGTTTGTCTGAAAGGTCTTAATGAACAACACATTCTAAAGTAAACTAAAATGCTGCCAATAACAGCTAAAGCTTCTCATCCATACCAACTCCTAATCCATAGTTGCCCTGATTTGAATACAGAACTTTTAAATATAAATTAAAGAAACTTACCAATGTTCATAATGTTTTACTAATGTCATTATTGTTAGCCCCGCTTCTTACTCAGGGGAGGGGATATACCAGCCCCTGCACAGGAAGGAAGAAACATAGCTAGTTTTTTTTAAGGCACTGCAAACTCCTCTGTGGCAGTTAGAATTTAGGCTGATTGATAAATCAAAGTGCACGTTGTTCAAAAGGGTGGAAATAGTTATAGAAGGGTAAATACATCTCGTCACCTCAACCAGTCTTCTGTTGATGTTTTGAAGTAAATGTGAAATAGGAGGAGGAAGAGAGAACGAAGAAAAGGGTTTGGAGAGAATAGAAGGAGACTGAATATGGTCAGCACATTCCCTTTCACCATGGCGAACTAGAGAACTGACTACTTAACATAACATTCAGCGCATATTGGACACGACCTCTGAAAACCACTGGAAACTGTGGCTTCGATTTTTCCACTTTTATTTCACATTAACCACTTTCTCTCTGCTCAATCGTATCCTCCACTCCAAATACCTTTCAAGCTTCATTACTCACTTAACAACTTATTGTTGCTTATTTAAATCAACTAATCTCTTTCGCATGAAAAAAATTGTATCTATAATTACTCTACATTTTAAGTGCAAAGAAACCATCTGTATAACTACAATGACAAAGTTTGAATAAGGCACTGTTTTCTCATAATAATTGACAATTTTCCAACATCCAAACACAATAAATAAGAATGATTTGTGTAATGGAAATTTCACATTATTACACAACCAATATTATGTTAACAATACTCCACTACTATCGAGGTGATGTTTAGCAAGAGACAATATTGCAATTGACATAGGCCCTACAATAAGTTACCAATTTGGTAGAATCACTAAACATCAAAGGGTTGATTCCCAACTTCCCAGAACTCCCATCCTATTAAGTGATTCACTGACCAGTTAGTTGGCAAGTAAGATAGTTCTGTTTCTGACTCCAAACAACTAAATTACAAACACCAAGTGCTTTATTGGTTCTCCCCGTTATAGCAGCTTAGATTAAATTTTAGTTGAAACTGATTTTAAATGTAGAAGTCTACTTTTTCACAGTGATAATTTGATTGTATTTGTCCATATTTCCTATTGTTTGTCCCTATGGATCTAAAATATATGCTTGTATAGATAATATTTTAAAACAACAACAAAATACAAACAAAATGCAGTAAAGCCTAAAGAACTTAGTATTGTTTGACAGATATAGTGGATTTAATAAATTCAAAATATATATATATATATATATATATATATTTGAAAATACTTTACATATAATTTGGTAAGTTTCTTTCGTTTATATTTAAAAGTTCCGTATTCAAATCAGGGCAGCTATGGATTTGGTATAGATGAGAGGCTTCAGCTGTTATTGGCAACACTGGGTTTACTTTAGAATGTGTTATTCTTTAAGACCTTTCAGACAAACACAAACCAACATTCTCTGTTCAATTGAATAGGTAATCCCTCAGTGGAAAAGCCATTACTTATCAAATAGTTGAAATAATACTTCTACAGTGAATTCCATTAACACAGTACACTATAAACCTGTACTACTTCCAATAGATTAGCAGCAGAGATGTTGAACTTGGAAACAGGAAGTAAAAGTGACAAAGTACATTTTTTTCTGGATCAGCAAATATAAATTTGCTTCATCATCTCAGTCACAAATATGGAGGATAAGCTCTGGAACAGTGGATTCACTATTGAACTATTGAATAGAAAGTGCCATAAACTACGAGTAATAGCAAAATGACAAATAAATACAGGTGGTTATCAGCTGTATTTCTTTCACTTTGTTTTAAAACTGACTGGGATCAAACGGAAAACCTTTGAACCAAATCACACTACCTGGCACTGACTTAAGTTAATCTCAGCACTAAGTTACCTGTAAATTGTAAGCGATAGGTTCCATGATCGGTTCTCTTAATACCGACACAGCGTCCGCTCAATGGTTGTCATCAACTTAGACACTACTAGAGAAGTCTGGAGTGTCCGTGTTGAATGGTAGTCAAGGTTCGGATGTTGTGTAGGGGAGAGAACTGAGTGTCAGACTTGTCAGTTAGCTGAAAATCAGACCAACACTACGTGATCTTAGAACTTAGCCTTAAGCGGCCGGTGTCATAACTAGAATCTACAGTTTCCGGTGACAACCTCGTCAAGGTACTATCTACAATTTTTACAAGATGACCAGACGTTTCGCCCGTACTGTGATGTGGCATCCTCAGTGGTTTCTCTGAGACTGAAATCGGCGAGTGACCTTCTAGCTTTGCAGAGATAACAACATCTCACCCAACTGTGTAAAACTGAAACACTACAAAATAAACGGTTCTATCAAAAGTATCCTGAAAAAAGCAGAAATGTCAATTCTAAGAAGGGAAATCGGTGAAACAAGACAAAAATTGTTCAAAATTAATAATGAAATAGTAAGGTTTCAAGAAGAATTATCAAGTGTCCTTAATTCAGCCGATTGGGAGATTATTCAAAACCTTAACAAAGAAAAATCATTGAGAGTTCTCCAGCTAACTACAGAGAATCACAAGAAGAAATATACCAAGCTACAAGATGAATACTGTAAAAACAAGTTTTCAGAAAGTCAATTGGACGTTAGCAAAATTATAATTAATTTAACTGAAGATATCTTAGATCAACCCACAACTTCTTTACTTATGAAATGATTCAACTATGAAGTAGCGCCTAATAAAATTCCAGCTGAAGAAATTATTTGCTCTGTAGAAGAAGTGATAAAGGATTTACCATCGGAAAAAGCTGAAGAGATTAGACAGGATGTATCAGTGGTGGAAAGCTCGGCCGCCAAAATCTAATCTCTCTAGGGTTAAAAAAGTTGCATTGAAGGCTTTGAAAGAAGATGACTCAAGAATAATTATACCATCAGATAAAGGAAATGCAACAGGAATTATGAAGATGGAAGATTATAAAGTCAAAATGAAAGATATGATTAATAACGGTCCATATAAATTAGTAAGAAATCCGACTAAAAGAATTGCTTCGTGTATCAAAATTGGTTAAGTCAAATCCTAATTTTAACAATAAGATAAAAGGACAATTAATAAATTCTGACCCTAGGCCACCACTATTGTACGGATTACCTAAGATACACAAAGAAAATATACCGATGAGACCTATAGTAAGTTCCATAGGATCACCTACTTATAATTTAGCCAAGTTTATATCTAAACAACTAAGTGAAGTTGTAGGAAAAACTGAGTCATTTGTTAGAGATTCTAGACATTTTATCAGCCAACAGAAGTTGCAAGATACTGACATACTAATAAGTTTTGGTGTAGAATCATTGTTCACTAAGGTTCCAGTACCTGAAACAATTGAAATAATCAAGGAAATTCTTAACAACGATTTAGCAGAGCTAGCTGAACTATGCCTCACATCAACTTATTTCTTCTTTGAGGGGAAGTTCTATGAACAAACTGAGAGGGCAGCTATGGGATCACCTCTATCACCAGTTGCAGCTAATCTTTATATGGAAATATTTGAAAAGAAGGCACTTGAAACGTCTGATTTAAAACCAAAGGTATGGTATCGATATGTAGACGATGTTTGGGCTGTGTGACCACATGGTAGAGAGAGATTGGATGATTTTCTGCACCATATCAATTCTATTCACTCTAATATCAAGTTCACAATGGAAATCGAGAATAACGGAAGTCTGCCTTTCCTTGACGTTTTAACTGTGAAAACAAGAGATGGACGAATAGGCCACTCGGTTTACCGGAAACCTACACATACCAATAGATATTTAAATGCTGCTTCCCATCATCATCCGGCACAGAAGAATGCAGTTTTAAACACTTTAATCAATCGAGCCATTTACATTTCAGACCAAAATAGTCGGAAGAAAGAAAGACAAATATTACATTCAACATTAAAACAGAATGGATATTCAGTTAGAGAAATCAATAATACTATTAGAAAACAGTTGAAGAGGAAAGAACAAGACAATAGAATAGATACAAGACAAGATAAGGATACCTCAAAAAAGGCATATCTACCTTACATAAAGGGAACAACAGAAAAGATTGGCAGGCTATTAAGTAAAGAAAAATATAAAAACCATTTACAAGCCACCGAATAGATTAAAGAATTTTCTGAGGCCAGTCAAAAAAAAAAAATCCACTAGCTATGCCTGGAGTATATGAAATACCTTGTAGTTGCGGGTCAGTCTACATAGAGGAAACCAAGAGGTTAATTTCCACAAGAATTAAGGCACATATAAGGCATACTAGAATGAAGATATGGAAAAGTCTGCAGTTGCTGAACATAGCACAAAAAGCAATCATGGAATTTTATTTGACAAAACTAAAGTCCTTGCCAACATCCCACATTACTACCCGAGAATCGTAAGGGAAGCCATAGAAATATATAAAAGAAGAAATACTTTTAATAAGGATGATAGTATACAGCCTCCAAAGACATGGGAACCTATTTTAAGTAAATTGAAATAAGATGGAAGTCAGTCATATTGATTTTTCGCCCAATGACCGTATGTCACGTGGGTCGTGCCTCCTCCCTCCTCTCCAGCATACCTGCCAACCAGTCCCCACCCCTGTTATAAAGCTGGAAGGTCACTCTCCGATTTCAGTCTCAGAGAAACCACTGAGGATGCCACATCACAGTATGGGCGAAACGTCTGGTCATCTTGTAAATATTGTAGATAGTACCTTGACGCGGTTGTCACCGGAAACTGTAGATTCTAGTTACAACACTACGTGGTTCGGGTTCCACGTAAAGCTGTAGGTCTCATAGTTGCCCTGGCTATTGGATATTAATAAATAGTCCTTTCTGAGCTAAGTCGAACTCAGATAGTAACAATGACTACATTCGTTCATCTACACTCATTCACTCCTCATATTCGCCCATATCTCTACGATCGGCGTCTTAGAGATGAATAATGAATAATAATGTAATAGAACTAAAAATAAATGGAAAAAGGGTATTAGACAATTAAAGTAATATTTGCACACTTCATAAGAAATATTTTATTGAGTATACAGTATATTTTTTCATATAAAATAACATTTTTTATCATTGTATGGTATTATTATTTTTTATAAGAAAACTGAAATTAATGTTCTTAGTTCAGGAAACAAAAACTCATTTCTTTTCAACAATTTTAGTTTATTTATTTTACAAAGTATATCTTCCTCCTGGTGTTAATGAAAGTTAGCCCCTCTTCTGCTGTGAAAGTCGTTGAGCCTCCCCTTGCTTTGGAGTGTTTACCAGCAAACTTATTTTTGATTGTTGCTCATGGGATTCCAAACTTTTTTTGGCTGCTGGTTGAATTATTTCCTTGGTTGTTATTATCCTTAAACATCCCTCTAATGTTTCTGGAGAATAGTTGCAATAAGGCCTGGTAATCCTTTTGTATTGTCTGGGCATTGTTAAACCGCACCCTGAAACAAAAATACCTCATTAGATTGGTTTAAGTGTTACAAGATCTAAAAGCATAACAATTATAAACAATAAGAAAAAGACAAAAATACCCTTAGTATCCTAACCTAGAAAGTTGTGGGCCAAAGTAACCCCAGAAGTTGGGCTTAAGTCACCCCACCATGTTTTATTGCTAATAAAATAAAAAGTATTAATAAACACTCAAATAACATTATTGTTGTGTTAAATGCAACCAACCCTTCGTACTATCAAAACATTGCTGGACCCATCGAGGGAGGGTGCGAAGGCATCGAACTCAGGAGGATGACACAAAACAAAAAAACATAAGTTGAATGGCAAAAATATTGTTTATTACGTGAAAATAAAAAAAAAACATTTAATTGAAAAGTATTTAAATAAAATAGTAAGTTAAAATACAACAATTTAAACATTTACGGACAAACGGGCTGTTAACTGTTTGTGAAAAGTTACGATATTTATCAAAAGTTAAAGAGAAATTTATAAATATATGTTGGCCTCGAGGCAATAGAAATAACTAAAAAAACAACAAGATTATACAATATTAATAGAACAAAAGTATCAAGAAAATGTAAATCAAAATTATTAGGCCTAAAAACATTTGTTATAAATATATAAATAGAGAGCTCTGATAAAAGCGTAACAAGAATAAATCATATAACAAAAATTAACCATGAGAAAAAGATCAAAAATAAATAAATAACAGGATACACGAATTGTAACATAACTAAAGATAACAAAAGACAACATTTTCAGATGGCAGCTGAACTTGGGCAACAAGAGAAATTTGGAAGGCTTAGGCCAATTTGGAAAAGTTAAAAAAAAAAAACAAAAGAATTACATTAATAACTACGCTGAAATCCAGCAGGCTAAACTGGGCGACCCCTAAACGGAACAACAAAATGAAGAATTACCCGAGAACCCCGTTCTTATAAGAAAATCCCCCATAAGAAAACTATAAACAAAATATATTAAAATTAAATTAAAAAATATATCTCACTTTGAAATGACAGTTCTAAAAAAATCAAAATGTTTCTTCACACGAGATGACACTTCACAGGTTCTTCTTCTCAAACACATAATTCTTTAAAATGTTCGATGCTGAAGAACATAAGGGCTGGAAAATAAACTGGGTTTGGGTCACCTGCATGTCGATGTCTTCATCCTGGAGGCCGATGGATGGACAGCGCAGAAAGGGTGAACAAATGGCTGCCCCTCTGGGACGCAAGGTAGAGGCTGGTCCCAGCCTGTAGGTTCAGCACTGTGCCTCCAGGAAAATGCAGTCTGTAGCCATGCAGGTGCCTGTCGTTTCTAGCTACAAAACATGTCGTCGTCAGCAGCCAAGCTAGAATGGTGAGCTTGCCAACAACGCCAAGAAACACAGAAAACGAAATCACGGAACACGAAAACAAAGACACTAAAACTAAATGGAACACAGAGAGGAAGACTGAACTGTCTGAGAGAGACGATCATAATGTACAAATTGCACATTAGTAAACATATAAATCAAAGTTTTGAACACTTACCTATAATGAAGTAACTAATACACCACTTTGAAGAACAAAAGTTGGAATGCCATAAGTTTCCTTAAACTTTGCAGACAATGTTAGAATAACAAATGTAAGGCCAAAGAATAGAGTAAGATGCAAAATAATCACAACTATGTTTAATTTGGATTATATTATAAAAAATAACATTAGATTGAACGTTTTTTTACCTTGTGCCAGTCTACACTTAGGGCTAAAGCTACCTCACTGACGGTAAAATTGAATTTGTCATGCAAAATATGAATTTTAGAACATTCGATCATCTGAACGGAAAACTTTAATAAATGTTTGCATTCAATAATTGTTTAGTAGATTGTAATTATATATTCTTTTTCCAGCCATATGTTAGCAAATACGTCTTTTTTTTTAACATTTAATAAAAGTATTTCTCTTTTCTTATAATCAGATTACTTTATAAGAATTATTTATTGAATGTAATTGTTATAAAATATACCTCAGTCATACAATACCAGAAATAAACAGGAAATTGTAGTTTCCCAAAATAGCATTAACTTCTATACAAAAAAGCCTACATACATGGGTAACATTTTTTAAGTACATTCCACTACCTATTAGAAAAGAGAATAAAATTCATATTTAAAAAAAAGCGAAAGATAATTTATTAAGAGGGATTTATTCATTCGAAGAATTTTACAACAAATAAAGAAAACTAGTACAAATAATTTAATTTAATTAATTAATAAGTCATCATGTTAAAAATTGATTTGGTGCAGAAATTATTTTATAAATTCAAATTTGTATGTAAATAATTTAAACTTTTGAACAGTATTAGTAGATAAGATTTATATGTATAAGACACTATTAAAATGTTACTTTACGTAAATGAATGAATAAAGATGATTTTTTACTTTACCTTTAACCCTTACACACCTTTCTCATTCTTTATACACGCTAGTGGCAATCGGTGCCGCATACTGTAATTCTGGGTTTTTGTCATTATTATGAGATACATTAATTAAATTACAGTCGTTTTTGTAAATTTGGGTTAAAAATAAAACAAAAACAAATTTTACACTTATTTTAATACTGATATTTTATTACTAAACAACAAAATACCTCAAAGCCAACTAACACATGAATCAGCTGGTTACTTATGAATTTTTAATAAAAATTAAGACTTATAGTTAGTTATAATTTTATGAATACATTATTATTAAGGCTTATAATTAATTAAAAAAATCGAAGCAGTCCCCATTGGCATTTCCTTCTTCTTCCAATAGTTCCTGAAGAACTGTTGATAACTCATCAGATTTCAAAAACTACCATGACCTGAAAAATAAAACATGAATCAACAAATTAGAAATCATACTATGTTTACATAAACACAGTGAATAGTAAAATATTCACACTTCAAAACGTATGAATGGATGTTGGTTCCATGCATCCATACACGAAAAAAAGTAATATTAATTATAATAATATGTACATATTTCAATTTTATTGAATCTCTTTTTAGCTCCAAACATGTATATTTTAATAAAGAAATTTAATTACTGTAGTAAAAATTAAATAATATTGTTATAATTAGCAAAAATATACTTACATTTTATACACGCTAGTGGTACGGAGTGCCATGCTTACATTCAAGGTCTGGTGCTCTCTGAAGAAACGTTGCAAAGACCCCCACCACTTCCAGTGAATCATCGATAGACAAGAAAGGAATACTCAAGAGTGTCAGTTGAAACTGCTATAACTTTAGTAGATAGTGAATACAACCAGAAAGCGGTACGTTATGACGCTTAGCGTACTATTAAAGGTGAAGTATAAATAAAGTGGGTACTATTTTGCTAGTCTTTAATAATTGCAAATATTTGTAAGTCTAATAGAAGTACACTATACTTAAGAACTAACATTTACCCTTGTGATGTGTCTCTTTGAATGGATGGGGGGGGTTAAGTATTTGACAACACTCCTACACTCACATTTGCAATATTACTTCCCATGACATTTATATAAGCACCTTTAAAAGGAATGAATTATTTTGCTTTAAAAGTAAAGATATACTTGAGGATGTTAACCATTTCAGTGCCGGATATATTTTTTTATATTTCCTTATGTTTTCAGGCTTAAGTGGTTTTGTAAGATTAAAAAAAAATCCTAATTTGTTCATTTATTAAGCTAGTACAATGAATTATTTTTTGCAAAAAGTGTGTACAACACCATAAAATAACAGAAATGTTAAAAATTATGGCTAAAACTCAATAAAAATAAAAACTAACACTAAAAAAGTTCTTTTCTCAAAGTTCCAAAAATAATGTTTTCTGATATGATGAAAAAATCTGTTTGTAGTAAATGTGCACTTCAATGATATGAAGAATCAATTAAGAGAACACATACAAATGTTCAGATCCACAGCTTCAAAAATATGTAATTGGCACATATTTTTGTGAATTCTGACATTTTTCAGTTTTTCACCTATAGTAATACATAAGAATATTCTATTTTTAATTTTGCATTTAATAAAATCAACTAAGTTCATAAATGGCGATATTATACAAGTAATAGTAAAAACACTTCTTAGGCTAAAATGTTAACAAATTGTTTAACCCTTTTAAGATGACGCAAATTTTGGGTATTTTTTAGGTACGCATTTTTCAAATGACCTTTCTCAACAGGCTTGCCGAAGAAGACGACAGTCAAATCAGTGAAAATGTAGTTCTTTTTAAAATTCATAAGTTAAGGACTATGCATAGTACACAAACAAAATGTTACCCATATATACACAATTAAATTGTCTACAAGTGGTAATATTTATTTTCAGAAAATATTTTATCATCATATTTTTGAAAATTATTTTTCTGTTAAATTTAAGTTTACTATAATAAAAAGAAATATTTTTACAATGGGAACTATTATTAATTTATTCCTTATATATTCTTCTATTCAAATATAAAACTTTATCACAATAAGTTAAAAAATTAGTTTTTCATAAGAGAAAATGTAAAAAACAACAAAATTGTAAATTACATAAAAAAGAGCTAAAACACAAGTCAAACAATGAAAGTTGGTTTACTTACTATATAAGGTTATCCATAGCACATTATTGGTCAGATCCATTGTATCATTGTATGTATGTATTATTGTTCAAAACTATAAAAATAAATACACGATACAACGAGATAAACCGAGAAACAAGCAGGGTATTGAGAAAGAAGAAGAGGGTACATTAACAGTTTGATTGAAAAAGCAGAACAAGAACGCACATCAAACAATGCAAGAGAGTTTTATAAAAAAGTAAGGTTTTTCAAAAGAGGATTCACTCCGAATCCATGTGGTGTGAAGAACAAAGAGGGAATTGTAGTAACTGAGACTCAGCACGTTATATAGAAATATGGAGAGTACTTTTGTGAGCTGTTAAATGTAGAAGGAATGGACATAGCAACAGACGAGGATAACGAAGATATATACTATCATGTACAGCCAAAAGTAGAAACACCAACCAGAGCAGAAGTCGAAGCAGCAGTTAAAGCTTTAAAAAACAATAGAGCCCCTGGTAGAGATGAAATACTTGCAGAGTTTCTAAAGAAGGGAGTAGATATAGTTATAGACAAGCTATGGGAATTAATAAAAATAATCTGGGAAAGAGAAGAAATACCAAATGGCTGGAGAGAAGCAATAGTTGTTTCCATACACAAGAAAGGAGAGAAAGAAGAGTGTAATAATTTTAGAGGCATCTTACTCCTTAGCATACCTTAGAAAGTTTTATCTAAGATAGTATTAAGTCGTATTGAAGAGTATACATGTGAATTAATCCTAGATCATCAGGCAGGTCTACAACAAGTCAAATATTTATTCTTAAAGAAATTATATCAAAGTACTGGGAGTTTAATAAAGAATTTTTTGTAATATTTATTGATCTCCAAAAAGCATATAATAGTTTAAATAGAGAGAGACTGTGGAAAAAGATGGACAAGTTTGGGATTCCAATAAAGCTGATAAATCTTGCTAGAACATGTATGACGGACTCCACAGGCTCAGTACGAGTAATGGAAGAGTTTCGGAACCCTTCAAAATCAATGCACGTGTAAGACAGGGTGTTGGACTCTCCCCAATCCTCTTCAACCTAGCGATAGAAGGTCTCCAAAAAGTAGCAAAAAGTGATGAAGGAATAACAATTGGCTCCAAAATTAACGTACTGGCATTCGCAGACGATGTAGTAATTTTTGCAGAAAATTTAGAAGACGTATGGCAGTTAACAAAATTATTCATAGAAGAAACAGAACAATTAGGTCTAAAAGTAAATGATGAAATAAACAAACTTTACTGGGACTCGGATGTAGTTTGTGAATTTAAATGCAGAAGGATTAGATGGGCTGGACATATTTTAAGAAGAGAGGAGAATCATAATTTGAAAAGTTATAATGAGGAATCCCGAAGGAAGAAGACCGAGAGGAAGACCACGGTAAAAGTGGTAGAAACAAGTGAAGGGAGACCTGGAGCGATTGGGAGTGACTGAGGAAGACGTGGAAGATAGAGACAGATGGAGGGGCTTTGTTGGTGCGGCCAAATATCTTCTTAGATATGTGTGGCCATGGGAGTAAGTAAGTATGTATATTTCGGGAAGCAAATTGGATGAACTCCTTTACTGTAGACTGTAGAGATGGGCCAAAAAGAACGGAACAGTCTTATTGGAACTGTTCTCTAGAGTTAGTTGTTCTGTTCCGGAACAGTTCACCAGAAATGACTGTTCCGGAACAGTTTGCTGAAGACGGACTCGTTTGAGTCTAACTCGTCACACATACGCAGTTCACCAGAAATAGAAATGACTGTTCCGGAACAGTTTGCTGAAGACGGACTCGTTTGAGTCTAACTCGTCACACATTTGCAGTTCACCAGAAATAGAAATGACTGTTCCGGAACAGCTTGCTAAAGACGAACTCGTTGAAGACTAGCTCGACACACATCCGGCCAATAAACAATGAATAGTTTAAACTAGTCCGATTCCGGACCGCATGTCTTAGTATAATTTACTTTACCATATTACTCATAGTAAATTAACGTTTTGATTTTGTTATTTTATCTACTATTTTTGTTTGTATGTACCTCTTCATCATTATATTAGTTTTCTAAAATATGTATTGAATTTAAACATGAGAACTCATTTTTACAATTTTACTTTCTTGTCTGTTGGGTTATCAATAGACTTTTTCTTTTGTCCAAACAGTTGTATATAAGTATATATGTATTTTATAACTATTCTGAATTCTGCAAATAATAGGCCTGATGTTGTATTATAAAAATAATGTATAGATTTTATTATATTTGCTGTACTTTCATATTTTTTTTTTTTTTATTTAGGAAATAATGGTATGTCTTAGTACTATAATTTACTTTACCATATTATTGATGGTAAATTTACGTTTTGATTTTGTTATTTTATCTACTATTTTTGTTTTTCTGTAGCTGTTCATTATTATATTAGTTTTCTAAAATATTTATTGCATTTAAACATGTGAACTAATTTGTACAATGTTACTTTCTTGTCTTTTGGATGATTAATAGGCATTCTCATTTGTCCAAACAGTTTTGTATAATTATAAATGTATTAAAAGCAAGAATTTATCCAAATACGATTGATTTAACCCACTTTAGAAATATAATTTTTTTTTGGCAGAGAAATGTTTTTACCCTTAAGACTCAGGGTTCCAAACGATTCCGAACACTCAGGAGTTGGATGAATCTAGCTGGTCTTGGTTACAATCTGACTGTTCTTCATAAACTGTTCCGGAACAGCTTTACGGAACAGTTCAATTCCTGGAGTTGTTCCGGTTCCGACTGTTCCGCAAATTAACTGTTCTTGCCCATCTCTAGTAGACTGTACAAAAGTGGATCGTTTTCTTTTTCTAATCATAAACAATATATGTAGCACACAACCTCAACAAGACTGTTGAGGTGGAATGGAGTGCAAACAGTAAGAAACGGCGTGCCCTCTCAACTGTCACTAAAATTAGCGCAAATTGTCAGCTGTTGTAGATAGATACACCGGGTTGTGGTCCTGTCACCAAGCCCACCGCGCCTAGACTCAATAGCCCTTTGCGCCCCGAGCCTGGCAACAGTGTCACAAGAGACCAGTCCCCTTATGAAGGATAGGGTCTCCCTTAGTGTAGCCAGTCTAATGTCCTCTGGTTCCAGAAAAGCGGCACCCAGAGTCCTGTAACTAAGCTCCACAATGACACAAGATGTGTATGGCACTCTCCTCATCCTCCTCACAGAGCCTACATGTGGAGTCTTCTGTTAGGCCCATAATCTTCATATGTCTATGAAGAAGATTATATTCGGTCAGCAGTCTCGTAACAGCCCTCACCTTGGCCCGGTCACAGCTCAGCAAAGCTCGGCTGTAACTGTGATCCAGTCCTTGAATAAGTGCATGAGACTGCCTGAGTCCGGCTCGGTCCTCCATCTACCAGGTATTCCTCAAAGGTCCACCGATCAATTCTTCTCTTAACCTTTTGGAAGGAAATCCAGAAGAGGGCACTTCTCATTATCATCAATACCAGCATGTTCAGGGACCCATATGAGTCTCACTTGTTTACGCTGACAAAGGGCCTTTAGGATCCCCTGGCACTCTCATACCAACTTAGAGCTGGTACGTGGCACCATGATCGCCTTTACCGCCGCCTGACAGTCTGAACAGATGGAAACAACTCCTCCGAAGCCACCTAGACGCATTTCTTCCTCTGCGGCTGTCATGATTGCCATCACCTCCACGGTAGCATAGGCTCCGAGAGGTACAGACAGAACTTTTCGTACACCCTAGCACCTCCTTCTGTAAGTGAGCCGTCTGTAAACCAGACGCTTCCTTTGATTTTTGCAGGCTCGGTACTCCCCATCCACTTATCTCTGCTTAGAAGGAAGGCCCTGACCTGCCTGTCAAATCTGTACCTAGGTGTCATTGAGTCTGTTCCCATTGCAAGCAATGAGTCCAGACCAATGTCCCTAGATAGTATTTCGCCAAGGAGTCGTGGTTGGCCAGGCAGCCAGCTACCAGTCATCCTTATATAAGCTGTTGTAAACAAAGACATAAGTTATACTTTACTGTGACCATATGTTCAGAAATACTTTGGTTATGGTCACCGGATATGCCATAACATAAAACATTAGTTTCGTTAGTCGTATTTCCGTAATTATGCGAGTATTACACAAGTCGCAGGGCGGGTCGTCTTTTAAAACAAAATAGGTGTGGGCAGTTACCTGCCCGCATCGTCTTTTTCAGCAAAATAAGTGCGGACGGATAACCGCCCGCTCGTCCTAAAAGAGTTAACAAATAAAGTTAAAAAATATTTTAGGAAATTTTTAGCAACAGTGTTTGCTGACACTTATTATATAAGCCTTTCTTACATTTACTACACATGAATTACCATACTACATAATAAATTACTATAAAACACTATAAACGTCAGAATTTAACCACAACACAACATAAATAGCCAATGTTTTTATGAAATGTGTACAACAATGTTGTCGCATTCATCAGTAATGTTTACCTTGTACTGTACCAATTCTCTCCTTAAGTCTGAAAAAGTTCCTAGACAGACCAATAGTCTATGGGGAATGGCCTAAACAGAAAGACTATACATTAATAAATATACAGAAAGAAACAAATTCGGGGGAGTGCAGTAGAGGGTTTGGGAATGTGAAGCTTAGTTTTAATTTAAGTTGTTTGTTTTATTTAACTATATAAGTTATGAGCAGTATTACTGAAAATTACTTGTTTTATTATTTCTTTTAACAAGTTTGCTGATATAACACATGTGATTATTTTGTATTTGTTTGTGACTGTGGTGTTAGTGAACTTGTCTCCTTAGATAAATTTGCTGATGTCTTATCTATCCTAATGAATATACTAACAAAATTATTAGTACTTCAATAATGTTGTTCTTTTTTATTTCATTATTGTAGTGATCTTAAAACTAACCAAAAAGCTTGGCCCAGTTATGATCAAATTGTAAGAAATATAAAAATGATGATATGAAATGTATTAATATAATTCACAGAGCACGATATGGAATTAATACTTTTTGTGCTCTATGGCATGATAAAAATTGGAAGTAGGAAGTAATGGTAGGTTTTAAGTCATAACTGAAATGAAACAAAAGTAAAATTTAAAAGCTTTAATCATTATAGTAAGGTTTTTCATTTGAAATACATGCATACATCTTTACATTCTTTTTCTAAATCGACTTACTTACTAGATTTTATAACTGAATACAATTTTCTGATTGTACAAAAGTAAAACTTATACAATAATACAAACACTGTTAGCCTGTACACAGTGAGGCTAGTCTAATAGGGTGACTGTCAAATGTTAAAATGTCAATTTGTAGTCTCAGGTACTGGTTTTCACTTGGTCGCTCCTTGTGCGACGGCCGGAGTAGCAGCTGCTGGAGTAGCCGCAGCACCCTGAGTAGCCATGGCCGCAGCAGGGTTCTGGGCATAGTTGTATCCGTACTGCTGCCAACCTTGTGGGTACGAATACGTTCCGTCAGCATTCTGTAACAACAGCATAATCAGTGTTTCACATAGTTACAATACATTTATTTAATTAAACCTTGATCTTTGACAATTGCAAACACATTTTCGGACTTATTCAATGTTGACTATGTTCAATGAAGATTACATTGATGATTCATTCCAAACTAATATACTTATTCAACCCCTGAAAAAGTCTTATTAGTGTTAAAAACTTCCAGCACTAAAATAAAATAACAAGTTTCTAAATATAAGTGTTTTTGTTATGTAGCTGGGAGTTAATTTTTTGCCAACATAATTAACAATGTAGCACCATTCTTTCTCACTCCCACATAATCTAAAGAGTATTGAATGGATGGATGAAATCAACCATGAAACTTGTTTACCAAAAGTAAAACTGGCCTGTTACTTCAATACAAATATATTTATATGACACATTATACAAATTTGCATTTCACATGTTGCAAGAGAGCATCCGAAACATTACACACATAACTGAGTCAGCACTATCTTCTGATCTTAATCTGAATTTTTGTAGAGGAATAATTATTTAGAGTTATCAATTATTTTAATGAACAAATTTTATTGCATTTTTTGCACTTCACAATAATTGATAAATAAAGTTAATTCAACTATGTATTTGACAATACATTTTAACTGGTCTTATAGTAACCACAAAACACTATGTAGTATACAATTAATTAATTCCACTTGTTAATTAGTAATGCGAATAAATAAAATGGAAAGAGTAACTAACAACAATGTTAAAAATTCAGCTCTTCTCAATTTCTACTTAGATGATCAAACTTTTCAAGATACAATTGACACAGCATTGGAAGCCGCTAGCACCTTACAGGGGATAATTTGTGCCCAACCAGCCTCAAAACAGGCTGAATTTTTGGTGTTGTAACGTTACCCATCTTTTTGAATCTGTATTCAATGGTCTTAGTATTTTATGGTTTAAACTGATGTTTTAAAATTATTTTCAACTATTTAGTTGAAAATAATTTTTAAATAGTTAAAATAATAATCTTCTTGGTTTTTTTATTGAAAGCCATACTCCTTGAACGGTTGCATCCAATGCACAGGTTCATAGTTTAGCCTGCTGATAAAATGTCACAGCTAAAACAGAACATTAAAAGGTAATTAAAACTACATTTCTTAAGCCTCGTTTCCATTCATACAGGTCTCGGGCAAAATCACGCAACACATGCCGGCCACAAGTACAATGAAAATGATCTACTGTTTCCATTTCTTGTGGCACAAGTTGCAGTACATGTTTTGGGCCACAGTTGCTTGGCACATTTTTGTCCTTGGTACTTGTCCTACAACATGTTGCGAGACCGTTTACATTCGGCAACTTGTGCCGGCACATGTTGTGAAACTTGTTTTAGAACAAATCTGTAGTAATGGAAACAGGACTTTAAATCGATCATCCAACATCATTAACCCCTTTTCGCCTCTGGTAATACAACACTTCCCCCCCCCCCCCATTACACTTTCTTACTGAAGCAGTAACTGTATTGTGTGCAGCATGAGAATGAATGAATTGATCTTAGCTGATAAATCCAAAAGTCTGCTTGGATATTTATCTTGGCACACCAAGTGCTAGTAAGAAATCTTCTTATATCTGAGGCCAAGAATGCAAGCAATTTGCATTCCACAATCGATAACACCCAGCTAGTCATGATTTAAAACATTCAATATGTATCAGTAAACGCATTACAAAAGGTATGATTAATTTTTTAAAGTAAAATGCCTTTCTTCTACATAGTTATAACTCTTAAAGTATCCTCTTGAACAAAACGCAAGATACCCCATCCAACTTGCTTGTGTTTGTAATGATTCCATCTAAACTTCCGTTTTCATTTATTAATCCGAGTTTATTACGATAGACTGCTATTTCAAGTTTACTTTAAAAGACCTGTTTTTCTTCTGTTTAGACTGAGTGGACACCACCATCAAATAAAGCTTTTAGTGTAGATTATCTACATCCTGTACTTATGCCACTAATTAATACGCAGCTTCTTTACAAGATCAGATGTAGTTTACCTCAAAGATGTCTTATTCTAGCATGTATGTAAGAATTTCAGGTGTTACATAAGAGGGAACTTCCATCATTGCGAATCAGACAAATACTATGTGTTTCAGATTCCTTGTTAAACTGTACGCCCCTTAGTTGCTCTGACTAGTGGGACTGTTAATAAATGGCCCTCTATAAGAACAGTCAACCTTCAAATATTAACAATGACTCAATCGCCATTCATATTTACCTATATCTAGACGATCAGTGTCTTATTAATAAATAAATTAAGTGACATCATGTCCAATATTAGACACTACACCAAAAGCTTTATCTGACAGCACACCATTTCCTTTGTTTCTGTTTCTGACTCTGAATTATCGAAAAGAAAACTATCTCCTGCTAATTGACCTGTTTGGATCACCAATATTTTCATTTAATTATCAGTCTAACAAATTTGGATATTACTTACTGTATGTACAATGGATACGTGCATCGCCACTGTTGTTTGTTTATTTGGGAACCTGCGAAAATCGGACGGTTTACAAATAGGAAATTAGTTGAACAACTCCGTTGTATCAGCGGTTTCACTCATGATCAAGTTTATAAATATGTAATATCATGCAAAGCTTGGAAAGATGTATCAAACACTAAGACATTTGAGCGTATGCTGCATATGTCATCACATTCCCTGTTGTTATAGATGAATTTGGGAAGCTGCTAAATACACTTTTCATTTTAAGAGTGATGTATTAGTTCATAAACATCAAAAAATAGAAGTACCTTAGGCAAATGTAGTATTATTTTATGCCAGACTAAAGAACATAATGTCAAAACATTCCTTAATAAAAGGTGCCCTTACATTCATGTCGAGCCCGACAGCTTAGTATCATTAAACCTTAATGTGGTAAATCATGAGGTATTTAATTTTATTACCAGTAAGTAACAATTTTAGATTTCTTTGTTTGCACATTTTCAGAATGATCCTATTGTTAAGCATTGAATCTAATACTGACGCTATTATGCAGTTATGTCAACTGTTTGTGAAAAAAGAATTTTGAGTTTTAATAGATAGTTGTTATTAAATAGAATAGGCCTATGGATTACATATTCTGAGTTTTAAAAATGTTTCTTAGTTCGAGAAATAGGCTATAAAGAATGATTTTCTTATTGTGTTTTGCTCATTCAGGGATTATTGCTCTAAATCTTCCAGAGAAAAAAATCAGAATGTTTTCTTAATCTCTCCTTTTTAACCAAGTGTAACAGGACTCTGGCTGCATTTATTTTCATATAAAAATTAATAAACGAAACCTACCAACATTACATAATTACTATGGAACTTGATGAAGATTTCTAAATGCGCTATAAAATAATTTAAGCCTAAAATTAACATCTGAAAACTTTACAGCAATTTCTTTACTTTTAAACTTCAATATGACTAAACGACATGACTTAGGTTTAGCTACGAGATGAAAATTTGTTTGATCAATTCTAGCAAGTTTATAGGACTAATGTCAACAGTTTCAATGATGATGAAGAATCAAACTTTTAAAAAAGTTAAATAAACCAACATTTTGCTTGTCACACGATAAATCATACATCCATTCACCTTTAAATTGGATTTATAAAATTGAAATCATGAATGTTAAAACTTTATGGCATCCACCCTGAGGGAGGACAGTGGCCATAAAATATTTTGTTTTCTTTTTTACCTGTTTGTATGTTTTTTGTTTAACTTACCACAGACACGTTGATTTATTTAACATTTCAAATAATTTTCCCAACAATAATTCGTATCATAGTTCTCTTTATGGAGAAAAACGTACTTTTACTAAGTGACTGTCAAAATTCTTAACAATTTCCAATGCTTCTTAAAATCCAAACCACCTTGAAGGTTGTACATCAGAACACCTGAGCACTAATAAATACGATGTATAATGTTGCATTTCTGAATATCACAACTTCACAGATTGAAGAAGTCGATAAGTGTGAAATATCTGTTTTTTGTCTCTAGATTAAAACAGATATTGTAATTTTATATCACACTTTACGTAAAAATTACTTGTTCAGGGAGAAAAATACACATACATTACCTCAATATTGCTTTTTTTTTATATGCAAGAATCTTAGGGTTAAAATTCTTGTCAATTTTTACCAGTTTTTCAATCATCTCTATAAAAAGTAAGACTTTACCCAAGTCGTTAAAATGTTTGAAATCAAAATTAAATATTTCAAATGTTTAATTATTTGAAAGATAAGGTTTTTATTCAATTACTTTGAAAGCCTTTTGAACGACTTACCTGAGTCCAGCCCTGGCCATAACCATACTGGCCCCAATAGCCTTGTGCATACTGCTGGTTGAAGCCGGGTTGCTGCGTGTAACCAGCTGTGTTGTAACCAGTAGCTGCTGGCGTAGCTGCAGGGGTGGGAGTGGCACCTGTTGGTGTGGCAGCTGGAGTTGGTTGCTGTTGTTGAGCAGGTCCTGGTGTGAAACCTACATAAAGCATTTATCATCTGTTTTTTGAACACTAATATAAATAGTTTATTCATTCAAAACAAAAATCCCTTTTATAAATTATTTTAAGATTCCTTCTGTGTCAAAAAATTATGAAAACATTTCTCTATCACAAACAAATTATTTCCTGACATATTTTTATATATTTTTATTATTGGTTAACTTATTTATTTTCATAAATCATATAATATTGGTCTAATGGTCAGATTTTGAAAACATTCAGATCAGGAAAGAATATTAAAATTTCAATCTGGACAATGTTTATGTGAAACCAGTCAATCTGGACAATGTTTATGTGAAACCAGAACAAATTTAAATACATTCTTATTTTCCGCAATACTGCCAGTGTTGACAATGTTACCTGCTGAGTGATAGAAACTATACATTATGGCTCCAAACCGCTAACATGTATTCATGTCCTATACTTAAAAGTTCAGAAGTACATTCCTCTAATACAATTTGTACATTAGTTAGTAGTGTGTTGTGTAGTAGTTGAGTTGACCTCAAACAGTTTTCAATGTTGTCACGAGATTTTACAGTATTGTAAACTGTCACTAATTACCGGCACCAAATTCATTTGCTAAAACAGTTGGAGTTTCTAATTTTTTTTTAATAATATCCCTCTCATCTGATAAGCTTAGTGTTATGCTTACATTTAGTATTGCTAGCAGATGACATTTTAGTGTAATTGAACACAATAAACTGTACACAGTTCACAGGTTCTGCACAGTTTAAATAATAATAGTTTTACAATATGTACTTACTACAAATATTCAGCATAACAAAATCACAAAAAATTTACACAGATATTGTAGCCTAATTTCAAACGTCTGCAAAGATAGGCGCAACACAACGAACTGCCGTTTTAATGCCGACAATCAATAGCTGATAAAGTTCATGTCAAGTACCTGAAAGTAAGTCAGCAGTGTGTCAGACCAGTGGGTATTTAGGAGTAGCGATCGTGTGAGATTATTATAGTGTCAACTGAATATACAAAAGCTATTCTTGACTTTGTGTTTACCTTTGTTGGCCCAGTTAGATTGCTGTCCCCAACCTGCCTGCGGGGTGGCTCCTTGGTTGAAACCTCCACCAGTTCCCTGGTTGAAGCCACCACCACCAGTTCCCTGGTTGAAGCCACCACCACCACCAGTTCCCTGGTTGAAGCCACCTCCAGATCCCTGTTTGAAGCCACCACCAGCTCCCTGGTTGAAGCCGCCACCACCAGTTCCCTGGTTGAAGCCACCGCCAGCTCCTTGATTGAAGCCGCCACCGGCTCCTTGGTTGAAACCACCGCCGCCGGTTCCTTGGTTGAAACCTCCGCCAGATCCCTGGTTGTACCCACCACCGCCACCACCACCACCCTGGTTGAATCCTTGCTGGCCCCACCCAGAGTTGTACCCTTGGTTGCCCCAGCCTTGCCTCTGATTCTGTCCCTGGCCTTTGCCCTGGTTGCTACTAATGTTCCCTCCCTGAAACATTGAAGTTTCTACCTGTACATTCTTTTTATAAATAGAACCTTACTACACCTTAACTACAGAGTTTGTTTTAAGTCTATCAGTCTCATTTCATCACCTGAAATACTCTCTGTCTCATTTCATCACCTGAAATACTCTGTTATCACAGTCAAGGGCAATCTTAGATTTTTTATAAAAAGATGATAACAAATACAAACTGATAACATAATCACTGAAAGTTTTATCTACCAACAAGCAATTGGCAAACAATGACAGTTTATAGTTGTAGAAATCATAGCAGCGTGTTTTCTAAACCCTAATTCGAATATAATTTATTAATTTAAACCTATTAAAAAACTAGTCATAAATAAAAGTACCAAAAAAAATTAAAATATATATTGTTACATCTTGCAGTGTGTTTGGTGCACAAGACGTTAGGCTAAAGATCAATGGATTGGGCTATTACAATTTCTTGAACAGACCCCGCCACATTAGTTACACTGCTTCAGAAAAATTTTTTGTTGGTCATAGCAATACTCAGAAGGCATGCTCATAATTCTTATCTCTTTCTTTTGCAGCTTTAACTGTCTCAAGTCTCATTCATTACAGAATGTGAAGTCACAAGAATCAGCCTGTTCAATATTTCCAACAAAGAAATCCACAACTTAAGAGGGCTCTAAAGGGAAAGAAAATATAGAAGTCATACGACACTGGCGATAGAAGTTGGAACTACGTCCAGTTATTTTAGATGTAGGAAGTTTAATCCGCCGGACGGAGTGCAATATAGTCCCTAGAATCATTTCCTGTATAGTAAGTCTTCGTAGTATTTTCAACCGGAAACCCCAATTACCCCTTCCTCCCATCTGCAGTCTCCTCAGGTGACTACGCCCGTCCTTCTCTGTCTGAATGTATGTTGAGCCGAAAGGCCAATTCGTTTCAACAATTGTCAATTTTCCAGTTAGTACCGGTTTTGCTGCTGTATTTTATTTCTTAACATTTTTTTATGTCTTTTTGTTTTTATAAAAAATAGTAATATTTGTTTAGAAAAGTAGACTTGTTACAGCGAAATCAAGTTATTCACTGATCAAATAGGGGGTCTACTAAAATATTGAATTTCTACTTGAAACGTTTTCCAAAATCATAATTCTTGTTCAAATCTTGTTACTCTCAAAACGGTTAAAATTTAACATAGGCATAGGCTTACCATACTTATATTCTACAATTGAAGAGTTTGATTTATATACATAAAGATACGCTTTACTAAAAATTAAGTAAATTACGTTACAAAGCATGGTTTTTGAAAATATTGCTTAAAGTTGTTGGATTGTGATCTAAATATTGGTTTTTATGTGGTTGAATATTTAATAAAAGGCATTAATTTGCAAGTAAATTTCTATTTCGTATCTTTTTATGTTCGGTTGAAGATTAAAACAAAATAATATTAAATAAACGCCACAACAATTCTCAACATACGCTTAAAGCATTAAAGGGTACGCTTTACTGAAAACTAAATAAATCACGATAAAAAGTAATGGTAAAAAATACCAACTGTCTATTTATTTTTACGTTTTATAGTTTTGTACGGTTTATTAATTATTTTCAATAAAATAAAAAATGACACCACAGTACACAAGCGCTAAACACTTATTTACCAATGAATGTATTTGTCTTTTATAGGATATGATTTTATTGCGTGGATTAAAGCTGATGTTAAAACATATTTAGAAACAAATCAATGTTATTCCTAATAAATATAAAAAAATGCTTGAAAAATTAATTGATAATAAATAATTACATTTAAATAACCAATTACCAGAGTATTATAATATACAGATACATGAGTGAGCTGAATAAGTCGCAATTTTATAAAGTCACTGTTATTTGCAAGTATAATAAATAATATAGTAATAATATAATATAATCAATTGTTCTTTTAAGAACAGTTACATACATTCAAAACGTGATCAACATGGGTTGTACCTTGGGTGCCACCCGTGATTAACTTGGGTTGTATCTGTGATTATTTTGGGTAGAAGCCATGGTCAATTTGGGTAGTACCTGTGATTACCTTGATTATGAAACGTGGTTAACATGGCTAGCCACTCATGACTACCTTGGGTTGGACGCGTGGTCAATATGTGGGATTGTCTTTGGTAGCACCCACGGCCAACTTAGACCTAAATAGTACTTGTGGTGTTTTTTTTTTTTTTTTTTTTTTTTGATTAAGATAGGATCTGTGGTGGACAGGACTTGGGTGATACCTGTGATTATCTTTAATAGACCCTGTGGTCAACTTAGGACCTGTAATTATCTTAATAGTGGTCAATATGGGTAGTACCTATGATTACTTTAAGTAGCACAGGTGGTCAACTTGGGTAGTACCTGTGAATAATTTGGGTAGGACCCATTGTCAACTTGAGTAGCCACCCCTTATTACATTGGGTAGCACTGGTTGTCAACTTGAGTAACTACTAGGGGAGAAACCATAATTAATTTGAGTAGTTACGCCTAATTAACTTGGGTAGTATCTGTAATCAACTTGGGTATTATCAGTCACTACTTGGAGTAGTACCAGTGGTCGACTTGAGTGTAATAAGTGTGATTATCTTGGGTAGCACTCATGGTCCTCGGATAATATCAGTGATTACTCTGCATAGGACCCGTGGTCAACTTGAGTAGAGTCTGTGGTCAACTTAGTAGGTAGGACCTCTAATAATCTTAGGTAGAACATGGTCAATTTAGGTAGCCACCCATAATTACTTTGAATAGCAAGCACCCTTGGTGAACTGACTTGTGTAATCACCAGTGATTACGTTGGTTAGCACCTGTGGTCTACTTGACTAGCCACTCATTATTGACTAGCCATTAGTGCTAGCCAAGTCCATGACGGTGGATGGCCAAGTTTATTACGGGTACTACACGAGGTGATCATTAGTGTTAGCCATGTTGATCACGGGTGCTAGCCAAGCCCATTATGGAGACTGCCCAAGTTGATCACGGGTACTACCCTAGCTGATCATGAGTTTTAGACATGTTGATCACGAGTGCTAGACAAGTCCATCACAATGACTACCACAAGTTGATCACGAGCTACCCAATTAGGTCAGTGGATACTCAAGTAATTGAAAATGCATTACATTAATACAAAACCAATCCGAGCAGAACATCTTATTTGAGCAATTTAATAATAGTTTAACAATGTTATTTCAATACACAAGCGAACGTCACACAATGCAAATTTCATACAGTATAATATAATACTTATACTGTATTTATAAGAAATAAGTTCAATATGTAGGCGACGAATGTTATGGTGATCGATTTCGGTAAACCAAGTTTACCTTAATCGTTCACCATTACATTTATTCAGTTTATATTAATACAGTGGAACCTCAATACCACGAATCTCAAGGGAATTGAAAAATATTCGTCTTATCGAGGTATTCGCGATAACGAGGTTCGTGTTAGCGAAGTTCAAATAAGTGACATTCGTGTTATAGAGGTTAGCATTTTATACGGCGACGGGTTGAAATGTACTGTAATTCCAAATAAAACATACGTGAAATACATACATCGTACTGTACATTTTAATTTACAAATTAATGACATATACAGATACAATTAATACATAGGAATATAAATAGCCAGCACAATAAAAAGTAAAAGGCCAAATGAGTATGACTTAGTAAATTACATAACCTAATCAACATTTTGAAATACAGTACTGGTAGTAATTTAGTAAACATAAACAAAGAGTAAAATACGAAATTGTACTGTAGTTTTGTACTACACTGTACTAAATAATAATTGATTGTAGTGTTAACGGCAATTTAAATTTGTAAGTTTAACAATAAGAGTAGGGTAATATGAATTACAGTAATAAAGTCAATTACTGAAATTTACAGTAATCCAATCTAAAATTTAAATTACTGTAATAATTTCGTAAACATAAACAAAAGAGAAACATATTAAATACTAAAAGTGACTACTGTATTTACAACAATTTAAATTTGTTAGTTTGAAAATAAAAGTAGAGTAATATACGTACATAACATACTGTACTGCATACAGGAATACAATCTACAATTTAAAGTTATTGACGTGATGAACTTGATTTGAAAAAGTCATTAATTTTGGACTGTTTACCTGTATTCATGTGGATAGTATCCAATGTGGAATCCAAAACATTTATACACTTTACCACTTCATCACTTAAAAAATCCTTTTTAGAAAACAAACACTTTAAGACAATTAGTGATTTGCGGGCGTCTTGCACAGTGTATTCACTATTGGATTGCTGGTCATCTTCGCCATTGTCCGCCTCTTCATCTTCCTGTTCCATCTCCTCATCAGGCTGTGCTTGTAGGCCTACTGAAGATAAGATATCATTTTCTGTAACCTCTCCACAAACTGCAAAATCATCATCGAAAGTTACAAAATCTTCAAATTCCAACTCCTGTAGGTCCAGTTCGTCCCTAACTTTTGTCCAATCTCTTGGTGCAACGTCTATTGGTAGAGGAGTAGGTTCGTCCACATCTTCTTCTATAATCTTGAAACCACTCTTTTTAAAACAGTTTGAAATTGTGGTCTTGCTTACATTCTGCCATGCCTTGGTTAGCATCCACATGGCATCGAGTAGGTTGATTTTAGTTGGAGAGTTGTTATCCAAGTCACTAAGAAAACGTCGCACAATTTCCTTCCTGTAGTGACTTTTAATATTCTTTATTATACCCTGGTCAAGTGGCTGTAGCTTTGATGTGGTATTTGGAGGTAAAAATTTTACCTTTACATTAGACAGTTGAGGAATATCACCATGGGCTGTGCAGTTATCAATCATTATAAGAATGTGTTTATTTTTCTTTTTCATATCCTTATTTATGTTAGAAAGCCAGGAACTGAAAATTTCGCTAGTCATCCATGCCTTTTTATTTGCCACGTAATCTGTTGGTAAGGTTGTTGAGTTTTTAAAACATCTTGGTCGATTAGATTTGCCAATTACTAAAGGTTTCAATTTTACTGTCCCTGTGCTGTTTGAGCCCAGCAAAACCGTGATCCTCTCTTTACTGTTTTTACCGCCGTGGCAAGGTTCGTCTTTAAAAGATAAAGTCTTATCGGGTAGGCACTTAAAAAAGAGTCCCGTTTCATCTGCATTAAATATATCGTCAGGGTGATACCCTTCAGTGTGTTGTGAGAGGTTTTCTATCCAATCTTGGCACACTGTTTCATCTACGCTTCCACTTTCACCACACAATTTTTTAAACACAATATCATTCCTCCTTTTAAAATTATGGAGCCATCCATTACTTGCTCTAAATTTTGTATGGCCTAATTGTTCAGCAAATTGTTGTGCCTTTTCCTGCAAAACTGGTCCTCCAATTGGCACGTTTTTGTCCCGACACATCTTCAACCAATTTATAACACATTCATCAACATCCACAAACTCTCCATTTTTCATCCGTTTAAACTTTGAAGAAAGTCCACTTCCGCAATACTTATCCTTGTTTTTTAAAATTGTAGCTAAAGTGCTTGCTTGAATATTAAATTCTTTAGCTATCTCAATTTTCTTTTTTGTAGGGTTATTTTCAACCGCAGCAATAACCTTCCTCTTGAAATCAATACTTAAAGGTGTGCATTTCTTCTTTTTAACACCATTGGACACGCCCGCCATATTCACTAATCACTGACACAACACTACGTACAAAGAGAGGCTAAACTGAAGTCAATCGGAACTGACAGTACAGTCTCATGCCACTGCAGTGGCGCGTCAGACGGAAGTTAGTTTTCATGTCTTGACATGAATGAATTGGAAATATAAATACGTCTTATTGAGGTTCCATCCGTGGGAATTCGTCTTATAAAGGTCAGATTCATGTTATAGAGGTTTTTGGCTGTTGAAATTCGTGTTATAGAGGTTTCTCCTGGTCTTGGAAAGTGGAATAAAATTCATCTTATCGAGGTAGTTATTTTCAAATATTCGTGTTATAAAGGTATTTTTAACATTGAATGTTATGGGCAATTCAAGGGGATTTTATAAATATATGTGGTATCGAGGTTTTCGTGCTATCGAGGTTCGTGCTATCAAGGTTGTACTGTATTGTATTAAAATCATCTACCAACATGTACTATGCTAATTAAGAAAACTTTTTTAAATTCGTATTTTATTATTTTTCTTCCCATTGCTTAATGTTTCAAAATCACTTATGTCAAGTTTTACCATTCTAAGTCTTCTAATTGGCTGTTCAACGGAAGACACCAGGAGTGGTACGAGGTTCCCAAACACTACCTTGCCCCATGACTTCAAAGTTCTCAAAAGGATTGCCGCCCCGCCCGGCCCGTCCCCCGGCTGTCATATTTTTCTGTCCTTGTTACCGTTTATGAAAATTATTTGCTTTGAATTTACCTTCTTATAAAATTACAAATAAATGACCTAGCATTTTTTCTACCTCAACTTTAATGAACTATAATAAATTAATAGTTACAAGTTAACATTATTGTATTTATATTTTAAAAATAAAATAGAGATCAATAGAGACAGCGACTTAGAATTACTTATTGGTTTGATCAAGCCGGAATCATTGAATTAATATTTTTACTGTACGCGTTCGTCAATGTATTTTATATGATTTATTTAATAAACATGTTGTATATAGATGATTATTACAGTATTTGTCATGACATAATAAATATTATATCGCACTGTCATTACGAATAAACGTTTTATGCTTTACTTTGTGGTTAGATTATATCAGGAACCACATGGGAACACACATTTTAATTTAAACGAAATAAGCCATACAAAAGAAAATAGACTAACTCTAAGTGAGTAAATCAGTCTGTAAAATAATACTGATATCAGTCATCGTAGGCCTACATTGTATCCATCGATGTTAAGTTAAATGAAGAAAGGTTTTTATGAAAAAGTAGTAAAACCTTTCCGGGACTGAGAAGTTAGGGGTTTCGCCACTTGGATCTCACGAATCACCGCATTTTTTACAATGCAGGCTTTTGCTCGGTCCTATATTGCAGCTAAAGCTTTATAGATATCGATCTGAAACCAAAACTAAATTGAAACTAGATAAATTTCTGACTAAAATCGCTTTTTAAAATTTCGATAACAGCTCCAGTTTTATTTTGGCACTAGTTTGAATATTTGGTAACTTCAATAACCTATAAAATCGAAATGAAGGAGAATTCAAAAATTTTAAAAAGCTATTTGAGTCAAAAATGTCTTTATCTTTAAATATATACTTCATTTATAATTTTACGACAGTAAATAAAGTCAGTATCTTGGACCGCGCAAAGCAGTTTTTACGCTTCTCAGCGCGGGGGTTTAGAGCCCTCTTAACAAAAACATATCCAATAAATGAAAATGTCGTAATGAAGATATGTTGTTGAATAACATGTTTGCTGATTTTTTAAATATAAAAAGACCCTGAAACTTTGAACCAACGATCCTCTCAGACTGAATTTTCAATTTTTTTATAACAGTTGAGTTTATTGTTAACTGTTCACACCACTTTACAACTCAATGGGCTTTGAGGTATGCGGTTTGGCACAAATGAGTGGCCAACAGAAATGGGAAGGGAACATAAAATTCAGCAGTGGAGCAGTTAATCATGAACCATGTTTTTGTTTGGTCAAAAAAGAATAATTACTCTATTATTTTTAACCAAACCTCATAGATTAAAATAGCTTTTCACAATTTTACTATAAATACTTAATACATTCAGACGAACGAACAGTGGCATCGTTCATACATCCTGATAAATTAAGTTAATTTGTGATAAAACTTCAATCTTACAAAAATTCAATTGAATAATCGATGCTGTAAATTTGTTTCTGATAGCTTCATGAATCAAATAATCCACAATATCATGATTTTATACCCTCAAAGATAGATTTTTTTTTCTAACAATAAATATTTTGTCTGTTTTCTAGTTCCATGTAAATGTGATGCATGGATTTTTTACTACTATTAATGATGTTGATTGCCAAATATTAAATATTGTCATCTTTTTCATCCATTACTTATATGTACAATTATTTCTATGTCAATTTAATAGCATACAATTTAATGGTACAGCCTTAACACCAATGGTGTATCAGTACTTTAGCACAGACCATTATGTTACATAAGACCATCCTGGGTTGAGAGACTAACCCAGCTGTAGTGGCATGCCTCTCTAACTTACTGGTAAATTATAATGGAAATACATTTGTGAGTAATATGTTCAAGAGTTAAATAGCATAATATCACACCTTGTTATCTCTTTGGTTTCTGTCTGAACCACCTCTGTTCCGGTCAAACCCTCCTTCTCTGTTGCCTCCTCCTGCACCCCCACCTCCTCCTCCTCCTCCTGAAAAAAATAGTACCTATGCTGAAACTGGAAAAGCTACAAACTTCAGTTTTCATGAAAATGTTGTTCCTGTACATTAATTTGATGGCCATAACTAATCATAGTTAAAATGTTGTTCCTGTACATTAATTTGATGGCCATAACTAATCATAGTTAAAATGTTGTTCCTGTACATTAATTTGATGGCCATAACTAATCATAGTTAAAATGTTGTTCCTGTACATTAATTTGATGGCCATAACTAATCATAGTTAAAATGTTGTTCCTGTACATTAATTTGATGGCCATAACTAATCATAGTTAAAATGTTGTTCCTGTACATTAATTTGATGGCCATAACTAATCATAGTTAAAATGTTGTTCCTGTACATTAATTTGATGGCCATAACTAATCATAGTTAAAATGTTGTTCCTGTACATTAATTTGATGGCCATAACTAATCATAGTTAAAATGTTGTTCCTGTACATTAATTTGATGGCCATAACTAATCATAGTTAAAATGTTGTTCCTGTACATTAATTTGATGGCCATAACTAATCATAGTTAAAATGTTGTTCCTGTACATTAATTTGATGGCCATAACTAATCATAGTTAAAATGTTGTTCCTGTACATTAATTTGATGGCCATAACTAATCATAGTTAAACTGTTGTTCCTGTACATTAATTTGATGGCCATAACTAATCATAGTTAAAATGTTGTTCCTGTACATTAATTTGATGGCCATAACTAATCATAGTTAAAATGTTGTTCCTGTACATTAATTTGATGGCCATAACTAATCATAGTTAAAATGTTGTTCCTGTACATTAATTTGATGGCCATAACTAATCATAGTTAAAATGTTGTTCCTGTACATTAATTTGATGGCCATAACTAATCATAGTTAAAATGTTGTTCCTGTACATTAATTTGATGGCCATAACTAATCATAGTTAAAATGTTGTTCCTGTACATTAATTTGATGGCCATAACTAATCATAGTTAAAATGTTGTTCCTGTACATTAATTTGATGGCCATAACTAATCATAGTTAAAATGTTTAACTATTTAATAACACAAAACTTTGGGGAAATATAACCCTTAATATTTTTTCATGGGTTTTTTTTCTTTCCACATAAAAAATTCCAGAGGCAATGAAGATTAGCGAAAGTTTTGTTTAATTTGTTTTCCTGTTCATTGTGTTTGTGGACTCAATGACCAACCTTTCCTTTTATAGGACTGTACCAACTTCTGGAGTTTTTGAGAGGACCATTTTGCCAAATAATTTATATTAGACTTAGGACTAGTACCTAAAAAGACCCCCCCCCCCCCGACATGAATATAAAATTTTTCATGCTTCCACACATGCATGATTCCAAAAAATGTTTGGTATCAACTAGTCATGTGGGTTGGTTCCACTTTTATTTTCGGTTCGGTTCTTTATTGAAATCGGATCTCGGTTCTTGGTTTTCAGTACTTTTAGAGTATGTTTCAACAAACTTTAAATTCCTTTATGCCAGCAAATCAAGAAGTAATATGGATTCAGTCAGTAAAAACAGTGCATAGTACTTTGGGAATTTCCCTAAAATATATCGTACGATTAAATTTCCCCAATATAATAAATAAAGTGACCTGTCTATGGGCAGATATTTTCTGATAAAGATATTTTGTTTATCTTGTAACCAGGTATTGTCGATTGTCCTGTTTATTGGCACTTTTTACACCTGAAACATTCCTGATATGAAAGCTACCTCCCCCTTTACATTTTTCTGGACCGGAACCACAGCATCGGTTCTTGGTTCTGGTTATCTTGTCAAGAACGATAGAAACAAGAACCGACTTTAGGAACCAGCCCATCCCTAGAATTAAAACATTCCTAAAGTAAATATTTTGAACTGTCTTTTTAAAAGCCATGATGAATAAATGCTATGTTAGGATTATTTTTAGTTGAAAATAAGTTAAATAATCTACAGCGACTGAAAAGACATAATTGCATGTTATGACTTGTGCTATACTTACCACCTCGTCTGTCATTGAAGCCGCCGCCACCACCTCTATTCCTGTCAAAGCCTCCCCGACCACCTCCTCGCTGATCTCTGTCGAAACCACCACCACCTCGGCCCCTGCCACCTCGCCCACCACCATCTCTGAATCCTCCATCTTTGTTATCAAAGCCTCCGTCCCGGGAGTTGAACCCTCCTCGTCCACCCCTGGAGAAGTTGTCCCTGTTATCATAACCTCCCCCTCCTCCTCCTCCTCCTCCTCCTCCACCACCTCCACGGTTGTAGCCACCCATGTCTCTGAAACCACCGTTGCCTCTACCACCTCCCATGTCGTCATCTCTGAAAACCACAAACAACAGTTTTTAAGTACTTTATATAAAAACAGTTTAAAAACTTCAAACTAAACGAATCTCTCTCTCTTCTCACTTGAAGGGCCAGTGGTAGAGAAAATTTGTGAAATGTGATTCATTATTATTTGTTTACTAGTGTTCTGGTGTTGGTAGACTTGTCTTCTAAGGTAAATTTGCTGATGTCCTATCTCTCTAATAAACTAATTCCTGGCCTAGTGCCCTTAAACCTAACCTAAAATTACTCATTACATGGTAATATGACATTTTTTTTTCTATCAATCCTTTATTTTGAACATATGCATAGTCGATGTCAAATTCTTATTCATCAAGTTCCATTATAAAATTTATAAAATCAGGACTTAAACTGCATTCTATTTTAAACAATTAATTACATTACTCAAAATATAATATCACACCATGGTAAATACCTGTTATAGTCCCGATTAAAGCCTCCACGGCCACCACGACCTCCTGAACCTCGTTGGTTCCGATCATATGGTCGGTCACGGTCATTGGAACGGTTATTCCTCCAAGCACCTCCTCCAGGGGGTCTATTGTCCATGTCTCTGTCAAAGTTTGGAGGACTCCTAAAACATGCCAAACTCATCATAATAAAAAGACACATCATTATCAGACAACTATCTAACTCATAGTGAAATTTTAGCACCTAAAAAGTGTGTACCAATATAAAAATAATATAATCTTGCTTTTAAAACTTTTAAATATTTTATTTGTTATAAACCTTGCATTGTGCCTAAGTCTAAATGTACATTGCATGACTAAAGCGATTAAAAAGTAAGATGTTATTTTTATTAGATTAGATTATTTTTACTGTGCGCTATCCTACTTTGGCATATACAGAGCCTTCCCTGGGTGGCGGATAGGGGAGAAGTCGGGAGATATGCGTAGCAGTCCTCCCGGTTAGATTCAATGGACCCACTGACCATAAGTAGGTGCAGTCCTCCATTCATATTGGGAGTTGAGCATAGGGCTTACCACCTTACCTTGTAAAAATCTTCTGGTTACGAACCGTCAACAAAATGCCTCGGAAAGGACCGTATTAAATGGAAAACAACATAGGATACGCTCAAAGGACTTAGATTTAGAACTTGAAACATTCGCTCGCTTGCTATTCCAGGAGCAGTCGATATTGTGTGCAATGAACTAGAAAGATACACAACATGGACATGTTGCCCTCCAAGAAACAAGATGGCGCTTTAGTGGTATAATCAACTCTGGAAAATATTCTATATACTGCAGCGGAAGAGATGATGGAATACACCAAGCGGGAACTGGATTTGCTATTAAAAAACTCTGTTGGAAGCTCTAAATGAATTTGAGGCTGTGAATCAAAGGCTGTGCCTTATTAGACTACAGATTTCAGGTGCTACAAGAACAGATTGATGAAATTAATGATATTAATGTGTATTGGGGGAAAATAAAATAAATTATTACAGAAGTTTTGAAGGAAGAACAAAAACCAATACAAAGGAAACAGAAGAACAAACTTAAGTTCACTAACAGTTGTGAAGATTTAATAGAGTTGAGGAAGAACAAGAAAAATGATCTTCTAAAAAACAACCGTAATGAAAATAGGGCAGAATACAAAAAACTCAACATACAGGTAGTTAAAAAACTAAGAACGAAGAAACGTAAATATATCACAGACCAACTGAGAAAAGCAGAGGAGGACAGTACTCATAACAAAGCAAAGGATTTTTCAGATCAATAAGATTTTTTAAGAAGGGATACATCCCAAAAACAGACAGCATTAAAGATAAAAATGGAAACCTGACTAGAGGCAGAAAAAATGTTCTTAACATAGGGAAACAATATTTTGAGCAACTACTGATTGCTGATAAAAGACCTAACGAAGAAGAAGGAGCAGAAGATGAAAATAAATTAATTTTCCAACTAGTGCAACTAAAAGTGGATGAATAATCGCTGAAAGAGGTAGAAGAAAGCGTAAGACAACTAAACAACAATAAAGCTCCAGGAAATTATGGCGTTCTGGCTGAAACATGAACTCTGACAAAGGAATATGAGAAGAAAATTATTGTCTTTGAAAATAGAGTATTAGGAAAAGTGGTCAAGTATGTGAAAGAGATGTTTGGAGAATAAGAAAGAACAGAGAATTAAGAGAAATATACACTCTCCCAGATATAGTACCATTAGTGAAAAGTAGAAGACTAAGGTGGGCTGGACATGTGTGGAGACGAGAATATACCTCCATTATTAAATATATTGACGATCTAACCCAGAAGGTAGAAGATCCCTTAGCAGGCCAAGACTTAGATGGAGAGAACAGGTCCTTAAAGATATTCACAAATTGGGGACTACACCTGAGGCAGCAAAGAACAGAGCTGAATGGAGAGGCATTGTTGGCGAGGCCAAAAACCAACTTGGGTTTCAATGGCCAAGGAGGTAAGGTAAGTAAGATTATTTTTATTTTATTAAACAAGCACTTAGCATTCAAATTTTCCAGCATTTACTATAGTACTCTGCGTAACTGATATGTCTTACTATGAAATGTCTAGTGACAATTAAAATCTAAAAATATTTATAGCGTAGATAGACAGACTTGCAAATTAATTTATACAAACATCAAGGTTCCACTTATCAAAATTTATAAAAAAACTAAATCTATAATACCTGAGACAGTAACAGATATAATGACTATGATTTATAACCTTTTAATAATTTTTCCATGGCATATGATGGGTGTTATAAAACATGTAAATGCCAAAAGAAAGGATGTTAAGCCTTTCATTTCTTAATATTTAATTATACTCTAAATACAATGGTAATGACCCACCCACATAAAATGTCAATGACAATCTCCAACCCATACATGTACAGTGGTAATGAATACCATACATATATGAGTGGGTGGGTCAGATTCAGAATAACTTTATTCATAATTTATATAAAGAGTATTATACAGATCAAGAATGGCGCCATTATTATATGCCTATACTAAAAATAAAGCTGATTTCTTATCAATTGAAAGGAAATTAAAATGAATTAGTGTAAATTAATAGGTTTTAACTTTGTACTATTTCATAGGCTTGCCACACACTGCAGAGAGAAAACAAGATACAATCAAATGAGACGAAACAAAGCAAAACTTCCTCAGTGACCAACTTAACATGAGACCATTAGAGTGCAGCACACTGCATTTGTCTGGTCTTGTCGTATCTCAAGGTGTCTGGCGCTGTCTCAAGGAATTAGACTTGTGACGAGACATAGTAAGAAAAAATGATATGTGCAGTGGCTTCACTTTATTTCTCGCACAGTTTGATAGTTGTAAAAATTAGTTCATTAATGGTTTCTTATCTTAAATACTAGTTTGACCAAAACTTGTTGCATTTTTACTGTACCATCTACGAAAATTAATTATATTTGTTATCATTAAATGAAAACAATGTTTTTTCAACACTTACAGTATGTGTTAACTGACCCTGTGTTTACTGTGATACTTTTACTATGACAAATGAAAGAAACGACTAATTTGATCTCGCCTCGTCTTTTGTAATCATGAATAATTACATACCTCCAAGACAAAATAAGGCAACAGCAATACAAGACATTTTGCCAAATTTCATCCAGTCTTGTTTTGTCTCTGTAGTGTGCGGCTAGCCTTAGTTATACAGACTACATGTTATTGCTTAAACCGAGTCCCAACTAGAACCTTAATAAATTTTGCAAAATCTTCAGCCTAGAGCCTGAGTTCAAACGTAAAAAGGGAAGCTTATGTTACCGGAAGCTTTAGTTATTAGTAATAAAAAAGGTTGTGGTGTATGTGAATTTAGGAAAATTAAATCATACTATTTATATTTGATTTTATAAGCAAATTGAAAAACATAAAACAACAAATAAACCAATAAAGATTTATTGAATATTTGAAATGTTTATTTATAAATATTTATGGAATCATGGATATTTAGAATAATTGTGTCCAACATTTTTTTATAACAAAATGTCACAGACCCCAAAGCAGGATAATTTTAATATTTCTGCAACTGTGTATAAAAAAAAAAACTTTCTGCAAGTACTATATTATGGTACCAATAGCCTTAAATATCAACTGGAAAAACATTAGTTATTCTGTATATTTCCCAACTATGGAATGTAAGCCTGAAGATGTTTACCTAAATAATAAGGCAGAAACGCACTGTTATAAATTTAAATATTTAAAAAGCATTTTTGAATACATTATTTTATTTTTGTATCATACAAAACTCAATACACAAATAAGAGAGTTGAAATTGGAATTGATTACAGTTTAAATTGTTTTATTTATCCAATTAATATTTGGAGAGCAAACAAATTGGGTGGAAATAACCTAATATGCTTAGTTTTCTTAAGTTATGGTCAAATTCAAAGGATAATTACGATTATTTATTAACTTAAACACAGAAATGTTTTCTAGTAATAATAAATAGTAAAATAATAAGTTTTAACCCTTTCCACTCCAATTACTGGGAACCCAGTTTCCCTATCAGCTCCATTTACTTTTAAGCAAAGATTGCCTACTACATTTGTTCAGTGGGAAAAACATATATCTGATAGTTCCAAAAAGCTGATGTATTTTTTCTTTGTTTCTTCTATGACTAAAGTATAGATTAATATAAAATAAAACATATATTTTTATTTTCAAAATTTTTTAATTATATATATTTATTGGAACAAAATTGAATTTCTAACAAAAAAACGGATACAAGAAGAATTTTTGAAAAATTTTAAATAGGAAGAATAGTATTTGTTGTTTGTTTTTTGTTGTTTGTATCCTTACAAACAAAAAAAAAGTCATTTTCAAATATTTGGGACTAAATTAAACATAAAAAAATATATAATTCTAAAACCGATTTTTTTTTAAAAACAACATTTTTACCAAAAAAATTATTTTTACTGCAACTAGTAAACAATTGCTCCATAAATTTTATTTTATTGCTTAGCAACAGTCAAAAGGTACATAACTTAGACCAAATTTGTAAGTAAAGCTTTTTTCAATAATTCAAAACATGTTATCAGCTAAAATATAAACAGACAAAATCTAATAGCCTACTTGCAACGCTCTTTCATTTTCATACCGGTTACACATAGGCCTACGGTAAAAATACTTATGAACATACAGGAAATGTAAAAGATGAAAAGAAATGTTTTAGGCACATAACTAGTTGGATAATAAATACTCGTCAAATAGTAAGCTGGTCATACCGTCATCACTGAGGTTCGAAATCGAAACTATTCTGTCGCCACTTCCATCATTTGGTAGAATACTACTGCCGTCGTCTTCACCCATTTTATTCGACAGGAATCATCATCGTAAAAATAAAAATATTATGAATAAACAGTAAAACAACAACGATAACCTAGCAACAACAATGCGTTTTATAAGCTCATTACGAACGATAACATATGACGGAACAAAGTGAGTGCAGATAGCTGTTGCAGTCAGCCAGCTGTTTACAGAGCAGCCACCATTTTCTGAAGTTTGTTTACCGATACTAAACTCAAACGGTTCCGAAAAAATTCTACAGATAGCAGCACATATCAAACAACAACCCTAGCGGTCAATAATGTAACTACGTCAGTCTAAATACAATCATAGAACGTTTTTATAGAGACGTCGGGCCCGGCCCGACATTGGAGTTAGTGCGGTAAGTTGCGTGGCGGGGCTGCCCCGCCACTTGAGTGGAAAGGGTTAAAGATGTTTCTAAAAAGAGAGGAATGCAGGTGCCGTCCCTTAATTGATGTCAAGGTCGTTGTGAGAAAAAAAAACTGAAAACAATTTTTTGAGACTAACTTATTGCCAGCAAATGATTTTATAGAATTGAATTATAGAATATATTTGGAATTTGTATTTATTCACTCAAGTATTATCTTGTTATTTGCCGAAAATTAATGATTTTATTTGATAAATATCCTTTGTTTACAGTATTATGATTAAGTTATTAGATTATATAAATATAAGGTTATATTTCATTTATTACTACCAATGCCTAAGAAAAGAACATAAAATTTATTGTTAAAATATTTCATTTCACCATCTGTTCCAAGGATGAGCTGCGTACAAATTATGTTTCTTTATGTTTTATTCAAGTTTACATGACCAAGATTATAATGATAACCACTAATTCATTGACAACAGATGCAAATGTCAATTTTAGTATGCACTTATGCTTTATAGCTTTTTATTGCCTAACCTGACCAAATTCCAATTACTTTTTGGACTGACTAGCAGAAGCTGTCGGAATGTACTTGACTGACAAAAATAACCAATATTTCCGTTGGTTGCTGACTATAATTCACATAACGTCCTGGATTATGTTAAAAGCAATGTGTTTTAAGATTTTAAGTAGTATTTCCTGTGATCCGTTACTACAAACAATACGCTCTCCAAAGGCAACCATAATCGATCAATGATAACGTAACTGAATTGAAGTTATCATTACTCAAACACAATGCTACGATTGTAATTGTAAAGCAAGGGTGGAGAGATGGGTAATTCACGAGCGATCAAGTAACTAATCAGCTAAGTGAACGGGTGAACAAGTTCGTTCATTAAGATTTGAACTAGTTTAGTTCAAAGTGAACATCCGAGCTGTGAAAGAACACTGACAAAATCATTAAATGTAATTATTTACTTTTATCAATATTAATAGTAAAAACTGAAGTTTGAAAGAAATTAGTTGAACAAATTTACAAGTATAAATAATAAAAGCTTGTCTATGAAACAAAGCTCATAACAAAAATGTAAATCACTTCAACCGTCACTTGTTCGTCGTTTTTTTTGTATCACAGTGAACTGGTTCATTTATCTACTTCATTGAACGATTCAGTCGTGTACTAATATTGCAAATTACCCCTCTATAGAGTGGTGTAGTTTGGTTAGGGTTTATGTGAACTTGCGCGTGCGTTGAAGGTTACCGGCGCCAGACTTTCGCCTCACTGCAGTTAGCTGTTGTTCATTTCCTAAAATCGCAAAAGCCATCTGTCTTCTGAATAAGTCAGTACATAGTTTGTTATTAAGTTGCACTACAAATAAGGTTCTAATTAATTGTTTATACACAAAACAAGGTATCGTTCTGCAGAAATTAATGTTGTAATTTTCGGGTACGGAAAATAGTTTCTCAATTTGATGATTTCTTTCTGCAGACATCCCTTTCGTTCTGCGACAATGTTGCCCTGTCGCACATTTTTCTGCTTTGGGGGTCGCAGATAATATTAATAGGCAAGGAATTCTCAAACCGTTCTATAGTTAAATTAATAAGGCAAAAGTAATCTACAGTCATCTTATTACTATAGCGCAGTCCTAAACAAGTATATTTCTTATTACATTCCTAATTCAACAACAAGGCTAACAAATTTATTCTAAACAATATAATGTTGGAGGTCAAAAATTTACCTGTCGCGCCAGCCACCACCTCTTGATCCGCCACCACCACGATCCATTCCACCACGTGGTTGCCAACCACCTCGCCCTCCTCGATCCATGCCTCCTGCAATCACAAATGGTTATTTGCAATACCGTATATACTCGAATCTAAGCCGCACGCGAATCTAAGCCGCACCCCTTGTTTTTGATTGAAAATTAGGTAAAAAAGGCCACACTCGAATCTAAGCCGCACCCAGTTTACCGGGCAATATTATCCAGGAAAAACGGCAATCTAGCGATCACAAAATGAGCTCTATTAATTGACGAAAGTCATGTAAAGTGTATTTACAAATGAAGTATTGGTATAAGTTACTTAGTTACATGATGTATTTAAATAAAAACTAGTAATAAACTTATTTTATTTATACCCATTTGTCCCAAAACTAGTTTTACACAAGAGTATTCCATAATTCATAGGCAAAGTATCTACCCAGTAAAGCGACTGGATACGGCAAGTGTTAACTGGACACTGAGGCTAAACTGCTTCAAGAAGGAAAGGAAGTGAGAGAGACCGATACAGTCCTACACTGTGTTTAACAATCACCTGTTCATGTGCTCTACCCACAGTAGCTTCTCTGTAGAGCCACAAACCTTATCTTGTACAGAACAAGCTCATGTAGGACAAAGAACAAGATGACAAGTGGAAGAAAACAAATACCGCTAAGCCCCGCCCCTCCTATCCCTGATTGGTGACCTCATTTTGACGTCACCCACTTCTATTGCAAAACAAACCACTTCCCCTTCCCACCCTTCTACATTTCTCCCCACTGTCTTTCAAGCCAATTATTCTCCTCATCTTTTGGATAGTGCTGCCAACCAAAATCTAAAAATTACCCTTTTGGCTATCTACCTATTGTTATTTTATGATAGAGACATTGGTTTTTAGCTTCAAATCTTAAAACCATATCAAAAGAATAACTTATCATTACTGTAATTATATTTTTACCGGCTAAACATGAATATTGTTGTCTTAGAAAATACCCTCTAACTCTAAAATTACCCTCAAAAAGGGCAAACAATTATTTGAGGTTGGCAAGCTACTACAGCCGGCAAATGACAGATGAAAGGAGAAACAAATAAAAACTCAAAACAAAAGTCACTGTTGTTGTTTGGTTTATTGTGAACTAGCCTATTGCTATGCTGACTTAACCTAATTGAAATTATTTAGTCAAAGTATTATTTAATTAGTAAGTAGTGATTAGTGAAAGTGTTACCGTATTTAGTTAGTAAGTAGTGAATGTAGTGAACACCAAACTATGGCTAGTCAAAGATGCCATTACATGGCTTCTTTCAAAAGGAAAGTAATTAGTTATGCAGACGAAAATGGAAACAGAGCAGCAATGCGCCAATTTGGAGTTAGTGAGCCGGTAGTTCACAGCTGTTGGAACTAGTGAGTGAGTCAAAACTCAAAAGTATTGAAGACGCATATTTTGTCCTAGAAGGACAGAGGTTGAAAGGAGAAGACAGGATAACAGAATGTTATGAAAGGAAGTGGGAAAGAGAATGCGTCCCTCACCTAGCACAAAAACTGAGTTATCGCAATGTTGCTTCCTCCCATCAATCTCCCTTCCCCTCCCCCCTGCAAACCTGTTTGAAGCCTCTCCCCATCACACACCCCCTTCCCCTCCCCTCCGTGATCCTTATCTCACCACTGCACCTGACTGACCGACTGTATAAATTAACTAGTGACTGTGCAGCTGTCTGAGAAAACACTGCATAGACCCTCCATTTCACAGCCCAAAAGTTTAAATAATTGGTTTTTTGCCCTCAGAAATGCTTTTAGCACCACTTGGCATTTCAACTCTAATTGGGCGAATGTAAGCCGCACGCGAATCTAAGCCGCACCCTTGTTTTTGCGGTCAAAATAGTGCGGCTTAGATTCGAGTATATACGGTATAACACAATATAATAGTGCGTTCTCTGTCAAATGTTTCAGGCATTCTTAACAGCTGCCTGTTGATTGTCATAATTCTTTAACCCATTAAGCAGTATAACAGTGATGTCACTCAAGGGATTCAGCCACCAATAATAGGAACAAAGAGTAAACTATTCAACAGGATATGCCAGAATTCTATAGCTGAATTTAAATTCACAAGAGGACTTTAGAGTAGATAAGATAGTAGAAAAATGTAGTAAACTTTAACACTTTTGGTGCGGCCAGGAATGCTAGTTGTTTGTTTCAGTATATTGGAGAGATAGGACAACAGCAAACTTACCTTAGAAGACAAGTTCACTAACATACACAAAAGAATCACATAATCACACAAATTTTCAGTGCCACTGGCTCTTTCATCAGATGAGAGAGAGAGATGGAGAGAAATAGGGAGAGAGGGAGAGGGAGGGGGAGGGGGAGAGGGAGAGGGGGAGAGAGAGAGAGAGAGAGAGAGAGAGAGAGAGAGAGAGAGAGAGAGAGAGAGAGGGGGGGGTGGCTTCCACTATTGCTAGGTAAGTGGCTGTGGTGAGGGTGTTTAGTGGTGGGAGTTGTACATCCATAGAGCAACACTCAGGTAGTGATGCAGTTTTTTCTTTTTTTTCAGCTGATATATATATATATATATATGACGTTTGCTGATGAGGAAGGAGTTGAGGGGAAGTGGTCTATCTTATGTTCAGATTAGGTGGGTCTCGGTATTTTGTTCCATCCTATGGAGTTGGGAACTATTGGCATGGGAAGGAAGGGATCTGATTACTTTAGTGGTGTAACACTGATCAAGATTTTGGTTATGGAGAAGATTATCGGCAGAGAACTCGGTCATGAGCTAAAATTTAAAACTTCACACACTAGTACACTGTCAGTTTAATAAACTACTGTAATGGTTTTTCATGTTTTTCTTTTTGTCACATCATAGCTTATCTATTTAGGAGCAGCACTAATACAGTTTACTGAGCTTACTATTTGAAGATTAAAATATCAAAACTTTATATTGTTTTATAAGGAAAGACAATTCATGGCACTACTAAAACAAAAAATGTAAAATTTGCTAATGTGGGCTTTTGAAGAAATTATATTTACTTTTACAACATTTAAAGTGAACATTTAACATTTAAAAACGATCTCATATAAACTAATAGTTTGATAGTATAACAAAGAAAAATCCTACTGTAACAAGAAGATAATTAATTATTTATATTTCACTTCAAAATGTGTGGAATATAGAGCTCAACACTCTAATAATATCTACCACATGGAATAACTTGAAAACTGAGCCGTGAAGCGGGCAAATAAGTTATCATGTATGAATTATGCATACTTTTTAAGAGACACTCATAAAACAAAATCGTGAAATCAGGTACCAAACAAACATATGACAAAATATTACCTTTCATAGGAGGGCCACTTCTGAAGCCACCGCCTCTTCCTCCACCAGGCCCTCGATCACTGGACCTATCCCGCCTGTCCATGCCGCCACCAAAGCCTAAATAATAATCGAATAGAAAGTTGACAAATATATCAATGGTGCATCTTAAAACATGGGAAAAAAGTATGTATGAAACATAAAATGACTTCTAACATAAAGTAATAATTCTAACTATGCTCATAGGATGTTTTTTCTCATTAAAAAAAATCAAGATATCTCCAAAGTGTTGTGTTCAACAGGCCTTCTTTGTTTATGGGGCACACAAACTATGTATGAAATTGTAAAACGAGCTTAAGTGAAGATTAAACAAGAAATTCAATTAGTATGCCATCTAAAAAATGAACAAAAATAACTAGGCCAAGTGAAACTAAATTTAAAGTTTAGATTAATGATGAAATATTTTCTTTTATATATATATACATGTCTCCAAGTGATTGAATGCACCTTACACATAGATCACTTGTTTAAATTTTAGCATGGACACATAGAAAATACCAACCTTTCACTTTTCAATAAATATGAACTAAATAAAACTATAATCAACTGAATATTATTAAGGAAATTCAATTTGTGATGTTATGGTTAAGACTTCTCTTTCACCTAACCACTATAAATAAATAACAAGTAAGTTATTAACAATGTAAATTAATTCAAAATGCGGATAACTTGCACCTACCTCCACCTCCACCTCTACCTCCGCGGAAACTGCCGCCGCCTCCACCGCCACTGCCTCCTCCACCACGGAAGGGTGGTCTGTCATTTGGTCGGAACTTCTTACCGCCGCCGCCGCCTCCTTGGCCGCTGAAGGGAGCTGACTGACCAAACCCAGCTGCACGTCCTTCTTTATTGTACTGTTCCACGAGTGGCCGAGCTTCTTCCTCGTTCAGCTCGATATACCTCACTTCGTCAAAGTGCTCACCCTGCTCCGGTAGCCGAAAGTTGGCTGCACAAACATAGTATTTTTTATTAAGAGTATCGTAACTGGTTTCAAGAACAGAGAGGACTAATTGCTTCATTTTTTTGGGATGATAAACGGTATAGTTAAATCCAATGTTAGCAAATATGGATGAATTTGAAATCTGAGTTTTAAACTGTATCTAAATGTAAATAAAACATTGATTTTGGTCCACTAGAATGATTATTTTACAAAAATAATAAAAATTATTTATTTTAATAAATATTAGAATAGATTAAAAAATGAAAATTAACTTTAGTGAATATACATTGATGTACACTAACATAATGCATTACATAAGCCAAATTATTTATAAAACTAAAACTAATTGAAGGTCACATAATGAAATGCAACCATTTTACTTCCTTGTACTTTATTTTCATAAAAGGACAAAACACTTAACAGATAATTATATCCCTCAATTATTTTAGAACATCAAACAGCAAATATTCACATACAAACATATAAACTATATTTAATTTACTTGAAAGAAATACCCACAATTACTACAAACACAAAATTTTCAAATTGAATGATAGTTTCAACATTTAATATCTCACTTTTTTATAACACCTAAATAATATTTGTTTAGTAATTCAACTCGAAAATGTTATATGATTTGAATTTACTGGGATCTCCTTGAAAATTATTCAAATTACTGAAAATTACATTAAAAAAGAAACAAGAAGCAATCAGTCAACTCTGAATACATCTTCTTACATTTCAACTAATATAAAATTGATCTACTTAAAAAAGGAAATAAGTATGAAGGTATAAAACAAATTTTTGAAATAATACTTGTTTTTAACAATTAATTAATATTTAGTTGACTTGCAGTAGTTGTATATAAAGATCAATATCAACAATTTTATTTCAAATTCAACACCATTTAAAACTTAAAATGATAAAATAAGTATGCAGCATTAAACTCCTACGAAACAGTGGTGAGTAAACGTAAAAACAAGGGCATGTCTAAACCATGCACAAGGAATGAAATTCCCCAAAAGCTGTTCATACGCTACCTTTCATTTCCAACACAGCAGAATCAGGAATATCTTTTCCTTCTTCAGCCTCCCTTTTGGCACATCTGCGTTGAAACTCTTCATCCGTTGGCACTATAACGATCGCCCGCCGGACGAAGCCACCAAAGTTGCGCATTTTGCGCTTTTGGGCACTCGGGTAAACATTCGTCTGTGTATCATGTATAATCATAGTTGATTGTTCAGATATAGATTCTGTTCTCGCCTCTGCAAAGAACTAAGATTTACTTAGTTCTGGCAGAGGCAATATAATCACCATCATCATCATTAGTACAGTTAACTCACCTTCCTCCTTTCTCTGTAACTATCAAAGTTATATAACATCACAAACAAGATAAGGCCTCTACACTGAATGTACTTGTACCATCTAGGAACAAGTCTACCTTAGTCTAGCCTTACAGCAACAACATAGTTGTGTTGTTTATGTATTATGGGTTTGTAATCCACTTAAGCTTAGTTCACCTAATTGCCTCCAATACAAATTCAGTGGATGTCACGCTTGTGTCTATCTTGTCTTTCAATATAAGCTTACTAACTCCCTGAAGTTTATATGATACGTTAAGCAGTTGATTCCAAGTTAAGTGGTGAAGAGGACTAATAGTCCTAACTTTGTCTGCGTACAGACGTTATTTACTTCTTTTAATAGGTGAATAGGTCTAATATAGTGTTCTTATCACTAACTTACCCTTATCACAATGAGTTGTTCACTTGTGAATGCTGTGATAAAATATTTTACTCTCTCACAACTTACGAAAGTTGACTATCAATCATAGTGTTTTGTGAGCAGTGCTGCTACTATTAGCATTTTCGTCATAGAAAGATCTATGACGGGACTAGTAAATTGTCATACTTGATAATATAAAACTTACTGATCGGTAATTATATCTCTAAGACTATATTGGTTAGTGCCAAAATAATATGTATCATGCTATAAATATATATCATCAGCCATGAAAAGAGTAGAGTTGGATCAATTACTGAAAAATGTAGTCACGAATTATATAAACATTGAGTGCATTTTCAATTATTATTTTCACTGATTTAGTAAATATAGTACTGTTAGGTACAGATGTTCATGATTACTTTTTTAAAGATTTATTAGCAGCCCAATCATGTTTTTCAGAATTTTGAAATAACCTGGAAATCCTGCTGCTGATTATTTGGCTGGAGAAAACAATTGATATTTTAATGCATTTTCTTGCATGTAATAATAGTTAATTCTTCTTTATCAAATCCGTGATCTCCAGTTTTAGTTCATCTCCAACATTTAAGTTACTTTTTTAGTATTTTGCAGTTTTATTGCACCTAAAATTATTTTACTTAAATTTAAACGAAACTTTCTAATATCCAATACATTTTGTTCATAATAGTAAAAGAACAATTGTTAGTATGAGATAAGCTTAAACATTAAATAACTGCGATTGAAAATAACGCCCAACAGACGTTTTTGCCATTGATATTTTTATTAAACCTATTATTAACTCACACTTAAGCTTTATAAACAGTAAAAAACATTTGTTTTAATGTTTGCTTAGCCAAAATTAGTTTAAAGTCATTGCTAGGGGCACTAATTACCTCCACACTGTAAAAGCTAGGATCGAGAGATTTCTGTTTATGTTGAGCGTTCTAAAAGTGAAAAAGGTTTCACGAATAATTTACTTATCACTCCTTACCTACCTCTGGTGATTATAAATTATCATATCATCCCCTTAGTATCTGCTTCTGACTTGCTCAATGTCAAAAAGCAATGTTGCTGAATTCATACTACAGATTATCTAGAGTGATTACTACAATTTTAACTTGCCAGTTTTTGACACTACTTTTCATATTGATGAGGACTTGAAGTATTATATTTTGGTAGATGACTGATAAAACTTTCAGTCCAAAATTGTTCAGATTATACAACTAGTACTGAATCAAAATATTTCTCACATGTGTGAAAACATCACACTAAAACCTCCCATTATATTTATCCTTCCTCTGAACATTCTGGTTAAACATACTCCGGTTTCTTAGCAGGATATGTAGATAACAGTTTAAGTGTATAATAAGAGAGTTCACAGATCTAATGGTGCATTCACATTTGTTTATACAAAAATAACTTTGGTAACTTAGTATTGCTTTTATCACCTCAAAAATGAAATAGGTGATTTTTAATTATTCTGCATTGCTTTTAAATGTTTGATGTGATGTTGGTAAAACATAACAATTCATGATTGTGATGACGTACAAAGTATTGAAGAAAATAAATTGAAAATTAAAATTAATATAAAAACCATCTTTGATTAAGATGTACTGACTTTAGTCGTAATGCCATCTAAATGAACAAGAATAAAAGACCTTGCTCTGTCCTTCACGTTATTATATTAAATAGCCTACTTCTTTAAACTCTAAAAATACTTGAGTGACTATGGCAAACTAGCCTTTTGTCACTTCTTGACTTTACCTAGAAAACTTCTTAGGTACAATGTTAGTTCGTAATGAACTGCCTATTTGTGCAAGACATCCACTGAATTGTATTCCTCCCTACATTTTAGGCTGCCTTACCTTTGGTTTAAGGCTATCCCGATAGTGACCTTATAACTAACTACATTACCTGAAGAATTTGACAAGTGTGACGCCACCTGGAAAACAGAGACTACAAAACTTACTTTGTCTTGTACCTCCTTATGGTCCCTGAAAACTTCAAACTCACCTTCAATGCCCACTTACTCTCATGACTCACTGTACACATCTTAAGAAAATCAACAAGCAATCACCACAAACAAAGAGTCAGTTATTCACGGTTAACTGTACAGACCACATGAAACAACAGGGCGGCAGACCTGTGGGTTGGTTTATATTTTACTACAGACGCACAGTGAAAGTTTTCAAAGCTGGTTTTAAATATATTAGATTGTACGGAAAATATATTATACGATTTTTTTGGAAACAGGTTCATTATAATTATTTTACATACTGAAAATATTGACATTTTCACGTGGATAAAAACTATTCATTTTAACTATATTCACATTCACACTTTCAAATTGCGGGATCTAAATCAAACTGGAATACAATGTTGCACCCAAGTTTGTGATGGCTGCTTGGATTTCAGTAAATTTAAAACAGTCCACTCCATGGCTTGTCACATAACTATGAACAATTTTAAAACAAACTTAAAAAATAATTTAAGCAGTAAAACACAGAAGTAAACTTAAACTAATATCTTGATTAACTGTAAAATACATTACACTGTAACTTAGTCTTTTTAAATTCTACATTGATCGTAACCAATAAACATCTACAATTAAAGTGTAACTGAAAGAGGTAAATATTTATATAACACTGAACCAAATTGAAATTATTATTATTATTATTAGCTTTACACCACAGGCCTAGTGCCTGAATTATGTAGGTTTTGTTTAAGACTGGAAAGCAGGCTTACCCTTTTAAAAATTCCTTTATTAAGTTCCATGAAAGTTTATGTACATAAAACCATAGTAAATCACTAATGGAGATATTTCAAGACCTCTGGCCTTATCTTCAATCCATCACAGAATAGGATTATTGGAAGAATTGATTGAAAGACTCCAAGAACATTATTTTGTGATGTGAAGATATCTCCATTGATAATCTAATAACCTTTTATACGTGTAAACTTTCAAAGAGATTATCAAAGTCTATACATAAAAATATTGCCCAGTAAAATTTTATTTTACTAACAATTTTGAATGTGCTCTACTGTGGATGTAAAAATAAAATCAATAGAGAGTTAAAAGAAACCGCTAGCAATTCAATCCATAAGAGGTTACAAGTACCAAGAGACTAATTCCCACTACTTATTCTGAAGAAGGAACAGAAAATTTGTCAGTGACCAGAAAACTTGTCTGAAGCTACAGAAAAGTCTTGTGACTTGTTTGTTCTCAGCTAATGGACATCCCTTTTAAAGACATCTAGGTTTAAAGAGGTTCTTCTTGCTGAAATAAACTCTGCTCTTCACTGGCGTTGATATTTTATTCTATTGAGTAGAAATGTGAATACGAATAAATTTTTCCAAATTACAATTTTTCACTTTAATTGTACTTCGTTATGTTTGATTATTTCGGTTTAGTTCTGTCAATCAGAGATGAAATTGCATCCAATTTAAAATTTATTCAAAATTTTAATGTTTATGATAGAGTAAAACAACATAAATCTTCTAAAGAAACACATAATAAAAAATATCAATTGGTTATCAAGATTTCAAACTAAAAATTAATTTGTAATCAAGTTTTATCTAGTCCAAAAATAAATAATTTATTTAAATAAAATAATTCAGGTATATGTGAAAACCAATATTCAGAATGAATATCTTAAGAAATGTTGTAGATATTGTAGAATTGTGCAGATGTTTAATATTATTATAAATTATAGTTTTGACACATATTTTTTGTATTTTTGATTTGTGCTGTCATACTTTAATTTGCATGTGATTAACTTAAGCGTAGGCTGTGATTTACAATGTACATTATGTTTTTAATTGCTCTAGTTTTATGAATAGCATTTATAGCTTAATATTGTTGGATTTTGAGAGTTTATTTCTGTGAAAAATTTCAACTAATTTATTTCATAGTGTATATTTTCATTTTATAATAGTCAATAATCTATGTTAATGACCTGTACGCAAATAAAAATAACTAAAATCTTAATATTTTTAAATTACTTTTCTTTAGTTTGTTGAATGAAAGCTGTCTAACAGCTTCAATTTTTTTTTAATTACTTGATTTGGACTTTTTTTATCTCAATCTAAAATATAAAAATCTCTACCTTAAATGCTTTACAATAATTTTGTAATGAAATCAAAAATACTTTCAGCCTTTCATTACACTAGTTAATTCCTGACTTGACGATAGAGACTGATAATTACTTTACTATATAAAATATTGGTTGAATAAAAACAATAAAACCCTCATCAATATTTTTTTATAAATGCACTATTTCAATGTATTATATATTTTCAAAATATTAGTATTGGTATTAGCTTTGCTTGACACACTAACAATAAAAGTCTTGTTATTATGTTTAGATTGTAGTAGTTTTCCATTTATAACCATTATAAATGCCTTATATAATGTAGTTATTAAATGTTTAGATTATTTTGATTTTGTAGCCAAAACTAGAGAGGCAGGCGCCCCATGTTTGTTCATAAGTCCACTTTCATTAAAAAGAACACAGTTCGGCCTCATGCACCATGCATTCACGTGTTTTCTGTCACAGTTTCTCTCGAAACGCAGGTATGACATTTCGGCCAATTTTTACTTCCTTGTTCCCAAAATGAATTAGTAGGGGGAGCTTGTAATATGCAAATCTGTATGCTTTGTGAAGTTTTGCTTAAGTAGTGCTGACTCCTGACTGACAATTTAAAATATGGATCCTATCGCACAATATACATGTTATAATTATTTAATGTCACACAGGTTAAATTTGGGGCACTAGGCCTAGGATTTCAGTATTAATTAAAGGAAAGGAAAGCAGCATACCTGATAAACTTGGTAGACTGGTACACAATCACATAACAAAGAATTGAATAGTGAAATATTTCGAAGCCACTGGCCTCTTCTTCAGTCACTAAAAAAAGAAAGTGACTGAAGAAGAGACCAGTGGCCCCGAAATATTTCACTATTTAATTCTTGTTATGTGATTGTGTCTATCTACAGTGTACCAGTCTGCCAAGTTTATCAGGTATGCTGCTTTCCTTTCATTTCATTACTAATTATTTAGTGTGTAAGAACAAAGGCGCTGTTCAGTAGTACATCTGATAGAGCAAGACTTCAGGGGAAGAGTGTTTGATACGTGTACAAAGGAACTAATGTCAAATTGTAGATAATAAAGAGAATATTGCCCCGCCACATCGGTGTTAACAACTATCTCTCCATCTGTTGGTTCCAAGATGAACCAGCACTTGCCCACCACTGTCATGAGTCACCACACAAGTTGCATAATGCGCAAATTTGATTCAATGTGTAGAGTGAACGCACAACACTCTTGGAGTGTGAGTTCTTAAAAAATGTTGCTAATATCTAGAGAACGAATATTGCTTTGGCGAAACAAATTGCTGCACGTTCGTACATAAATGCTCCCATTTTATTAAATAGAATGTGCTACATAAAACAGGCCTTAAGGATGTAATTTTGTTATTATAAATAACTTTATCAATATCTGAAATAATACGATAAACTTTTAAACTCTTACTTCAAATGTTTATAAACTGATTTGTAACCATGAAAATTTCATCCTTAATTGTGGGGCTTTTTCCACAAGTAGACTTATAAACAAAGCCATGACAAGCATGCTTCTCCTGTCCACTACAAAATAATACAATTAGGTAAATTGTGAATCTTGATAATATGCCATTCATTGCCATAATAAATACACACTTCTATTACTTTGAACAATACTGATAGCCATTGAACTACTGTTTTGTTAATAAATTACTAGTAACTTAGGTTGAAAGGAATATTAGTTGACACTGCTCCAGAAATGTGAATAAATATAGTACATATATGAAGCAATGAATGACAGAAACATATCAAGTTTATCTAACTACCTAATCCAGCTGGATTACAGAAGGTAAACTACAAATAAAATCTATTAAGTAGTGTTTTCATTTTTACAAATAATGTTAATCTATAATTACTGTAAAAAAATGTTGAGAGTTCAACAACTACCTTTATCGTAAGTACAGTACTGAGCGTGATTGCAAAACTTCGTATTTGTTAATTGCTGTAGAGATGTAATGGAAAAAATAGAGTGATAGTAAAAATGAATTGTCAAAATGTTATTATGCACACGAATGACATATTACATAACAACCACTAGAGGTCAATTTAATCTTGGAATTTTGATCAGAGGCTTATGAACAGTTAAATATGAATTGAATGTAAAATTATCATTAATTCAATTTCAACTGAGCTCATGTGTAAGATATGAAAATACAAAGTTTTTTTAAACTGCCAGTAAGTAATTGCATATTTCTTACTCAATAATTTATATCTGTATGAAGTATATATCACAGTTTACTTAAGTACATCATCACTCAGATATAAGAACAAACAAACTAATTTTACAATCACTCTTAGTTCATACTTGCTAATTTCATTATAAAAAATATGTGTCTCAAGCCCACAATAACAATATCTTGTTTCATTAACATCATTTTACATCTAAGAGGTCTGGTTTTTACATGTTATCGAGCGACAAGCCAGGAGGGACCAATCAGGGTAAGAAGACAAGTCATTTTACCTGGTCTAAAATGTAGTTGCGTCGTCGTTTAGCAGCCATTTCCAGCAGCTTGTTCAGACACTTGGTGCACTTGTCAATCAGGACATCCCAGCGACCACTGTAGTTTCGCTTACGTGGCAGTCCTTGAATCTGCAAATCAAACATGCTTCTTTGTACAGGTATCCAAAAGAAATAGTATTAACATGATCAGTCACATGATGAGAGTATAATACAGTGGACTCCTAATTATTCGGATCAATGAGGCACCAAATAGATCCAGATGGCATTAATTCTGTATACGCCATATGGTTCAGTGGACCGTGCTAAGTTGATAACCTTTTCTAACTTATGCATATTGAAGGCTGTCTGCACTTTTGTAATGAACTTATATTACAATTTGAACTACGATGTTAAATCAATTCCTCAAATAAAGTTTATAATCTAAAGCTAAACTGTAGGCCAAAAAGCATGGCATTTATTATGCTACCGTAACATAGAGTAGAGGAATTAAAGATGTTAAATAGTTACACTTCATTATTCAGCTGAGTCACTGACTTTGACAACTAGTGACAATATTACTGCAAATGACATTGTGCAGGTAAACGTGGTTCCTAGTTAACTATTCTATGTGCAATTGTACATTTTATAAATAAAGAAATTTTGGATTTAATTTAATCTATCTTTATATAATCTGATCGCAATCCCAATAGTTGAGAGGCCAATATTTTTAGTTTAGTTAATCTTATATACTATAAGTGGTTTGACTATAAAACATGTCTTCATATTTAAAGACTATTCAAGATTTATGCCTAGTTCTCCTATTAAATACAGCTATTACTTAGATTCGTCACAAAAACAGGCTAAATATTACAGCCTGGATAAATTGGTCAGTGCATTTTCTTATAGATGGAATCAATAAGAAAGCAGCGTTATAACTGCAAACTATTGCTATTATCAAAATAATCTAAGGGCAGCAAGTACATATAAATATACAGTTCTTTTCGTATGATTTCTAGATTGCAATTCGTCTGACTCTCTGCTATTGATTTAATATTTAGTGTATTAAAACAAATGAAGCATTCCGCAAATTTTTTAGACTTATAAAAATACTAAAGTAATGTAACATTAATAAATTATTGCAGTTCTAAAAAATGTTAAGGACCGCAAAAAATGTGCTAAGGGCCACATGCGGCCCGAGGGTCATGTAGTGAGTATCCCTGCACTAGGCAGTATACTTTTAAAATATTTCAATAGGAATAGCTTCTAGAATCAAACAAAGTCCAATTATACATACCTTCATCTTGTCAATGAGGTTATTGGTTCCCAAAATATTGAAAAATTTATCTGGATTTTCCTGGACATATTTGTTAGCCCACGTGGTCTTACCACATCCTGGCAGTCCACACATCATCAACATCTGTAAATTCAAGCTCAATAAGACATAATGATAAAAATAGCTCCAAATTCTATATTACCTATCTGATCATCATTCAAATTCCATAGTAATTCTTCAGAGCCATTTGACGTAATATTACATTGTGGTCTATTAGTAGTGTAAAAATACTGAGACACCTTCGCTGTTGGTTCGGATGAGCGGTCTAAAGCCAAGTACAATGCTAAGAATTCTCAGTTCGAATCCAGCTGCGGCTGGTTCTTTTTTCCATGCAACTTAATAGTGGCACTGGTCTGTAACATAGTGGTGTAGGGCCCACCTTAATTTCATTCAGGGCTAGCTGCCACGTCATCCTTATCAGTAAGACACCAAGTGATTCCTAAAACTGACATGTAGCGCCAATCGGTGCTCCAGCTTCTTTTATTAAGGTTTTAGTAAAATGGCAATGTAGTGGATGTAGGAGATATCCAGTGGTTTGTTGAATAAACTGGGCTAATGAGAGGTAGGTTGTACAATCAAAACAAAGAGTAAAAATTAAAACAAAACAAAAATTATGACAGATACTTAATAATAAAAAACTGTATCGATATTTTTACCATTACAGTATTTATTACAATAATGATTGTTAACAGATTTAAATAACTAAATATTAATTTAATGTGGCCAGTGGTGGGCTGTTGATATTCTGCATTTAATATAGTGGCCTGATAACGAAAGGAAAGTTAATTTTAGGGGTAGTTTTCTCAATTGCAACTACTAAAACTGAGTCTACATTGCAAGTAACTCTAGAAAAATGTATTTATATTCTATGGGAAATGGATTTGTTGTGTGGGGAGAGATGTATATTTGGAATTGGAATGTTTCATTTCCTTCTTCCTACATTCACATTCATTCCTGTTATTTCGACAAAGCAGCTACTCAAACATGTTTGCTTGATGTGTTGCTACAAACCAAAACATTGAATGAAAGCAAAATTAAATTTTATCTATCTCATTAGTTCACCTTTATCTAGTTGTGTTTTAAATATGTTATGTTCGTCATAATAGTTTTTATGTTCTTGTCATTCAGGGACACCAGCACTCACCTCACAGTCACTTCTATTCTCAGGCCGTCGAGGGCCAGCAACTCGCTGGTCTTCAGGAACGAGGGCAGCCATTGTATAACCGGGTTCAAGATCGAATTGAGGATCCTTCTGTCCAAAATTTACAAGAAACTTGATGTTTTTAGAAAGAAAGTGGGGGAACAATGGTTGGTTGTTCAGCTGGGAAGCTGGCACAGTGAATGCATTTCGCTGGTAAACACCATTAACAGAATATGATATCTTCACCGTGTCTCCATAATCCTGAAATTGATTTATAATTAATAACTTCTCGATGTCAGTAAAAATGTTAATGAAATGTGTTATATTCAGTTTCACATTTACATTGATAGTCTCAGTTGATCAACAATACTAAATATTTTTAAATTAGAAATTATTTTAGCATTTTGATAACAAAAAATTTAGATTTAGATATAAAAAAGAAACTTGTCAAATGACCTAACGTCACAAAACACTAATGCTGAAATTGGAAGAAAGTTAATGTTACTAAAGTCAAAATAAATAATACTGATTCATATTTTTAAACTGATTATCCTAAAAATTAATAAACTGAACAAATTAGTCCAAATTAAATAAATAAAACGTTTTCAATTTATAAGATTAAATTAAGAAAAAAATTGTAAAAATATTGTCAATCGAATGTGGTAATATTCGTTAGCTCTTTAACCAAGACTGCATGGAGTTGGAGCAGTCTTCATTGATCTTTTCCTTAACTTGCAACACTATTTAACAAATTATGAGTTTAAATTGTTTTGCAGTAGATTCTTAAAACAGACTTCTCATGTAGTCATAGAAAAGGTTGCAATTATGAATGATGTTTTTGTGTTAAAAACTTTAAACTAAGAAAACCCATTGTCTATTTAAATTTATTATATTTATACAACACTTATAGCGTCTCAACTAAGCAATGCCAATAAAGACAGTCTTTTATTTATTTCTTGAATTAAAAGCTTACAATATTTTTGGAACTGTATCTTAGTCCAATACCACTTTAAATTTTAGAGCCAAAGAAGTGAGCACAATCTTGAGTAGTAAATTTAATTATTAATACTCTAGAGTAGTACTTTCCATAAGTGAAATGGACAAAGGATGCCACTCAAAATAATTCTTGAATTTTTGGTGATTTTATGATGTTGGTTTGAGGGATGATGCAAAGATGGACAAGTTGTATCTATTAAATTAAGATAGATCTCTTCAGATAAGAATGCATGGCGCGGTTGGAACAGACATGTGATATAATGATAAAGAGGAGTGTAAAGTTGTGTTTTTACAGTTTGAATTAACATTTGAAGGGCGTTCTGAGCAATGATTTTTGTCAAGTTGGAAGGCAAATTCAGCTCTTTCTTGTTTTAAGGAAGACATCAGGGATCTAACCTCACTCTCCAATCATCAATCCTACCATCTACATTTCTTGGAGTGCACATTTCTCTTTGAAATATGGAATTTTTGGATCGTCTATTGCCCTCTTCTCCTCGTCTTCTAGCTCTGGTTGACAAATGTGAATTCAAATTGTCGGATCTCGAATCAAACCTTTTCTTATAATTTTATCATAGGTCATGATGTCAGCCTGTCATTGTGAACCATCTCCTATTCACTTTAGTAAATAACCACATTACTAGATAACTAACTTACCAAATATGCAGTAACTGTGTCTCCAACAACAAAAGTAGTTCCGTAATTGTTAAACTTGCAATTTGTTGAAGCTTTGCCAGTACCACCATAGCCATAAGAAAAGGGCTCCTCACCTACACAAAGTAAAATTTCCAAATTGCATTATTGCTCATCTTGATTACTCTCTACACTACAATAACCAGCACTTCTACTTTGTAGTTCTGGCAAACGTTCATACTTTTTCCCTTTTTTTATAATAAAACAGTGTGTACAGTAATTAAACAAGTTTTTACACAACACAGTTTTAGTTATAGTTGCTTGTGTTTATAATTCAAATTGACAAACATTCAAATTGTTGTAATAAAAAATCTGTTCTGATTTTCCTCCAATTGCTAATAATACTTTGCCCCTATTATACCCTACCCCCTCCCCCAGGGTGTGGACTGGGGTTGAGTAAAGTACTTTCGTCAGATGACACTGACATCTTGGTTGGTTGAACACAATTTTATTCACTCAAGAAAAGAGTTAAAAGATAAATAAGACTAATTTGAGGAGGCAAGAAGTTGGCGGACGTCCAGAGAGGATGCAATTCTGGCATATGCTAGGGATTATCATTTAATACCTCTGCTAGTGCTTATGAATTTTCAGAAATAACTTGAAGCTGCTAGTATTTTCTCAGTTTGTTTATTCTCATCCATTTGAAAAAATACTTGCTAGGCATAATATTTACTAGTTTTTATTAATTTCACTCAATGAAATTTAACCCTTCGTACGCGGTAAGCGAAATATATCGCTAGGTATTTGTAGCCGTAAACGCGATAAGCGGAATATATCGCATTCGATTGTTTAAAATCATCTAGTACATATTGATGCCGCTAGAATTCGTGAGATTGTTTATTTTGTGCGTTTGAGCTAGACAGAAGGCAGTGAGATTGATATCAGCTGTCAGATGACGCATCACATGTGTTGACAGACTGAATTTCCTGTTGCGTGGGCATCCCATGTGTCAGCCCTGCGCTGTAAGCGTATATTTTCGCGCCAAGTAAACAACGCGAGGTTACAACACTGTAGACGTATTGACATGTACGTTATTATGAGTATTATTAGTTACGACGTGTATTATTAGTTTTAGTTTTGTATAGTAATTATTTTCACTTATTTGTCATTGATTTTATTAGTTATATATTTTACTATGGCGAATCCAGACGATTCAGACTTTGATGATTTTGTACTTGGTGCCATGAATGCGACGTTTTCAAGTGCCATTGCAGATGATGACATTTCTTCAAACTTCGAAAATAATATCTTACACAATATTAGTGATGAAGAAAGCAGTGATGTTGAACATTTACAAGGAATACAGCAAAATATTCAAGGTAAGCCTAACCTTAACGATTGGAATAATGAATCAAATGTTGATTTTGGTCCAACAACGCCAATTCCAATATATAATGTACAACAGGGACCAAATTTGCCATCATATTTTGATGCGGACACCATGCCCATTGATTATTTTCTATTATTTTTCAATACTGACTTGTTAGATCTTATTTGCAGAGAAACAAACCATTTTGCAAATAAGAGAAAAGGAAATGTGTTATCACCTAATTCTCGACTAAATAAATGGTATGATCTCAGAGAAACTGAATTGAAAGCCTTTATAGGAACAATTATAAATATGGGAACGATGCCACTGGCCAGAATTGAGTCGTATTTTACATCAGTGTGGGAAAGCCGCCTCTCATTCTACAGGGATGTATTTTCCAAAGATAGATTCCTGAATATATTTTGGAATCTGCATTTCAACCACGATCGTGGCCAGGGAGATGCAAGGGCAAAGGAGTTTCTGATAAAACCTATTATTGACCACATAAAACCCCTTACCAAATTATTTTATACTGCAAGCAATAAAGTGGCAGTTGACGAAAGTACGATTTCGTTTAAGGGGAAAGTAAGTTTTCGAATTTATAATCCTCAAAAACCGACTAAGTTTGGGTTAAAAATATTTGTCCTGTCAGACTGCTGTAATGGATACATATATGATTTTACACCATATTTGGGCAAGCACGAACTCATACCAAATTCTCAGCTGCTAAAGACAACCCAAATTGTAAAAACATTGTATCAAGCTGTAATTATGAAAAATCCCTCGTCACCAACAACTGGACTACACGTATATACCGACAGGTATTATACGAGCCCTGAATTGGCGAATGAACTATTAGGACAGAATACCTATTTGACTGGCACAGTCATGCCAACTAGAAGAGGAATGCCATCAAACCTAAAATCAATTACAAAGAAAATGAAAAAGGGCGATATAATATCTTTTAGAAAAGATGATACAGTTATTATGTCTTGGAAAGATAAAAGAGTAGTACATATGCTCAGCACGTATGGAAAAGGGAGTAAGTCAGATGTGAATGAAGTACCAAACAAATGGCCTAATCTACCACCTGTCTCAAAGCCTAACATCATTTTGGACTACACAAAAAATATGGGTGCGGTTGATTGAAGTGATCATTTCATCGCATCTTATGAATTCATGCGCCGTACCAAAAAATGGTATAGGAAATTGTTTTTTGGATCCTGGAAGTATGTTTGATAAATTCATACTTGTTATACAAACAAGTACAGATACATCATATGAAAAACCCCTTAGTCACTTGGCTTTCAGAAAGAGTTTGGTAAGATCTCTCGTCGCTGAATACACGAGTCAGCCAAAAACAAGACGACGTGGACGACCATCCCTAGGGCCCATGGAACAAAGGCTAAGTGGTAGGCATTTCATCAAGAAGAGGGCAAAAGGAGCAGCAAGATGTGTGGTGTGTTTGAAGAGGGGATTGAGGAAAGAGACAATTTACCTCTGCAAAACATGTGACAACATGTGACAAAACAGCCTGCCCTCCATCCTGATGAATGTTTTGAACTATCACACTCAGGCCAATTTTTAATTTTAGTTCTTCTTTATCTTTTGTATTTCTGTTTGCTTATTATCAATTTATAACTAATTATAATTTAATTTTTTGAAATTTTACTTTTTATTTTGAATGACTAAATAAAATGATATTTAGGCCTAAATTTTCAAAAATTTATATTTTTCATCTATGCTGAAAATCAAATGTAAATACATCTTTTTAACTAATGTGTGTTTTTTTGGAATACCTATGTTTATGAAACAAATAAATAAAATTAACTCTGGAAAATTAAAAATATTTTATTTTCAACTATATAAGCATTATAGTAGAATTCATCAATTTTAAGGTCGCATACGAAGGGTTAAATGTATACAAAATAATATATTTAAAAAATTCAAGTGGCAACTCAGCTAAGTTGAATTAAGTCTGTTTACCTTCGTACAGCTTACAACAAGGTTTTTACTAAAGCTAACCAGCAAAAGCGCTTTTTGAATTAAAATTTGTGGAATAATTTTAAAAATGTGTTCTTTTTTAACAACAAAGTATCAACAAATTCATAATAGTCCAACAAAATGTAAAAGATAAAACAAGAACTATTTTATAACATTGTTTAGAGCCTTCACCTATTGAATCGTTCTTCTGGTGATAAATACCTCTGCTATTTTGAATGATTGAGAATTACTTTTAATTATTTTTAATACTATAAAAAAAAATAATCAGAATCAATCTATTAACGTGCAATATAATTAACTCCATATCTAGGATTGAAATCATACACAATTGAGCACACACATTGAACCTTTATGAACTTGAGTATAAGAAAAAATTAAGTTTCACTAACAAATAAATATTTACCAAGAAGCATAGAAGTCGTCAACAGTGACCATCCCACTCTAAGAACGTGTGGACTGGGTTCATCCTCCAGGTGACTAACATCATGGTTTTCTAACAGCTGCAAAAACATTTACTGTTATTAAGACTAAGATAAATTGAACATAATATATCTTATGAAATTTATCTTAAATTCTTGTGTTATGTTTAACCTTTTGTGCTCCATAAGCGACCTGAGTCCGATATCGCTATTTTCCCGTTCCACTCTATAGGCGGACTCAGTCTGACATCGGTTATCAATCTTTTATTTCATTTCCAGTTTGTTCCTGATATTGTTTAAAGTTTATATAGTTGCCATGGTAATATTTACTTGTATTTTTATTCACTCAGTGTGAACAATAGGTCACGTACCTCGCAATTAAGATAAAAACACTTCTTATTATTTTCCTTGATATACGTAACCTGCGGAATCTGTTATCTGTACAGCGCAAAACTTATACAAAATTTGCCATATTAATTTGTCAGAAAAGTTGGGTCATAAACAGTACATGATTGAAATTTAAAACAAATAAAATGCTGCAAACACTTATGTGCGAAATTATGAATGTGCCAAAGAGTACCTTTGATCCAAATTGCGTAAGTAGGTCTAATGCACCTAAATAGGTGGGCAGTTGCAGATGTAGTTGTATTATCACTGTCCGGCAATCGCATGTGTAATAAATAAAATAATAATTAGTATATTAGAGAGATAGGACATCAGCAAACTTACCTGAAAAGACAAGTTCACTAACATCAGAGTAGTAGTCACAAACACAAAATACACAAAATCTCACAAATTTTCAACACCACAGGCATTTTCTTCAGGGTGGGTAGGGGGGGGGGGGGGGGAGGGAGGGAGGGAGGGGGGGGGGGGGAGGGAGGGAGGGAGGGAGGGAGGGAGGGAGGGAGGGAGGGAGGGAGGGAGGGAGGGAGGGAGGGAGGGAGGGAGGGAGGGAGGGAGGGAGGGAGGGAGGGAGGGAGGGAGGGAGGGAGGGAGGGAGGGAGGGAGGGAGGGAGGGAGGGAGGGAGGGAGGGAGGGAGGGAGGGAGGGAGGGAGGGAGGGAGGGAGGGAGGGAGGGAGGGAGGGAGGGAGGGAGGGAGGGAGGGAGGGAGGGAGGGAGGGAGGGAGGGAGGGAGGGAGGGAGGGAGGGAGGGAGGGAGGGAGGGAGGGAGGGAGGGAGGGAGGGAGGGAGGGAGGGAGGGAGGGAGGGAGGGAGGGAGGGAGGGAGGGAGGGAGGGAGGGAGGGAGGGAGGGAGGGAGGGAGGGAGGGAGGGAGGGAGGGAGGGAGAGAGAGAGAGAGAGAGAGAGAGGAGAGAGAGAGAGAGAGAGAGAGAGAGAGAGAGAGAGAGAGAGAGAGAGAGAGAGAGAGAGAGAGAGAGAGAGAGAGAGAGAGAGAGAGAGAGAGAGAGAGAGAGAGAGAGAGAGAGAGAGAGAGAGAGAGAGAGAGAGAGAGAGAGAGAGAGAGAGAGAGAGAGAGAGAGAGAGAGAGAGAGAGAGAGAGAGAGAGAGAGAGAGAGAGAGAGAGAGAGAGAGAGAGAGAGAGAGAGAGAGAGAGAGAGAGAGAGAGAGAGAGAGAGAGAGAGAGAGAGAGAGAGAGAGAGAGAGAGAGAGAGAGAGAGAGAGAGAGAGAGAGAGAGAGAGAGAGAGAGAGAGAGAGAGAGAGAGAGAGAGAGAGAGAGAGAGAGAGAGAGAGAGAGAGAGAGAGAGAGAGAGAGAGAGAGAGAGAGAGAGAGAGAGAGAGAGAGAGAGAGAGAGAGAGAGAGAGAGAGAGAGAGAGAGAGAGAGAGAGAGAGAGAGAGAGAGAGAGAGAGAGAGAGAGAGAGAGAGAGAGAGAGAGAGAGAGAGAGAGAGAGAGAGAGAAAGAGAGAGAGAGAGACACTCTGATGTACTCTGATGTTAGTGAACTTGACTTTTCAGGTAAGTTTGCTGATGTCCTATCTCTCTAATATACTAATTCCTGGCCTAGTGCCCTTTAACCTAACCTAAAAAAAATAAAATAATAATGAATCTCCTTTTAAATAATAATTTCTTCTTATTAATAGTAAAATAAAAATTCTTTTACAGGCAAGTAAGGTCAAAAAGGAAGTTAATGCATTCAAGTTAATAAGAGAAATGACAAAGTTGAACAAGCAAGCTTCATTCAATTTAAGAAAATCAAGAAGTTATTAATAAAGACAATTATAAAATTCACTCTTGATGTCTTCAAGTATAAAATTAAGTTAATTTTATTTAATATAAGCAAAATGTATATATAATTAAGTTAAAAGTGAAAATAACCATGTGCATTTTATGTACCGTGCAGCGTGGAAAGTTCGTCTTGACGATTAGCTCGGAACTGGCGAAAAAGCGTTAGGATTTGTATGAATGTTCCCATCCCCACTCTGACCATTTAAACTGACCAATCAGGAACAAGTTAAATGTTGAAGGAAGAAGTTTGATAAGGTTTGAAAGGAATCAAGTTGTAGACAAAGAACTGCATAACTGCTCAACTAATGTTTCAAAGTATTGTGTAATATTGTCCACAGTGTTTGATTTGAACTTCGTAGTATTTTTTTCCTTTTAAAACCAATCAGCTTTAGTCAGCTCCAGCTGTCGTCTTCACATTGAACGTTCATTGTTGCACATAGGTTGTGTTTGTAAACAATATTTACATTTATTTTGTTTTTATATTGTGTTTTTTAGTTACTATTATTCATTTTTAGAATATATATATAAAAGTACATATAGTGTAAATTTGTGTACTGTTTTCGTGAACAGCTAGTATTATGGCGTCTACAAGTAGAGATAGTTTAGATGACACAAACATTGAAGCTATGTTTGACGAATGTTTACGGTTTTATATATTCAATTGTATTTTAACAAAATACTGTTACCAGTATCAGTACTATTTGCATTTATGTCAAGTGTGACTACAGAACAGAACTGCAGCAGTTAAAATATTGTGATATACATCATAACATGAAAATTTAGTATTCTACAAAATTATAGTTTGGTAAAGTGAAAACGCTTTGTAATGTTTTATAAAGTAGCATATGGAAATTATAATATTTTTTAGAAACCAAACAAAATTAATGTTCTTCTATCTAGAATTAAATGCTTGTTTTAATGATGTTCATGCCAAATAAAAAAATAAATAAAAAATTGATGCTAAAACTTAACCAGAGTATCAGACATTTTATACATTTTTTTAAAAAAAATGTTATATTTACATTTTTATATCTGAGTAAAATTTACATAAATTACATAACAATGTTCACCAGATTATATTGAATGATTTGGTATATAACGCTTAGTACCTGCTAACATAATAGGTCATTGTAACTATATATACAAACATATTCACAATCGAAAAAAGTTTTAATGGATCTGGCAGGGCACCTTGTGGTAAAATAAACAAAGTGCATAAGGTTAAATGATTAAGTATCATTATCAATAATATTAACAAAACGGTCTTGAGAAATCATAACAAAAGTCATAACTTACATAGTCATCTGCTAGAACACGGCTTACTTAGATAATCAACAGGTAGGCCACTTATACTGTTAATTTGAATATGTGTTAAGAAGTAGACAAGACAAATTGGTAAATAGTTCCTTTGGCGTGTTTCTGTCCCAAACTAAACTTAGATGACAAATTCTAAGGTGTATTTCCTAGGCAAAATTTTAGTCTTGGATTATTTTTCTGTTGCTAGTTCAGATCAACATTTTACATTTTTGTCAACTTGTTTTATAAAAAAGGCTATAGTATAATGTTCTATTCTACTGTGATAGGCCTCTTACCAACAGCTGAAACAAGACTACCTAATCATAAAGCATGCTTTACAGGCCCTCCAAAAAAAAAAAAATAATAATAATAATGTCCTACTCATTACTTACGGAATATATATATATATAAAATATACGGATATCAATATATTAATGATACATAATAAATGAAATATCAACGAAACTGATAGAGAGCGATGCTATTTTTACTAAAGCAAATAAAGGTAACACAACTGTAATCATAAAACAAGAAGACTATAAAGAAAAAGTATTAGATTTCATTAACAACCCATTTAAAATTTTACACAAAGATCCTACTGCTGATTATCTAAAAACATTGAATTCTACCATCACAAAAAGTAAAATTCTTTCTACAATAGAAAAGAACAGACTAAAACAAATCAATCCAAAAGCTCCTAAAATGAGAGGCCAACCTAAAACATATAAAAACGGAATCCCAATCAGACCTGTAGTTAATTACCAAAATGACCTTTCATACAAATTATGCAAGTTCCTCAATCAATTTATCAAAAACAACATACAATACACAAATAATTTCAACATCAAAAACAGACTAGAGTTAATAGAGAATATAAAAAACATCAATATTCCGAAAGATTCTTCATTTATTTCTTTTGATGTACTAAATATGTACTCAAACATTCCAATTAATGAAACAATAAAAATTCTTCGTGGAAATTTAGAAAAAAGCATGAATAACCTGACTGAATCCAACATCAACGATGTAATCAACCTAACAAAAGTAAGTGTAAATCAGAACTACTTTGAATTTAATGATAAATTTTACAAACAAGAAGAAGGTTTGGCAATGGGATCTCCTCTTTCAGGTCTTCTTGCTGATATTTACATGAATGATCTAGACTCATCAAAAATCATTAATGATAAAAATCCCTTTAGAAACAACTTAATATATTGGTTTCGTTACGTTGATGATATTATTTGCTTATTCAAAGGAACAAAAGATCAACAAATTCAACTTCTAAACTATCTGAATTCCATCTCTAAAACAATCAAATTTACAATGGAAAGCCAAAATAAAGAAATTAACTTTTTAGATTTAACATTTTATCAAAATTCATCAAAACATAAATTTAAAATTTACAGAAAGAACACTCAATCAGATCTTATAATCCCAATAAATTCCAATCATCCATGGTGTCATTCAATGAAGAATTCAAAATAATCAAACAAATAGCAATGGCTAATGGTTACAAACCTTCCACAATCGACAAAATATTGTATAAAATAAATATAAAAAATAGAAACATTTGTCAAGAAGAACCAGAAAATAGAGCATTTATCTGTTTTCCCACAACACAATACTTAATAAAGCAATTACAAAAACCTTTAACACGTTCAGTGCGGGTGGACCGTATACGATCCACCGCCGGCCGGGCGCTAGTGGCGCGTGGACCGGGCCCATACCACTCTACACTGTTGTTGCTATGCAGTCAGTGTGAGCTCAGCTCTTGTGCGAGGTAGACCTTATGTCGGCCGTTATACAAATGTGAACCGTTCTATATTTTTGTGTTTTCCGTTTTTATCTATCGTTTTTTCGAGCGGAGTTTTACAATTGATATAATTTAGTGATTTCTTCAAACCTTACGTCGGCCGCTATACGAATGTGAACCGTTCTATATTTTTGCGTTTTCCGTTTTTATCTATCGTTTTTTCGAGCGGATTTTTACAATTGATGTAATTTAGTGATTTCTTCATGTAAATAAGTTTGTATTTATGTAAATAAGTGTGTTTAGTGTATATTATTGTAGTATTTAGTGTAATTTTTATTGTTGAAACATGGCTGACAACACTGTTGATGACCTTGACTTGAGTGACGACATTATTACAAGTGAAGATTCCGACACCGAAAGTGCTGAAAGTGATGACGATGATGATGCAGTTTTGAACCCTATTTGGTGTAACAACACTGCTGGACTCAAAAAATTAACTTTTTGAAGGACAATAAGCTATTCATTGTTCACCAATTAAGCTATTGGTGGCCATACCTGGTGATGGCTCACCTATTGATTGGTCTTCCAGCATCCCAAGGGGCTGATGGACCGTATCCAGACCACAACTTATGACGTCATAAACAACTTTTTCCCATGCTACAACCAGCTTCGTTTTGCTGTTTTTGGGCTGTCTATACCTTATGAAAAGTAAAATTAAATTTTATAGTACTTAGTTTCCCGGGTCGGTTAGAGTGTTTTTACTATAGCATTGAACGTGTTAAAAAATAAAAATTCAAAATTGGTTTTAAAACAAATAAGAACGCATTTAACATAATACAAAAGAAATCCACTTCCAAATTACATAAAACACAAAATATATTTGACAAATCAGGAATTTACAAAATTGAATGTTCAGACTGCCCAAATTATTATATTGGAAAAACAGGACCATCATTTAAATGAAGATTTAATGAACACATACAAGCTCTAAAATCAATGAAATCTTCCTTTGCAGAACACTTACTAAACAATAATCACAATTACACAGGGTGTCTACCAGTGGGCTGATAAAAAAATCGGGGACTTTTTGGTGACTTTTGGTGACCAATTTTCTGAAATTCGGTGACTTAACAAATTTTAGGTGGTTTCAACGTTCAGACATTTGATACGGACATATGATATATTTTGCTTCCTCTGCATGTAATTAAGTAAAATATTTACAAATATTTATTGAATAATAATAACATTAAGAAACAAAACACTTAAAAATGCATAGTATAAACAGTAAAATAAACCATGTATTGGAACTTTGCCTTAAAAATATGAGTTTTCAACTTTTTTCCAAAATAAATAAGTTTGGTAAATTCCGAAAATAAATTTTTTACAATCAAGCTTGAAAGTCTGGACATGAACTTCTTCAATATTTCTAAGAGCAGATCTTGCGCCAATATCAATGTTATCCAGAGTTTGAAAATTTTCAAACTTGTCTAGATCTATTTGTTTTAATTTATAAGCTGTGGTGGCCGTTGCAATAACTTTATTTTTGATTATTTTACTGGCCAGGCCTCTCATTAGAGAAAGCACTTCCTGGTGTAAAAAAGGAAGCAGAGGATCATTCTTTTGAAAATATGTCAAAAATACTTCTAACTCCTCTGCAATCATGGCTGAGAAATGAAGTTTAGCCTCCAGAGTTTTGTCATCATGCAAGAAAGACTTAACTATGTTAAAGTTTTTTGTTGCAGGGGGTTCAACAATGGTGTTACAATATTGCTTTAACCCTTTTAGTGCCGGTCCGAAATCTAAAAGTGTGTTGAAAGAATGCCAGACATTTAACACTGGGTATGTCTAAAGAATACCAAGCAATTTTTCGCGATTTTGTAATGTTTTGGGAAAAACCTTATTACAACTTTATTTTGATAGATAGAGACCTAATTTTTTTTATATATTATGCAGAACTACATTTACTATTTAAAAACACAATAAAAATAATGATTATAATAATCTAAACTATTTATATAAAATAAAATTTGTTACTTACCAAAATTTATTTTGTAAAATTCCAAGTTTCTTGTAGAAAATCATACTTTCAAAAAATTATTTTCCCAATATCCATAGTACTGTTCAATAGACCACTTAAAAATCAACTTGTGTACAAAAATTCATAAGGTTATTTTGCAAAATGTTCACATAACATAAAATTTAAAAAATATTGCGTTTTCAATTTTTTCAACTTTAGTTCAATATTAGACCTATTCACTAAAGTTAATAAATGAAAAACCATTGGACCTATAAAATAATGTTTACTAATTGTATTTAACTGTATCTAATTGATTTGAACACATATCATAAAACTTTATTAGTAAAATATACAAAACTATTTACAATATTGCTTGGGTATATATTTCGATATATACTGTGTTATATCGAATATATCGAAATATATTTCGAACTGTGTTATCACTTACTGGAGATCGTGAACGATCCATTATTATAAAATAAAACACTAAATAACACCACTTGTTTACCACAAACTCACACCAATACTAACAAACAATTAAACACTTCACAATAACAAAGCCAACTACAGACTGTCACTCAGTCTAGTCAGCTGTTGCATTCAAGTCAAAGCCTTCTAAATCGGTGTCGTTCAGAAATACTACTATGACTGAAGTAATATATAAATATCTTCCCCTTGAAATACATTTCATTACGTTTATTTTGATATATTAAACATTGTTTTATGTTGATAAATAACGAAGATAGAATTTTTTTCCGTAACGTCCGTATATACGGACGTTGGCAATTCTCGGCGGTCTTTGCGGCGTCCGTAAAAGAGGACGTTGGCAAGTCTCGGTAGTATACTCAACGTCCGTATATAAGGACGTTGGCACTAAAGGGGTTAAAGAAGGAAGAATGTCTAAGCACCTTCTTATAACACTGGAGTTTTCTGTCCATCTTACTGCACAGAATTTTTTTTGGAAAAACCTTAGACCCAGTCAACTGGCAGTATATAGACCTTCTGGAAGTGTAGTTTTTAAAACGCCTATACAAAGCCCTCAAAACTGGTTTAATTTCCAGCCAACTTTACTATGTGCAGTTTTGTAAGCATTGTTAACGATGTGCAATGCTCAAGTGCCAACATCTATAATCTCCATATTATTAACAAGGGACTCTTTCATGTGAGTTTTCAGGTCAAAAATAAGCTTAAGATTGACGTTAGGTCCGTCAGTAGACAGCTGAGTTCACTTATTCAGTGGCAAGTTGAATTCCCCTAAAGTAGTAGTCAATTTATATCAACAGCAGAAGACCTTTCTAAAAATGTTGAAGTCAGGTACCTTGTGCTAACCATGTTTTTTTCTGAACACCAATAATTTATCATAATGTCCATCTGCTGCTTTTGGCAAATGTCATTTTTAAAAGCTTTCATCAATAGAAAGTGCAAAATACGGACTCCTTTTGGCTTCTGTTGCTACGATATTAGAAAAATAGGGACCTAGCCCATAAGTGACACTATAGGCTATCTTATCTTTGTGCATCTGAAATTTTTGAGCTATTGCACTGTCAGGGAACATGATAGGAAATAATACACTTGCCGCTTCAACCGAACGTGAAGAAGTGTTTGTCAAAGTACACTGAAATGCCCATAAAATTTCAGCTTTAGTGACACTGTCAGACATAAGAAAACTAGTCAGGACTGGAGTAGGGCTGTTTTTGTTTTTCAGCCAAAGACGAAAAATCTGATTGTTGGCTAACCTCAATTAATGAAGTTTTTGAAGTAGAAGGCAGTGTTAAAATTGCTTCATTACTTCCTTGCTGGTTTAAGGAACTATCTACAGTACTACTGGCTGCAGTACTGCAACTACAAATGTTAGGCCTAAAGGTAATTATGCACTTTCTTGCCACCTCTGAAAATATGGTTTCATGTTAAAAAAGTGGTGAAAAATGAGTTTATATCTCTTGACGAGTTTGATTTCATCCGCGGAAAACTCGTTTTTTACCGAAAAATCGAAAAACTAGTTTTTTATCTAATAATGAAAAAACCAACTTTTTTAAAAATCGTTATTTTTTGACAATTTTTTTTTCCATTTCTCGTATTTTTTTATGCTGAACACAAATATATAACTGGTTTTGTAGTAAAATTATTTTTTCAGCTCGAAAAATCCACTTTTTACGACATAACCAAACATAACCTAACTTATCCTAATTGTATATTTTCTCAACAAAAATTCGTAATTTGCGTTAAATTCGAGCCTTTGGCCTCCGTGACGGCCTGCCGGCCGTCACTCCGGCGGGAATATAGGTGAATTTGGTTTTTGTGATAAATAGTTGTTGTATATAATGATCGCGTAATGGCCGCTAATCGCGATCTGCCGCGATAGTAGTTTTTCCGTTATTTCTCGAGAAATATTTGTAATAGACCAAAATAGTTTTCAAATTTGTATTCAGCGCAATAAAACACATCAACATAAAAAAAAGATGATTAAAATACGATTTAAATTAACGGAAATATGACAAAAATACTAAAAGTTCGGACATTGGTTTTTTCGAATTTTTCGGTAAAATACGTTAATTCCGCGGAATGAAAAGCATATCACGTGAAAATACAGCCAATTCTAGACCCGTTTCAAGCAAAATTCACTGGTTGAATACCGGTATGGTCTGAGAGGTTGGACCTCTCACAAAAGGAACAAGGAAAAGAATGGCAAACAAAACAAACTCACGAAAACAGGTGTTTGAAAGTACGGCGCATAGCGAATAGTAGAACACATTTCCGAGTCTCTGCGCATGCGCTCGTGACGAAATTACGTTGCCAAGACAACAGCCAATCGCGTCGAACTTTCTTATGCATTTCTCCATTCCATCTAAAAACATTCTTATTTCTTCCATGTGCACTGCCTTCCTTATGTTTTCTGTGTTCTACTCTACACAATATTACGCTCAACGTATATACGCATCGATGTATCTCTGTTGACGTTGACGAACGATCAATAGTGAATCAAAACGCTTTAAAAAACCATCATTGAGCGAAAAAAATCAAAATAATAATAGAAAAAGTTGTCCATATTTCGGTGACCTACGAATAAAAATTCGTGACTTTTGGTGACTTCCGTGACCCTTCATACAAATACGGGACTTTTCGGGGACTTCCGTGACCGGTAGACACCCTGTTACACAAATATGAAAACAAACATGTAAATTCTAAAATTCGGTTCAAAAAGCAAAAAACTAGATTCTTAAGAAGAACTTGAAATTTATAAACACAACAAAGAACATCCCAATAATTTAATCAACACCATGTTAACACATAAAAGAAACCCAATATTCGAAACAATTATACATATAAGAAACAACACACACAATGACAATTAACCACCAAAACAAAAATATTTACTAATTTAACATATGTTTCCTTTATGATAATTATTTACTTGATTTTATTTGTTTTGTAAACACATATTCGCCTATGAAGATGGCATAAATGCCAAAACCGGTCGTGGTAATTTAATAAAAAAATATTTAAGGGTGCTCAGTTATTATTTTTTATTATAAAATTAATATATATATATATATTAATCAGCTAAACAAACTCATTCCTAATGTTCGACAATAAAATTTCTTATTTACAAAGCTATACATTGTATTTTTTGTTGTTCAAAATTTGCTCTTCAATTCAAGTGATGTAATAAGTCTAATCTTATCTTATTAACAGCTTGTCATATATTAAAAAAAAATAACACTAGCATACTATTTCCAAAGAACAAGTAACTGATATACTGTATTTAGTACTTAAGAGTTAAATTGTTGGTATGTTTTCTATAAGGGTGTGCGAGTAGTGATTTTTGAGTTCGAGTCGAGTAATTGGTATTTTTTTCAAGTATTGAGTATTTTTGAGCGAGTATTTACGAAGGATTTCCTGTTCACCCAAGACAACTATAAAAGGCAGACTCCATCCTAAGCCTATGTTAATTTTTGCCAGATTCGTAAATATATACATCTAAACTGAACATAATAATCTTGATTTGTTGTTTGTAACAGTAATATTTGATAAATACAACTTTTTACTTTCTGCCTTCCTACACTTTTATGTGGCATTGTTTTGTTTAACCTTTTCCCTTTTTTCATAACTAATATGATGTAAGAAACTAAGAAAGTATATTATTAATTGAAACAAAGTGTAATATAAAGATTTAATCTGTTCACTCATATCACAGATCAGATTTTCTATGCAAGCCAATTATACTGTTTTACAGCCGGCCGATAGGTTTATCTTGTGGTTCAGTTCAAAGTGTGCCGCGAAAACGTAGCAAAGCTTGTTGGCAAAAGCTGCATCCAACCAAACTGATGCTAAAATTCAGGCGTCATCCCCAAATGAAGTCATTTGCTTTCAGAATTGCCTCCTCTCAACAAAAAATTGATTGTGTACATGCCAAGAAGAGTGGATCTGTATTCTGTGTGTATTTAATTCAGTAATAACAAGGCTACAGCTAACTTTAAATAAGCTCTGAATTATATAATCAAATTTGAAAATCTGGATGACAAAGATTGTAGTTCTTCAAACCATTAATAATAATACCTAAGCAGGTTTACTAAAAATAAATATTAAAGTCGCTTAGAATGATTACCAATCCATTTCAGATTTAAATTATGATCAGTAATAAAATATGTGCAACTTAAAACTACTTCGATACATGAGGCTGAGTGAACAACAGATAAAAAATTATTTCAAAATGAGAAATTCATCATAACCCGGCATAATCGAATGAAAACCATAGATGTAGTCGGCTAATATGATAGGTCTAGCCGATATTGGCGACGAGATGCAGTCTGAAATATCAGCTAAGTGCCAACTAGTAATACATTTAAGATTATGGGCAGCTAAATTATTAACTTATGAATAAAAAATGACACGTTTGATAGGCTTCGGTTCAATAGAAATTATTTTCCGAATCTCTAAATTCGTTGTATTTTGTTTAGAAAAGGTCTTCCAACATATTTCTCCCTCACTTGGGTTGATTCATGATTGTTTTACAGTTTACATTACTGTGAACAGGGAACCGTTCAATGAGATTACGAATCAAAATTATCATACTTTACCACCTTTTACACTCCAACTGTGTCATTGTCTAACCTAGTCAGGAAACCGTTCAACAATTTGACAGGAATAAATATGCGCAACTATTACACTCAGTTTTGGCGATCTAAGGTGTTTTCAGAATAATAATTAATAGAAATTCACCACGGATATATATATTTTATTTGACAGAAAATAAATCAATGTTGTGTCACACACTGCTAGAATGCCATTACCATATTTTATATGATATAACACAGTATTTTCTTACGTCAAATCATTGGACGATTCCTGCTCAGATTAAAAAAACAAAATAAACCTCAATCGACTTGCGAGAAATATAAGATAATTATTTCAGTTCCGAAAAGGAGCTGAACGGTTCCTTGCACGTACGTATACTACAACAGAGATGAACTTTCGCCTAGAAAAGATGGGAAATTTGATTCTTGGGATGTAAAGTGATCCGTTCTCGGGACCCTTTTGATTGAGCGGTATATTAACTAAAATATGCATAATTTCCACTGTGTACAGACCATTAGATTTGTATCGGTAACAAGTCTTTTTGAGCACCTTGAACCGGATCTCTCGTCCTCTTTGTTGGGTCATAAAGACACTAACCAGCATTTCTGTTTTATTCACTTTATTTTAGGTTAGGTTTAGTTACATTTTATTAGTTTAGTTACAAGTGACTAATAGACTCGGATAACCAACACGTGTGATCGCTACTACGGTGACTATTTACTACATTCCCAGCTCTGTTGTTCACTTTGAATTGAAATAGTTCAAATCATAATGAACGAACTCGTTCACTACGTTGACCAGATCATTTAACTATCGTTGTGTACTACCTATTCTTAGGCATATTGTTTAGTTCATAATTACGTGTACCAAACTAATAACGTATGATTAAGGGTAAAATAAAACACAAGGAAGCGCACATTTTTAATTCATAACTTATAAAACTGTTTACTCTTAAAATTAAATTAAGATGTAAATCTGATATTTCGTGAAATACTGAGTAGTTTTGGAAGCTTTGAGCCGAATTCAAGTAGTAAAATACTCGCTCAAATACTCAAAGTTTTGAGTATTCGCACATCCCTAGTTTTCTAGAAGCTAGTTGATCCAGTTTTTAAATGTGGGAAAGTACTCTTAGATAATTCTTAGATAATTGATTGCAGTATCAAAGCTTACCGTAACTTCGTAACATACACGGCCCTCCTTGAAGCCGTAAGTAGCCCTGCAGCCAGCCCAAATATACCCGAAGCCTTGAGAGCTCATTGGAGAGGCTTCCAAGAAGTCTGTCTTGCTAAGCTCCAAGTTCAGATCAGAATCATCTGTAAAAATCAATACAATTATTATTGATTGCTAGATAGCCTGCCTTTTTTAAAAATAAATATAATGTTAGCGTTAATAAAATTTCTATTTGGCCATAAAAATGCATCAACCATGTAATATTGAATATAAATGAATTTGAAAACAAAATAACACACATTATTTTTAAATGTACTAAACAATTTCAATTTTACTACAAATCACAAGTTCACCTAAAACATAAATAGCAAAGTACACTAAGCTAATAAACAGATTCTCCGTTATAATTACTGTACATTAACAATATATTTTAACTTAACTCTCTCCCTAAAGCTGTTGTATATGGTCAGTCACAATCTTATTCCTTTTTACTGACACATTTTCATTAAACATTTGGCATTCACAATAAAAACATTAATTATCATGTTCAAAAATATGCACGGTTTTAAATCTTAAAACAGTAAAAAAATTTAATTAGACATTATTATGTAGAGTATAAGAGGGTGATAAAAATCAACTGTCTCATCACTCATTGTTCAGTTAACGAAATAGTAACATATTCACTAAAGCCTTGCCATAGAGAAAAAAAGTTCAAGATCTGGCTATTTTGTAAATTTTTTCCAATTACAAGGGTTAGAAAAGTAAGTTCTGATCCTAGCTTGGGCTCAAATTAGTTGGGTTAGCAGAGTGAACACACAGCCATGCTATTCAAAACGACCCTGGCAGTGTTACAGAAAGATCAATGAATAGTTTTATCATGCTGTGACTTCAGTTAAAGCCTAACTTAAAATTGCAGCTAGTGTATCAGTTTTCTTGGCACAAAAAAGCCTTTAGTTAATATTTGGTAATTGTTTACAAGAACAGAACAAATTCCACATTACTCTTATAATTGTTCACTGTAAAGGACTAGAACAGTCATTTTCACATTTAACTGATATAATAAACATTTTAGAGTAACAATTTAGAAAAAGGGGTTTGGTAGGAATAAGTTTAAAAGAAATTTTTTTTTCTATTTTTTTTCATGCTCCAATAAAATAAAATTGCTCTCAGGCCCTTTTTTGTAGGTTTATTATGAACTTTTTAATTGACATTCTTTTAAATATTGATATCTTCAGATATCTGTTTCCAATGTCTAATTATTTTCATCCTTGTCTAAGCTACAAAAGTACAACCAACATATCAGCCGTCAGAATGAATTTACTGTAATATTACGGCAACTGAAATTCATTAAACAATAAAATATTAGTCATGACATTTTTACTGTTATTTGCACGCTACAGGATTTATAGAACCCTGTAAGTAAAATATTTTTTGGACTTTCACGACCTGAGATTTTTAATCAAAATTACAGAATATATTTACAAATCACATTTTTTAAACTTGATTTAAAAATTGCTATTTTATTTGAAAAGTAGTGAGTTTGGTAGTACTGAGTCTGCCAAAAGAGCGGGAACCTGGGTTACTTGGCCAGAATAATGTTACAGGCGACGAGATGTCAGTCATGCCAAGCTAATAGTGGCAGGGAAAGAAATTTGAAAGAGACTGACAGGATGAACAAGCACTGTAAATGTCAAGAGCTGAAATCTGTATATATTAAAAAGTGAATGGTCAATTCCAGGAAAATTTCTATTAGCAGAGGTGAACATTTCTACTAGAAACGGATAGCACCAAAAGGGCATTTGATGTAGAACCGCACTAGCAACAAAATTATACAAACGTGAAACCCCTTGAAGGGTTGGGAGAGGTTTTATTGTGCTTACCTATTTTTGGTACATGGAGCAGAATGAAGGCTAAGAGCAGCACAACATTCAGACAATATCTTGAATACATAACCTAAGAGATTAGTATTGCGTGCAATTTTTTTTGTTTTAGGAAATCATAAAACTAAAGAAATGATAAACAGTTGAAACTATAGAGCTGAACTGATTTTTTTAAGTAGAATAGGATTTACAAAAAAAAAAAAAAATTAAAAGATTGGGACAGAATGAGGAATGAAATAAATATATTAAATAGGAACCAATTACAAATAAAATCTATAACAATAAAAGATCACTTACACCATCCAAGCACAACGGCTTTATCATCCAGTTCTGGCTCGTCATCCTTACGTGTCCAACCTGGACCACCTGTGCCCCACCCTTGGCCCTTCTGTTGAGGTTGCGGACTCCTGTAACAAATCACATATATTTGAACAATATATCAGACGTACTAACTCCCTATTCACGACACTATCATTCCAAAATCCCTGATATGGTGATGTACGATGGAAACTGCTGATACAGTCTTCAGCTAAGTTGTAAGTTCACAACTATGCTTACTTCTTTGTATTACTACTTCTACTAGACAAGTTCACTAACAAAATACACAACACGCTGCAAAAATGTTCGCTGCCACTGTCAGGTGAGGAGAGACTATAGGTGGTAACTTTGCTTATGTCCTATCTCTCCTATATTAATGTCTTGCCAAGTGCACTTCTATATATTCGTTTTCTTGCAGAATCTTATCTTATTTATCTACTAAGTAGAGTAATAATTCCATTTTGAATTTTATCAGTTAACTGTTGACAATCCATGAAAATAGAATTTGGTTTGACTAAAATATATGCGTGTTCTATGAGGGAATTTCCACTGACACTCTGAATGTAAATTATAGTACCTGTGTGCATTGCTTGATGGACTTATATCAATATGAGTTATATCCCCCAATTTAACCCTTTAATCGTTATTGTAATCTAATTTGTTTTGTACGTCCAATAGTGATCACCCTCGTCTGTGTTCACTTGAATTGACTTAGAGAAAGAATCAAACTTGCTAATAATCATTGTACATTTCATTGTAAAATGTGTTATTTGAAATAAAGTACTCATTCTAAAAGTTGAACCAATACTATTAGAATGCTTCATATTGGAGAAATTCCCAAATTGATCCATGACTATATGATCCAAAAACTTTCTGATTTGAAACACATATAAACCAAACCATATCTGACACAACCCCAGCTAATCAACCGAACATAATCCGATACGATTAAAAATTTGACTGTCAACACATCTCTTCGATAAATATGGGTGGAGCTCGACTGGAAAGGACAACTTGGACTTAATAAAAATTAAATGGCATTTACTGCCTGTGAGAATATCTAATCTTAAAACGTTATCTTTTTCTTCATACTTGAAAACAAAATGGACTGTAATTATGGGTAAATTACATACATTTTGTTTATCAGTATAAGTAACAGAGATAAATACATTTTGTTTATCTTCTGACCAGATGCTATTGTTGTTCTTTTTCAATTTGAAAAATTCCTTATAAGAAAGTTTATCTCCTTTCTGTTTTTGGAACCAGCATCGAAGAACTGTCATTTTTTCCCTCGGTTATTGGTGTCAGTTCATTTGTCAAGAACTGACAGAACCAAGAATTGACATTAAGGAACCAATACTTCCTTACTAAAACAATTCTGTGCTGTTATACGGTAACAAATGTAAAACCAATTAAAAAAATGCTACTTGTATGTTTGAATTTGACCTCTATTCACAGATCATACCCTACCCACTATTTGGCAGACTACTAGCAGTTCCCCTACTCACTTTTTGGACATTACAAATTGACCAGCCCACCCACCTATCCATCCATCAAATGTGGGTCCTCTGGTTTCCCTTAGTATTGGAAACTACTATTTTCATTATTATCATAGAGGTGTACAAGTACCAATATACTTGTTAAAGTGAGATTCAATGTTCTTTTTCATTTCAAGGCCTTATAGCAACACATTTTTAAGTATCTGTGGTTTTATAGTCTAAATCTAGAACGTTTCAAGTTGAATGCCTCAAATTGGCAAGAGTACTACCATCTGGAGCGTTTTCTCTTTCTGTCATCGTACTGACTCTCGTCCTTCACCTCCACTCCTGGTTCTGTTTTCACATCTGCTTCGTAATTTTCTTTTTTAACATCATAACCCTGTAACATATTTAATTCATTAAGATCATTGTTCCATCACATACTATAAAAATAAATTACTTTAAGATCCTTTACATAGCCAATTACTAAAACAAACAGGCAAATGTCACACAATATTGTCAAATGGATAACAAATAAATTAAAATAAGGTGAACTGAATAAGCCCACCAAATTAAATTATATTTTCTGTGCATTATAAAAATTGTTGGGTATTCATTCCTTGGTTGTATTGGCCCATCGGGTATCTCTTCTTCTTGAAAAAAGCAAAATCTTTTTCAAACCATGAAATTATACATTTACCATGAGATATATATTTAAAGGTATCTACATCCATAGTATGTCTGGTAAAACCTTTAAGGAATAAGAATGGAGCTGTTATTTTCTGGCAACTAAATCAATGTAACACAGGAAAATATGACACTCATCCATCAGTCACGAAGTCAGTCTTTTAATTAGGTGAAACCTCGATATAGTAGTGTCTCTATTATCGAAGTTCCGATCAACCGATCCTCCGTGTTAACTGAGCTAGCCATCAGAAGATAAAAATTAAAATAAAATATTAATAAAAGGACAACTACAGCACAACACAAGACTTATTCATTTGACAAACAGTCAGTATCTATAATGGCTGTTGGTGCTAGGTCAAGGTGCTGCAGGGCCATCACATTACATAGTTATGATACTGTACCCTACTACAAATTCTAGGAATAAATGGCCCACCCTAATGCATTCACTAATGACTAGGGGTGTGCCAATTCCAAAATTCTCTCGATTCCAATTACCACTTGATTAAAAAATCTCTCGATTCGATTCTTAGTTTGATTCCGATTCTTTAGTAGCAAGCCCACTAACCATTAACGATTATGTAAAATATCCACAATTTATACATAAACAAGAGCTTTATTTCAAAATAATACAGTAATTAATAATATACCAAAAGGTAAGATTAATAAAACAGTTCACCATTTTGGTACATGAAACATAAAGAATTTTATTTTTAACATTGTTTCTTTGTTGAACAAATCATCTGTTATCAAATATAATCTAATACTAAAATATTTTACATACAGATCAAAGAGAAATATGTGGTTCAAAGGAAAAGAAACATTGTCCTGTTACTATAACAAATCAAACATTTTCCCACATTCTCCCCCTTTCGAAATCCATTTTCGAAAGGATTCTTTACACGCCTAATCGGATAATTTGTTTGACGTTTCTTCCAGATTTTGTTGTCACTTCCGGTTTTGGTTTATTCGTTTTAAGTTGTAGTACATTTGTCTTTTGATTATCACTTTGTAGCAACCAATTCAAATCATCAGTTTCAATTTGACGATATCTCCAATGAGTAGTCTTTGGATAGGCCTCAAGAGAACTCCATATTTGATTTTGACATGGACTAGTCTTGCTATGATTTCTTTTTGGTAACACTTTAACAACCAATCCTAAAGGCCAATTGATGCATTTCTTATCTTCATTGTGTACTATTACTTGTTCGATTTTATCGCAACCATTTTTCTTGTTGGATCTCAACAATCCTAAATATTCCTTCTTAAATCAAGATTTTAATCCTTCCCTAACCTGCTGTGTTTTTCTAATATATCTAGGTCTGAAACATCATTTCCTTGAATACTCTATAAAAACATAGCAGGTGTTAAAGGTTTCAATTTGATTGTTTCTTCCGATACTTAAGTCAGTGGTCATCCGTTCATCACGCCTCCACACTCGCAGAGTAGTGTATTAAGTTCTTCGTAGCTCAGCGATGCACTCCCTAAAGTTTTCCTTAGAAGTTATTTCAAAAGTTTGATTAGCTGCTCCCAAAACCCTCCACCAGGGTGAAGTTGGAGGGTTGAATTTCCATAGTATAGATTTCAGATTGCTGTATTTTCTTCCAGTCCAGAACTTTAAAGTTGTTTGCTCAGGCCAGTAAAATTATTTCCGTTGTCTGAATAAATTACACTTATTTGTCCACGCCTAGCAATAAATCGCCTCAAAGTTCTAATGAACGCTTCCGTGCTTAAAGATTGTAAGAGTTCAAGATGTACTGCCCGATAGACGGCGCATGTGAAGATTACTACCCAACCAGATTGCATGTGAAGATCAATCAGTGGACCAGCCAAGTCAACTCCTGTTATTTGAAAACAAACTGAAATGTTAGTTCTATCAGTAGGTAGCAGAGGTGCGGGTGCTTCTAATGTTGCTGCGTTGTGTCTCTTGCAAGAAATGCAAGTGTGTATAGCTACACCGATTGTTTTTCTTTATTTCAGAATCCATACTCTTTCTCGTAGGATGACTAGTAAAGCTTGAGTTCTTACATGTTTATTTTCTATATGGTACTGTTCTCTCCACTACAGGATGAGATGATGGTAGTAAGATTGGATGGAGCTATTCCATATTATCTTCATGGTTCAGTAGTTTCCACTTGATTCTAATAATGCTGTTTTCATCTATGAATGTATTTATTCCACTTAATGTTTTGCATTTTAGGTTATTGTCAAAACTATCCTTTTGGATTAATTTTATGAGCTTCTTCTCTGCTGATTTGAATTCTTCTGATCTTATATCAGCTTCTGATTTGAAGTTATATTTCGGACTCATTCTAAATCCACGCGATTGATCTCACTATCTTAGAATATTTAGATATTCTTCTCCCGAAGGTTTCTGCGATGGTAGGTGCTGACTCTATGGTATTGATAGTCACGACAGACCTTTTCTTCTCTTTTTCAACTTCGTTCATGTTACGTGATGGGTTGCTTGAAGGTCATTCATCTTCAGGTAGATACAGCCATGTAGGACCTTGCAACCACTTAGAATTGAATAATTGTTTGGAATTACATCCTCTGGTCAATAAATCTGATGGATTAGCATGTCCCGGTACATGGTTCCACTGTAAAGGTTTTGTTAAATTATTAATTTCTTTCACCCAATTCTCAAAAAATACTGACCACTTTCCTTGTTAACTAGGTGAGAGCTACAGAGGAATCAAGCCAAAACAATACTGGTATGGCAGGGTGATCCAAACATTTCAGGGCTAGCAAATATAATCTTACGCCAATCAAAGCACCCATAAGCTCTAGTCTCGCACAAACATTGACTTTATTGGTGCCAGTATAGATTTTGCTAAGATTAAGTTTACATGTACTTGTCTATTAATTTCCGTTCTTAAAAATATACAGCTACCAAAAGCATCCTTACTTATGTCACAGAAAACATTAATAGTACTAGATTCATTAATAAAAATTCCTCTGCTCATCTTGCACATTTCTAAAATTTCAAGTTGTTCAGCCCACTTGTAGTATTCTTTCTGCATCTCTTCTGGTAACTCGTCATCCCAGCCTACCTTAACAGCCCAAGTTTTCTGTAAAATCAATTTAGGAACTAACGCCACAGGTGCAGTCAGACTAATGGGAACATAAGAGCAAAGTTCCTCTGTCAGTTCTGTAGCCTTCAGTTTCAAAAATGATTTATTACAACACAACTCGTCCCCAGAACAGAACCATCTTAACACCAAAATATTATCAACATGTTCTTCAGATCTGAAAAGACCACTGCCTGCCCAACATCTTAGATTGATATCACACTGTTCTAACAAGGATTATGCTTCCCTGCTCCTGTAGTCCACTTATGCCAGTCAAGCAGTTGTCTACGTAGAATGGTTTCTTTAAAGTCTCAGCAACCGTTTGCAGCTCCAGTGAAGCGTGTTCTATGTGCCTTTTGAGTACTGCACCTAACAAGAATGGACTGCAGGATAATCCAAACACTACTGGATTAAAAGCGTGTCAGTACTCTATTACCTCTCCACTCTCCCACCACAAATATTGGAGCATATCTCAATCGGCAAGATCAACTGAGATTTGACGAAATGTCTTTTCTATGTCACTAGGTACAGCATAAGTATACTTTCTGAAATTGGTCAATACTACACGTATTAGTTCAATCAAATTGAGTCCTGGCTCTAGACATCCATTAACACAATAACCATTAGCATTTTTGTAGACGCATCAAACACTGGTTCAGATCAGTCCTTGTCGAGCTCCCTTCCATCACAACAGCATGATGGGGTAAATAGTGAGTTTTCAAACTCTGTAATGTCTCACCAAGGTCTATTTCTTTTTTGATAATACCCATGTTAAGCCAGTCCTTGAAAACTGAATCCTACTCAGAATGCAAGTTCATTTTTTGCAACTTACGCTTAGTAGATGATAAGCGCTTCTCAGCTTGTAGTCAGTTTGTTTGTAGTTTGGAGTGATCCATGAACCACAGTAGTTTTACGTGATAACATCCATCGTTTTCTCTTTTGACGGTGTCCTCAAAAAACTGCAAAACCTTCTTTTCTTTTTCCTCTTCTTTCAGCTTTCCATCGGTTGGAGAATGCCCATTGTCTTTAAGTCCCAGGACTGTTTAATGTCCTGTGAAGCCAAAGAAGTTACAAACATGGAGATATAATTTACAATATATAATTTAATACAATCTGATTATATAATTTAATACAATCTGATGAACCCACAACTGTCCACCCTAGCTGTGTCTTTATGGCTACCAGCTGATCATTGATTTATTGAAAGTCGCTTGTAATAATATTAGCCCAGACATCACCTCCAACTAGAATATCAATTTTAGATGAACATGCATTTGAATATGAAACATCAGATAACATTATGTTCTAACTAGAATCTACAGTTTCCGGTGACAACCGCGTCAAGGTACTATCTACAATATTTACAAGATGACCAGACGTTTCGCCCATTCTGTGATGTGGCATCCTCAGTGGTTTCTCTGAGACAGTCTCAGAGAAACCACTGAGGATGCCACATCACAGAATGGGCGAAACGTCTGGTCATCTTGTAAATATTGTAGATAGTACCTTGACGCGGTTGTCACCGGAAACTGTAGATTCTAGTTATGACACCGGCCGCTTAAGCCTAAGTTCTAAGAACATTATGTTCTTCTCAGCTAACGATTTAAACAGCTTTTGGTTGTACACCTGTGGTAATTGAGTACAAATTACAGGCTGTTCTAAAACATTAAGGTTTACTTTAAAATCTGAGCAGAGATTTTAGTACAATATTGTATATTTTATGGTTTCTTGACGTAGTTTTATTTCCACCAAATAGTTCCTTTTGTATCAAAATGTTACTACTAGGCCCAAGACCAAATTGTTTTGCACAGTTTTCAGATATAAAACTTATCTGAGATCCAGAATTACAGAGAATTCTTACCTCCGCTGAAGTATCACCACAGTCAATCAATGACTGCTTTCACCATTTCTAAATAGGTCGTTGTTCTCTCTACAGGTGAAACTGTATTAATGTACTTTGAACAGTGTCTAGGGATTTTTTTTCAACTGTAGGAAGGCTACTAGAACCTTGAGATTTCTGACAAAGAATTATTGAGAAATGCTTAACTTTGCAAATGTGACACTTCACCTGACTTTTGCATTTGCTCACCATGTGTTTGCATTTGCTTTCCTTAAATAAACACCGAAGACAGGCTCCTTTCTTCTTGATTGTCTCTTGTTTCCACTCTACTGTCATGTCCATCAAACAAAAACAATCATAAGACAAGTGTGAGCTTCTAGAACAAAAAATACAGGCTTTGATCGAATCCTGGTCTAAAGATGTTACAAGCACAGCTGCTGAAGGTAAGTTAGTTTTCTTAACAGGTTTGGACAATTTGGAAGCCTGTTTCTCAGAGTTTTCTCTGTCGTCAAATTTATTTGAACGTAATTTCAGCCGTTCTTCTCCTTCAACCTCAATTTTTAAAAACTGTACAAGTTGGCCTAGGCAACTTTCAGGCTCCTTAGTTGAGGCATTATTTACCACTCTGTGTCTTTCCCATATTTTAAATATGCTGCGAACTCAACTAGTGGGAATAATATTGCAGCATATCGATCTTTTGTTACACCTAGAGAATCTTGAGCCCTAAGCTGAACTTTTTGTTTGTCATACAGGAAAGTGACAGAAAGATTTTCTTCTCTTTTGAGAACTTAAGTTAAGAGTTCATGTACATAGTACTCTATCAAAAACTCATCTTTCCCAAAGCAGGATTTCAAGAGATCTATGGCTTTCTGATAATTCTGCTTCGACTGGGGAAACCCCTCAATGAGTTTCTGTGCCGGAGATTCCGGTTTCATGCATTGCAAAAGATATTCAAATTTGTCCTCGTCCTTCAGTTTTTCATCGTCATTAATTTTAGAAAATTGAGACAAAAACCAAATCCAATTTTTAATTTCCCCATCAAACTTTTTAAGCTCAATTTTAAGTAAACGTATTTTTGGATTAATTGCAATATTCTAAGTTTGAAACTGACTCCAACTCCAGTTTTTGTCACTTTTGAACTTTAAGATTTATTTCCTTATATCTATAAGTGTATTCTAAAACTTTTGTTACTTCCCTTTAGATGCCTTCTTCCTGTGTAATTTCATCTCCAACAGCCTTCTGTAGTATGTTAGCACCAAAAGTCTACATAAAACAGTATCCAAGCCATCCTTCAGGTTAATTAGTTCATGTAAAGCATTAGCCTTTTTAGTAAACACTGTTTGTTTACAAAAATAAACTATTATACTATTTCGTGTTCTTGAGTGAATGTTCTTCAACCAAATATCCTGGCAGGGTCGCCATTAATACATCAAATACTCTTAAAGATTTTTTCTAAGGTAAAATTAATTGCTTAGAACCCACCGGAGGGTGGGTGGGGTCCGGAAGGCACGGGGAAGTCATTTTTTTTTTTTTTTTTTTTTGACATGCGCTGTTAGTCTACCTATGTTTCATATTTTATCAAAACATTGCAAATCTAGTCAGGTGGGGTGGGCGAGTGGGTGATCGGTAGGTAAAAATTATTTAATTTTGTTCCACGGGGCTACTGGGGAAAAAAAATACGAGTTTTTTTATTTTTTCAGGTTGAGATTCGGTGACATTTAGCCCTGTGATTAGTGGTGATTTATAGTGGTAAACCTCATAACTTGGAATGTATAGTTTGAACCAGTGGTCAAGCGGTCTCAGATATTAGAACTTTGAGTTTTACGAAATACCAACAAATTTCGTACCATTTTGGTACATGAAACATAACAAATTTTATTTCTAACATTATTTCTTTGTTGAACAAATCTTCTGTTATCAAATATGATTTAATACTAAAATATTTTACATACAGGTCAAAGAGAAACATGTGGTTCAAAATAAAAGAAATATTGTCCTGTTACTATAGCAAATCACACATTTTCCCACAAGTACAATTACAACGTCCTAACTAACTTCCCCTTGTATAGTATGTAACCGAAACATAACCTCAACTGTATATGAATGCCGAAGGAAATAGGAAAAAAATTGTAAAATCCTGAAGAAGAAGCAAACGACAAATCAAACTAGTCAATCAGCGCTAGTGGCATTCTATATACGAGGTTAACAGCAATTTTGTTCGTTATATAATATCAAAACCTATTTGTATATATTTCAATATCTTAAATGATGTTAAATAAAACTGAATAAAGTTATCGTCTTTGACGGAAATTTAAAACTCTTCAAACTCTTTTGTTTCTCAATCAATAGCGTATTTTACCTTTTGTAAAATGCAGATTTTCAAAGTTGCATATCCCAGATGGTATTTAGAAGCTAGCTTCTCTACATTTCATCTTTGCTTTTCATAAACTCCCTTAGCTCTAGGCCTAATCCTACCTTTACGATGACTTGGCGCAATTTTGGTAAGGTCTACACAATTAACAGTCTTGTGGATTACACTTTGACAAGGTATTATTTTGGGTAACCTGAATATTGTTAATCAATGGATTGGTTACTGTAAAACTATGCCTAGGCCTATTTACGTCCAAGTTTGCCATTAGATTATTACTGTCACTCAAGGTTGCAGACAAGTCTGTGAGATTGCTGTTTAACTTTTCAATAGCTGGTTTAAATTTTAACTTATTTGCAAAAGTGTTTCTATCTTCAAAATTAAGAATGATGTCTGTGGTGGCCTCAGACTGGTTAGCAGAGATGATTTTACAACTCATTTTCATTCTTAACATTTTCTATATTGTCTTGAAGGGATTTTTGATTGTTTGAAAGCCTGAGAATGTCACTATACAAAATTTTAAATTGAATAGATGACGTTCAATCGCTTTCGTTCAAACAGTTTGCAGACGCTTCATGATTAGTTGCAGACGAGTTGTCACTTTCACTATCAGGCTCCCATTTCCGGTACTTGCTGCACATAAATACAGCTTTCTTTTTCAACTGTTTAAATAATTCAAAATCCTCATCTGATGTTGACTTAGTTTATATCGAACCAATTAACATATTTTTAAAAGCAAAATACAGATTCACTAGTTTAGTTTTACTGTGGTTTTTAAACACCCACCACACTTATACTGATGCTTACTACCCGCCATCTTGAAATCATGTAAAACTAATATGTAAGCCTAGATAAGTGTTACAAACATAGATTAAAAGTCCTTAGTGACAGAAAAATTTCAGTTTCTGGTGGTGATTGATTACATTAACCCAGAGACTGGCAGTTTCCAAAATTAGGAAGACTGGTTGGACATTTGTTATAAACTATTCAAAAAAAAAAACCTGACTTCGTAAACTTACTTATATTTCCAATAGGATGCCTACAGGATGACATCCTATATATACAAGCATGAATGTTTATGATGTAAAATCTTAAACATATTTATTTTTACTGCCAGCTTTTATGAAAAAGAAAGTAAATTAGTTATTTTAAGAGAGGCTGATCTTTTCTTAGTTAACAATGTACAACATTTAAATTATTGCCTACCACTGTAATTCTTAGGCTTGCATTTGTGTTCGATTTCCAATATATGTTATAATATATGCCATAAATGTGTCAAGATAGGTCTGTTCCTGTATTCATTAGTAAGACGCAGATTGTAGAGATATGAGTGAATAAGCGTGGCGAATTTATGTAGTGAGAGTAGATGAAAGTGTAGTCGTTGTTACTAAGGATGACTGTTTCTTACAAAGAGCCATTAATTAAGAGCCCAATAGCCAGGGTCCTTAAAGCTTTATGTGGAATCTTAACCATATAGTAGGCCTATTGGTCTGGTTTTCAGTTAACTGAAGCGCCTAACCCTCAGTTCTATTATCTAAACAACATCTGAACCTTAACTACTACCTGACATGCACACCCCAGACTTCTCCACTGGTTTTCACGTCGATGGCAACCATTGAGAAGATGCCATGTCTGTATTAAGAAGACTGAGCATTACAGTTTCCTCAACACTTTATCCCCAAGCAGCTAGGTTATATCACTGAGCAAATAGTACAATCTTTTTAATGAACTGAGGTGTAGTGCTCATTTCTAAATCAAACATCTCACCTGATAATCATCTACGGGGGGTTTGTCTTCATAGTTCTGCTGTTTGAACATGTCTTGTGGCTCTTGCTTCACCGTAACTGGTTCCATGTCCATGTCTTGGGATATTTCTGTGTCCTCAACGTTTTGTTCTGCCGTTTCTGACTTTGACTGGGACTCTTCTTGTTCAAGATTTGGTTCTTCACCAAAACTTTGCTCTGATTCTTGAGAGGCAATTTGAGGTTCACTGTGAAATGAAATAAACTTCTAAACAAATTGAATAGAAAAAATGTTATTGATTAACGTATATTTCTAAACACAGTATACAAGAAAAGCATCACACTAATATAAAATAATTCCATAATTTATAATTACTATTAATTTAACATTTGAGATCTTTTATAATGGTACTGGTATCATAGGACATTTTATATACAGTTTAAAATGTAGAGTAAATAATATTTAACATTTTCCATGCTTTATTCTTTAGGTTAAAATTATTACTTTTCTATTCATTAATTCTTTCAGATAATATAATCCTAAAATCTGCAAGTAATTTTTTAGTGCTATTTCTATAAATTTTCTTCATTTTAAACATGTTCCCCACGTGTATTCAATATATATATATATATATATATGGTTGTTTTGTCTAAATTCTTATTTCGGTGACAACCACGTTAAGCACCTTGACGCGGTTGTCACCAGAAAATTTAAATTCTAGCTAAGCACTTGATGGATGAACCCTACTAAATATCACCAAATGTTTGCATACTGAAGTGGTTATTTTAGCCAATCTACTTAAGCCATATAAATTTAAATTTTTGTTAACCTTTACAAATCATTTATTTGTAGATACACCTAACAGAAGCATACTCCATAACTCACCTTTGTGATTCAAGACTAGGTTCCACTTCTTGTTGAGAAGACGGTTCTGGTTCTTGTTCAGAGAAGAGTTCGGTTTCTTGGTTCTCCTGTTGATCTGGTAGTTTTTCAGGCTCTGAAGCTGATTCTTGCTCTTGATCTAATTCTGATTTGTCTGTATCCCCTACACTTGTTTCCTCGGTGGATGTTTCAAGAATTGAAGTATCTGGTATTGCTGTAAATTATAATATATGCTATCAACACTTAATAATTGCCATCGTGATTTTAATACAGTCCACAACAAATAGTGGGAAATAGAATAATATTTAATAGTGTGTCAATGAGGGAAGAAAAAATCATAGCAATAAGAGTACTTCAAACTTGACAGAATAACACTATAAGTAGATACGTACAATTAAATGACTTAGTCACAGTGTGTTATGTATGTTAAAGTAATCATGTATGTTTGAAAAATTAATATGTGTTATGAATTAATAATGAATAGTGTTATAAATGAAAATATTCTTTTTAACTTTATACTTTAGCAACTTATCAACTTGAAACATCATTATCTAAAATTTATTGCTAAAACTGATAACATGTGTAAATACACAGTTGCAGATGATTATAGTATTTTTTAATTTCTAGTGGAAAATTTTAATATTTTATATGAATGGCAGTCTTACAAATATTCTTTTTAAAATGTGTTTCAATACTACTTGTATTAACATTTCCGATGTTGTATTTTATTTCCAGGATGTCTACAGGTAAAAAAAAAAAAGGAAAAAAAACAGGGTCTGTTTGGTGCTTCCCCTTATGTTTTTAAGGAAAGAACATCGTAAAATTAAGTCCTACATTTTTATTGTAAATAAAAATTCTCTTTATTTACAAAACATAAAGGTTTGTATTAATGTCGAATTATTACAGTATTAATTCAAAAGATTTATAAATACATAAAATAGATTTTTTTTATACAGAGTATTTATCAGTAAATGAAGTTCTCCATTACAGAAACTCATCTAAGGAGTAAAAGGGGTTCTTTTGAGGATTACTGCCCTGATTGCAAAACGACTATCAGGATATTTAATTCTGAAAATACCCTACTGCAGCTTTCCCTCGTCCTTAAATAAGTCAATACAGCCCCTCTTTTAAAGGAGAATGCAATTTAGGTAGCCTGATGTAGATGCTCCACAATCTACAAGATCGTGAGATAAATTGGACTCAGTGCGTAGTATGCAGTCTTTGCAGTTGTTTTTTTCACTTGTGAATTTAATTCTCTTTTCGACAAATAGGCTGTTGTTAAGCTTACTAGAGAGATTGTTAATGTGCTGGTTCTAAGAGTTTTATTCGATTGTTATACCAAGGAATTTTATATAATCTTCTACCTCCACGTCAGGGACTGTGCATATTTCATCTCGTTTCTTGCCTAATGTCAGTTGATGGTCATTATTAACAAGTTCACTGCTAACGAAAAATTATATACCTACGGGCTGAAAGAAGTTCTATTATTTTACTAATTAAACTAAGTATAGTTATAATAAGAATATAAATTATGTATACTTGTAATGACATAATTAAAAATAATCATTAACACCCATAGAAGTCGTTGGCATACAGCACAATTTTGAGTGGTGTGCCAGCCACAAGGCTCTACTCACATGGGCGTTAGCTGCATTTAGCGTGGTGTTACCACAACGCCCATCGGCGTTATCCGCACTGAACGTGTTAGGAGCAGTAAATAAGTATTTAAATCCAGAAATTGGGAAACTTGCCAGAGAGAAGCAGGGTTGTGCCATTGGTGAACATCAATGGTGTGCAGTGGACTTACAAGTATTGAGGTAAGTCATTTAATAGCATTATAAAGAGAACAGGGCAAACGATAGACCTCTGTGGCACTACTCTCTTTATGGACCTTGGTTTTGATGTTTTTTGGGTTAATCCTCGGCAACTATGAATTTTTGTTTGACTTCTGCTATTTGCTTTCACCTTTCTAGAGTTCTTTAACCAGACATTTGCTTGAACTTAAATACCTAATTTCTCAAGCTTGTGTAGGGTCAAGTTATGGCCTAAGAAATCAGATGATTGGCTAAAGCATTATTGTTGTGGACACTTGATGAAATAAAATATGAGAATACAGAATAAGTAACAAAAATGTAAATACCAAGAACAATGGTACAATTAGCCGTGGGTCGACATGCAGAGATCCACAAAGGGTCTAAAGGTAAACGCGGAAGACCTCCAAAACAAAATTATATTAATAGCCTACAAGGTAGAGCAACAAGAAATAATCCTCAGGATCTTCTGGTATATGCTACCTCTTCAGTTTGTAAAATTCAACTAAGCAAAATTCAGTCTCCCGGTACTGATTCTAGAAATAAAATTAAAAAAATTAATTTATATTTTATTATATATTTGAGAATATAGTTTGTGAAAAAAGTAAAAGGAGTGGGGGTGTACCTTGGAAAATGAAAAATATATGGACATTTAAATTTCCAAGATAGCCATTTTGTTTCAAATGTTTATTATTCAAATATTTTAGTTTCAGAAAATGTACAGTTATATTATGATATGTTGACAAATACATATTCCAGTATTATGTAATTTCATACATTACGAAATTACATATAATAATCTGTTGCTATGATAGACTACAATTATAAAAATTCACAAAAGATATAAAAAATATATATATATATGATAGAGTCCTAACATCTATACTAAAATTTACACTAAAACATGCTCAAGAACATAGTTATTTGTAAATGGTTACTTTGGTGTTCAATGGGTCTGAGTCTAAGAGTTCAGAGAAGATCGACAGAATTTTTTTATATTGAAGTAAAAATGTTCATTTACTTTTGCTCAAATACTATATTGTTTCTTTATTGTATTATAACTTGCTATATTTCTAGTTTAAATGTTATTCGAATGTTGGACAATGATTTACATTTAATTTTGAGATAAAATAAAGTGAAAAATAAAAAATTTTAATTTAGGGTAAAATTAGACAAAGTTGTGTTTAGCTAATATGATTCTTCTGACATACCGAATGTCTGAATACTTATTCAGTATAGGCCAACTGTTCAACATTTCAAAGGTATTAAAGCATGAATATAAATAAGGTATTTAGATATTACTTATCATTTTTATATGATTATAAATGCCTAGTGCCTAACCAAGCTTGTAGATTGTAAGCTTTTGTATTATATAACACAACACTTATTTCACAGTTTATGATTTCATAAATCAGTGCATTACATATATATCGCTGAATATACTAATAACAACACAGTAATGTAATATAACGCTAAAATTGACAGATAATTTCTTTGTAAATGGAAGCAGTGATAACGCCGGTGCGTCTGCAAGATGAAGAAAATAGTCTGTTTTCTCAGAGCCGCAATCCTTAGTTCAATGCTTTGTTTACTACTCCTCTCCCTCCACTACCGTAATATTTCCAACAAACAAATATGCCAATCGATCGGGGAACTAATGACGTTTCCATTGCTACCACACTCATGTCGCAAAATTTAAAATTCCATACAAAAATTAATTACTTTCTGAAACAACACAAAGTTGATGCCATTATGTTTATTGCCATTTTGGTAGCACCCATAGTGAGCGCAATTACGTGCATTGCAAAATCGAGTTAAAAATGTGGAAGATACTAACATAATAATAATAATAATAATAATAATAATAATAATAATAATAATTTATTTCCATTTTATAAAGACAGTTTTTAAGTAACATTATAATAATTGGAAATTTAAACTGGTCACTATTACTAGTAGTGTGACCAGTAAAGGAATAAACATAAAATTAATAGCTTAGAAACTAATCATTCTAGAGTCTAGCATTACAAGAAAACAAAAATAAAAGTCGCCACTGCGGTATCTTAAAAATAAACTTAATTAATGATAAAATTTATTATAAAATTTAAAAATACTAAAAAAAACTTCTTGTTATATAAACAACTAGACTACTGTATTAACAAAGTGTATCTCATCTTTCAGTAGAAGCCAAATAATTGTGTTTTTACTAAATGATTTCAAGTTTGAAATATTTTTTATTTTTATAGGCAGTTGATTAAAACATTTTGGTCCCAAATAGCTAAAAGAGTGACGAAAAATTGCTTTTTTAACCTTTGGTAACCGGAAATTTTGATTAGCAACATATCGAGTATTGTAATGTAATAAATTGTTTCCCAAATTTCCACTTCTAGTAAAAAATAATCTTAAAACTTTAAAAATGAAAAGATGTTGGACTGGTAAGATATTTAATTGCTGAAAAAGAGGAAATGAACTATCTCTTCTTCGTTTTTTTAATATTATACGCAAAAAATAGTTTTGAGTTATTCTTAATTTGTCTATTAAATATTTAAAGGTGCCACCCCAGCACACCAGTCCATATTGCAATTTTGAGTGAATTAAAGCAAAATAAAGGGATCTTAATAATTCCGAGCTGCAAATATTTCTTAAGAAATAAAACTTCCTAATGGATGCCCTTAAATTGTTATGCAATATAGTAATATGAGGTTCGAAAGTAAATTTTTCATCAAGAGTAATGCCTAAATATTTAAAACTGTTTACTTTGCACAAGGTCTGACAGTTACATCTTCTTAAATCACAGGCTTCAGAATGAAATTTAATAGGAGAAGGTATATCGAAGCTATTAAAATCGAAATTAATATATTTTGTTTTGTTTACATTTACTAACATTTTATTCGCTAAACACCACTCTCGTAAAAGTAACAGATCTTGGTTTATATGTTCACCAAGGATATTTACGTTCTTATTGGAATAAAAGAGAGCAATGTCATCGGCAAATGCACTAATTTTTCCATGAAAATTCAATTTTAAAAGATCGTTTAAAAATATGAGGAACAATACAGCTGAGCTTACAGATCCTTGAGGCACACCACTCTCGACCAATTTAGTTGAGCTGTAATTGTTACCAATCTTTACTTGTTGTTTTCTACCCACTAGAAAACTAGAAAACCAATTTAGAGCGATTCCTCTTATTCCGATGGATTCTAATTTGTTAATAAGAATTTCATGATCAACAAGATCAAAAGCTTTCTTGAAATCAACAAAGAGCCCACAAGCTTTAAGCCCAGAGTTGAGACTTTGGTAAATTTCCTCCGTAACACTCAAAAGCGCATCCTCTGTTGATTTACCTTTAATAAAACCATACTGGTGATTACTAAAAAATTTTAATTTTTTAAAGTATTTCTGAAGTCGCAATAACATGATTTTTTCTAATAATTTTGAAAAAATTGAGAGCACACTAATTGGTCTTAGATTATCTAATTTACTAGAGTTGTTATTTTTCAATATTGGAACAACAGAGCTTAATTTCAAAACTTCGGGAAAAATTCCACTAGTGAAGCTGCTATTTACCAAATAAACTAATACAGGTGCAATTTCATCAACAATAAATTTTAATAATTGTACACTTATATTATCAAAACCACTAGATTTTTTATTTTTCAAACCTTTAATAATCATTTTAATTTCATCCTCAGTAGTAGGTGCCACAAAGAAGGATTGCGGGTAGCGGTGCAATGGCGGGAGAGTGACTGATGCAACAGTATGAGGCCTGTCCGACTGAACCGAGATAAGGTAGTTGTTTATCTCCTCAGCGATATCGCTTGGGTTTGTGACAACTGACCCATTGTCCAATTCAATCCGGTCTACGGTTTTGTTTGCGGCGCCTCCAGTCAAATTATTGATTATTTTCCACTGCTGTGACGAATCACCTTTACAGTTATCTAATTTTTTAGAATAATATAAGTTTTTAGTTTTAAAAATATGACCATTTAGGTCAGAACAAAATTTTTGAAAATAGTTCTTAAATGACGAGTCGTAGGGCCTTCTTTTAAAAATTTTATACAGTTTTTTACGTTTGTTAAATTTATTTAAAATGTTTAGCGTTATCCACGGGCTCAATGATTTGGCTTTCAGAAACTTATTATTACTTATTTGACTTTTCTTACTTAGACTTACAACATTATTCAAAATTACATAAAACTTGTCAAAGGATATATTTACATTGTTTTCTAAGTATACATCATTCCAGTTTACATTCTGTAAATTCTCTTTAACTAGATTAAAATCTACATTTTTTTGAACTGGAGCATTTATACAAAAGCCTGAATGTTCAATGGATTGATTATTAGATTTTTTAATATATTTCAGACCTAAAATACAGTGATCGGTTATACTATTGTCAAAAACATTTGAATGAAAACAATTGAGTTCTTTACTTCTTATAAAAATGTGATCAATGCAACTCTTTGATGATACAGCAATTCTAGTAGGAGTATTTACAAATGACTGGAAACCATTGTTATTCAATAGACTAAGATAGCGATTAGAAATTAGGCTGTTAACAGCTATATTAATATTAATATCGCCTATGTAAATAACATTATTGTTTAAGTTTTCAATGGATTGTGACAATTCTGATAAAAAAATACCCTCAGGTACACTTTGCAATCTATATACACAAAAAATTTTAAAATATAAATTGTTATGTTTAATACTAAGGAGTAGGGTGTCGGCTGCTGTCATATTCATATCTAATATACTGCAATCTATTTTGTTATCAACATAACATATAACACCACCAGCTCTGTACGAGTTATTACATTGGGCAAATACATTATAACCAGGAATATTATATAGATTAACTTCATTTGTGTCAATCCAAATTTCACTTAATATAATTATATTAATTTTGTTATTTATACTATTAAGCTCTAAAATAAATCTGTCAAAGTTTTTTCTCATACTCCGTATATTAGTATAGATAAAATTTAAACTTGTCTCTTTTAAGGGGTCAAAGAACTGATTTAAATCTATATCGACTAAAGATTGTGAATTCATATTATACAAAAATCTTAAACTTTTATATTATATTATATACTGTAATATTAAAACTGTTATGTTATATTATACAAAATTAAATACTTCTTATCAGAAAATAAAATAACCCTAACTTGAAAATAAAAAATTTAAATCTTGAATTAGTGCTTATACACATGACATAAGAAGTAATTTGACTACTTAAGCTTATCAAGCTCATCGTAGGTGTCCACTCTTTTACTTCTTTCCCCTTGTGACTTTCTAACGAAAAACTTTCCATCTCGACACCAGGAATACGCATAGCCTATTTCTCTACATTTTTCTTTTAGTTTGAATAGAAATACCTTGTTGTCCGGAGACAGATGTTCGTTAAGATACATCTTTTGTTGAGGGAATGCCTGGTTGACATCGCGGGCTGTTAAACCTTTTCTCTCTCTGTACTTGGCGATGATACTGTCTCTCGTTGCTCGACTGATGAATTGCACAACTATTGAAGGGGTGCGCTCCTTCTTGAAGGACGGGATCCTATGGGCTGCTGATATGTCACCCTTCCACAGCTCCACTCCTAGTGCAGCTCCGACATCCTTCACGAGGTCGACCACGTCTTCGTTTGCTGACACCGGAAGCCCGCTGATCTCGACGTTGTTCCTACGAGAATATTGCTCCAGGGTTCTCACTTTGTCCTTCAGTACACCCACTTCACCAGTAAGAGCGGTATTTTTGATGCGAAGTTCTTCGTTTTCCCTCTTCAAGGCGGACAGTTCATTTTTTATTTCCTTCATCAGCTGCGTCGATTCATCTAGCTTATCGGAATTGAATTTAACTGAGGACGATAACTCACTCATCTCGTTCTTGAAAGTTTTCAGCTCCCCGAAGACGTCGATTTTAAATTCATCTAGCACTCTGACGAGGAACTCCTTAGTGAGGGAAGTACTGGACGCTGAGTTGACACTGCTTTGTGCTGATGAGGTGTTACGGCACTCACTACACTTCCAGGTACGCCCTGAACGAAGCTTTTTTCCTGACAGATCGTCCTTAATACAAAGCGCATGAAAGGACTTATCGCACTTCCCGGCACAATTAACCACTGACTCGACCTCCTCACCAGAACATGGTTGGTTGCAGATACCACAGTTGGACGACATATCACTTAAAAGAAAACAACAATAAGCATTTAAATAATTTTAATCAACGCAATAGCACACGGCTGCACTTGAACAAGACAGAGCGTGCACGTACTTGATAACAGTGGAGCGACTTATCAGAGCGACCTTTCAGCTCGAACGGTTGAGCTAGACTCCTGTAGCTGCAGCCTTACCATTAGTGGCCCTAAAAGTGCACACTGCCATTTTGAGTTAAAAAAGTGTTTTTCATTTCATATAAGTTTTACACTGAACATGAATTCAAGTGGTTGGTTTAGAGAAAAAAATATACTATTTTCACTCGTAAAACACTTTTTTACAAACATAACATAACAAACCTTACCGCTGTTACATAAATAACACAATGGAACAAAAAACTCCATCAAGAATTTTTTCGCCAAAAAAATCAAAGAACTAAGTTTGAAACAAGAAACATTATTTAGGCCTAGTTCAAGTTTTTGACTGTAAAAAAATCGAGATTAGCTGAACGATAAGAAGACCCGTTTCATATATGGGAAATGGCACCGAGTGTTGAAGTCAACTATTGTATAGCTCCAGTTAATAGTAGGATTATGTTAAATATTAAGTGTAAGAAATGCTCTAAGATTGTGAAAAATGGAATAAATTGTGACTACTGTAATAGATGGTTACATTTACAATGTGCCAATATTAGTGAGGATGTTATATTCCTGACGAGAACTTGGAGTGGAAATGCCTGTACAGCAGACGTCAGTGATGCTGTCTGAGATGTAAGTAATGATGAAACCCATGTTCCTGAAATTGTATCTATGTTACAAAATGATATTGAACAGTTGGAAGAAGAGAATCTAATCTTGCGATGTATTGTAAATTCTTTTGACAAGCCTAAAGTATCCATTGACCAAGACATAACCTCAAATACTCAAACAGTACCTGACAAGCAGAAAAATAATGGCAAGGAAATGCCTGGGCCTTCCAAGCGGTGAGAATTTGTTCCTAACAAGAAAATATTTAGTCCTATGCCTAAACTTAATCAGGTGGACAATTTTGCTCCACTTCAAAATAAATATGAACCTCCAATTTGACTTACTGTATTATAGACCTATGTATTATTACTTAGTATTTTTTTTATCTGTTGATGATAATTTTTTTCAGTTTTCATAAGCGTTGTAATTTTAAGCATTTTAAATATAACACTGTTAACTCATTTTATATAATTATACTTAGTAAATTATTACTATTTATTGCCTTTTTATGTTTATTATTGATTAAATGTTGTACTTTGTGAATGCTAACTTATGTAAAATTGTGTTAACTAAATTTCTTATTATTATTATTAAATTTATTTTACTAAACAGTAACAATGTGTATAGTAAAAGTTCTAAATAATATGCTGTATATTATTTAGAACTATAACCTTATTTAGCCTTTAAGAAATGACGATTGTAATGTATTTTGATTTATATGTAATGCGTAATGGGCGTTAATCGTGATTCACTGCGAAATTACAATAACCAATATTCAAAATTAGGCCTAGGCTACTTACTGTAAGTCTGCAAAGAATTAGATAATCTAGAAAAAAAATTGCAATATTGTAGGTGCTTTGATGTTTTGCCAAAAATGTTTTTGTATACCCAGTTTGCGGGATTAAAAATAACCTTTATTTTTGGCTGTACTCTAACAATTATTACATATTTCTAATCAGAAATATGTCTTATGTTAAGTTTTGGTTCCTAAACATTATTATTTAGGCCTATTACATGATTACAATGTGAACAATTTTTTCAAGTGCGGTTTACATAATTTGTGCACACTGACTTATGGTATTATTTGTTTTATACATTTTGCTGGAATATTTTACATTTTCTTGTATCTAATAGATTGTACTAATAAAGCACATGTAGCAAAAATTATACAACCTCTTATTTTTGGATTGTTATGTTATTGGGTGTTATAAAAAAAAACAGAATTAATTTAATTTTGTACACCACAATCCAGGGATGTATTGGAAAATAACATAGTTTTTCAAGGAGACGTAATTTCGTTTTCAAATAACACCAAATTTTTAGGGTTGGAAATTGATCGTAATCTTGCTTGGAATAAACATACAGAATTACTTTCAAAAAGATTAAATGCAGATTGCTTTCAAATGATCGTTTTACGTAACAATATCGATATTAAAACACGGGTAATGATTTATTATGCTTATTTTTATTCCATTCTTCAATATGGTATTGAACTTTGGGGTGTGGCACCTGGTGCAAAAAATATTTTTGATACAAAAAAGTTTTTAAGAACCATGACATTTGCTCCACCACGATCTTCATGTAAGGGAATTTTTAAGCAGCATCAAGTTTTGACAGTGGCAGGCTTATGCATACTAAAAGTTCTGCAATATGTAAAGAATAATTATAACCTAATTTTAAATACCCAATTTAAACATGAATACAGCACTCAATATAAAAATAACTTACAGTATCCAAAACACCGTTTGAAATTAGTAGAAAAAACTCCAACTTACATGGGAAAAAGATTGTTTAATAAGTTACCTGAGGCATTAAAGAAAAATATAACTGGTAAGACCTTTAAAAGCAGCCTTACTCATTTCTTGCTAGACAAAAATTATTACATTGTAGAGGAATTTCTGAATGATAGTTTTTAAGTTTTTTTTTTTCAAATCTTTATACCTGTCTGTAATTTATTGAAAAGTTTGACAATGTCACCTGTTTCATAGCCTATGCTATTGTATAAACGTACTTTATGTGACATAGATGGACGAAATCGATCACCATATAAATATTTGTTTGTTTCTGTGAACATTTTTATTTACCGTACCACAATATACTAAGAACATAAAAATTTGTTTATGGGTACAATATTACTATTTTCCTAAACAACCTTTTCTTGTCTTATTAAATGGTATTTTATTTTATTTTTACACATACTATTTGATTACCTACAATGATCACTGTAACTTTGCACATTTTTCATTATTTCAAAACAAAAGATTTCGATAAAAAAACCTAGTATTTACATGTAACAACATATTAGGCCAATTATGGTGCATTAAATAATAAACAATTTGGCTATCTTGGAATTACTTACAAAAATATTGTAGTGCTCATCAGGAGGGTTGTAAGTTATAATTTCCGTACAATATTTTTAATTTTTTTATATTTTTACTTGACAATAATAATTAACTAAATTTGAATGTACGTTTTGATGGTGGTATGTAATGTACAGTTCTTGAGAAGAAAAACAATAGGCCTTAAGATAAAATTTATGGTATTTATGCGCATTCTAGACCTCGCCAATTTTGACTTTTTAATTACCAGTAAGTAGAATAATATCTATATTTTATGAGAAAACACTTTTATTCTGCGGAAGTAACGTTTCATACAGGGGGGAAAAAAACCAAAATTCTAAATGTTGAATATTGTATATTTTGATTTATATTCGTTGTTTTGCGATATTTAAATAAAATATTTTTATAGACTACGATGTAGTTTTTTGTGCTCAACACGAATTTTAAAATCTATTTTGGCCTACTTCAATTATTTCCCAAAATAACACGGAAAAACTACGTTCGCGGCAAAGCACCTATGGTGCTCATAAGCACAATGTTAATAGGAGCTATGACTAGCCACCAAAAACAAATTTGCACATATTCTTGCCGGAGTGACAGGCAGCAGGCCGTTACCCGAATTCAATGCAAATTATGAATGTATGTTGAGTATAGCCTATTGACCATTAGGATAAGTTGGGTTATGTTTGGTAAGGTAAATAAAGTGTATTTTTCGGGCCAAAATTTATTTTATTCATAAACAAATTATATATCCTTAATCACCATTAAAAAACACTTAAAATGAAAAAAGTTTTGAAATATCAAATATTTTAAAAAGTTGCTTATCTCATAAAAAAAACTAGTTTATCGATTTTTCCCAAGGCCTAGCAGCTAGGATTTCATAAAGGGTCAACTAGTTCTCACCAACTAGAGTTAAAACAACTAATTATAATATAGTTTGGTCCAACATTGGAAAATGGAGGCGCAAGCATAACCAAGAGATAAGACAGCAGTACAATGACTGTGACATAATAGCAACCGCAAGATCAAGAAGATTGAGATGGGCAGGCCATGTATGGCGTAGAGAACAAGGGACGCTACTGAAAGAAGCTGGATTGGGAAGACCAGTGGGAAGAAGACCTCTAGATAGACCAAAAAGAAGATGGTGGGATGGGGTTAAGACAGACACCGCAGTACTTGGAACCACAATGGAGGAGGCAGAAAACAGAGAAAGATGGAGAGCTTGTTGGTGAGGCCAAATCCCTTCTTGGGCATCGATGACCATGGGAGTAAGTAAGTAATTATAATATAGGCTGAACCTTAAAATTTTTTTTAATGATAATAACCTTTATTAATATCTTGACAATTAAATAAACATAAAATTAAGTGAATAATACTAACCACTGTTTCCAGTAATGTGGTTAGTGAACGAAAATAATAATAAAAAAAATAAACTAACAAATAACTCAGTCCGGTCTCGTTTAAGTATATTACAGTCTTATAAATAATTACAATGGCATTTAGTAGCGTTCATTATATTCAAACTACTACTAAAATAACAGTATTTGATACTTATATTAAAATTAAATATTTGACAGTTCATAAACTAATGTTTCCAATCATTTACTAAGGCCCGGCTCAGACAACTTGTGTTGTGTATAGTGAGTAACCAGTTCTTTAGCTTGTGGCAAAATTCCTTATTGTTGTTGCTTTCTTTAATGTTTAATAGTAATTTATTGAAATAATGTGGGCCTAATTAATTTAAAAGATTGTTTGAAGAACATTTTGTTTACTTTGAGTTTGATAAAGAATCTATTCTTTTGTTACTTCTCATATTGTGATGAATTCTGGTTGAATCTCTATTGCCACTTCGTATATAAAATAATTGTAATGTTTTATCGATGAGTAGATGTTGGATGGGTAATATTTTTAATAATAGAAATAGTAAAGACGAGTCTCTTGCATTTACTTTCAGGATTATTTGAATAAATTTATTTTGAATTGGGTAATTATGCACTTTCTTGCCACCTCTGAAAATACGATTTCATGTTAATAAAGTGGTGAAACATGAGTTTATATCTCTTGAGGAGTTTGATTTCATCTGCGGAAAACTCGTTTTTTACCGAAAAATCAAAAAACTAGATTTTTATCTAATAATGAAAAAACCAACTTTTTAAAAAATCGTTATTTTTCGACAATTTTTTTTCATTTTTCGTGTTTTTTATGCTGAATACAAATATATAACTGGTTTTGTAGTAAAATTATTTTTTCAGCTCGAAACATGCATTTTTAGCTGACATAACCAAACATAACGTAACTTATCCTAATTGTCTATTTTCTCAACAAAAATTCCTAATTTGCGTTAAATTCGGGTGTTTGGCCTCCGTGACGGCCTGCCTGCCGTCACTCCGGCGGGAATATAGGTGAATTCAGTTTTTGTGATTAATAGTTGTTGTATATAATGATCGCGTAATGGCCGCTAATCGCGATCCGCCACGACAGTAGTTTTTCTCGAGAAATATTTGTAATAGATCAAAATAGTTTCCTTATTTGTATTCAGCGCAAAAAAAAACATCAAAATAAAAAAAGATGATTAAAATACCATTTAAATTAACGGAAATACGACAAAAATACTAAAAGTTGTGACATCGGTTTTGTCGAATTTTTCGGTAAAATACGTTATTTCCGCAGAATAAAAAGCATATCTCGAGAAAATACAGCCAATTCTAGACCCATTTCAAGCAAAATGTTTCAAATTTGTTTGGTGGCAAGAAAGTGCATAATTACCTTGAATTGTTGTATTTATTGTTGTTTTACAAGTTCCCCCAACATATAATGCCGTATTGTATATTTGAATGAATCAGACCATAGTACAGAGTTTGCAGTAAATTTAAATCATAACAGTTTCTAAGAAAGTAAAATTTTCTTAAATTAAATTTAGTTTTATTTATCCAATCACAAATATGCTTTTTCCATGGCATTTTGCTGTCTAAAATTAACCGTAAATATTTTAAGGTGGGAACTTGCTCAACAGCACTAGTCACACGGCTCACCTTCACAATCAAATTTATGATAAACTATAGGGCTTGAGAATTTAAATGAACATGTAAATGTTGATCTAACAGGTTGTTAATAAAAATTAAAAAGAGAGGGACTCCGGCTCTTACTAATGAAGGGCTTAATTGATTATTAATTTTAACTGATTGGGTCCGTCCTTCAAGAAAGCTTTCAAACCATTTCAATGCAACACCTCTTACATCGGCAATTTTTATTTTATTAACCCTATATACGCCATGTATATTACCTTAAAACGCTACGCGATTTTGATGGTTTCGTAAGGGTTTTTTTAAAAAATCATAGAAATTTATTCCCATCCCCTAAATATAGAGTGCTGCATATCATTTTGTTCACAAAGATACAAATAATTAGAAGGAATATAAATTAGCACTTTCCAATGAAGTTGGTGCATGTAGTATCTTCGGAAAAGTTGAAGTTAATTTTTCAAACAAATCTTCTAAGTTTGGACACATATAAGTCAACCACCAATAATGTAGCACAATTTTCACTAATGTACAAAAGTTGCAGAATCTTAACAGGAATAAAAATATATATATACACAATAGTAGATAGGCCTAAACCAAAGGTAAAATTGAAAAATGTCAAAAAAAGGAACTATATACACAAATTTTTGGGGGTCATGTCATGTCAAGTGAGTAATGTCACTGTTGTCACTTATATTTCCGTCATCTAATTCATCTAAAACACCCCGAATAGCACTACTACGTGATAATTCACTCATTTTTAAATAAAATCAGTGCAAAACACACGCAAAACACGCACACTAACACATTGTTTTGTCGATCAAAAAAGAACACAAACAAACTGGATTGGAGAGATGACTTAGCAACATATGCATCAACTGTTCAGGTCTACCAACATCGTCTGAGTGAAAAATAAAAAAATATGTTGCGTTATATACATGTAATAGACGTTTATGTTCAAAACGGTATGCAATATGTGTAAAACAAATGTGTAATAACCGCGCTAATAAATAAATGTAAGTGCGCGCGAAATGCGTCTCGATCGAAACGATGGCGCTTGAGCAACACAATAATGTATCTCGATCGAGACGCGTGGAGGGTTAAGTAACATTTTTCTGTTATTAATTATATATTCATATATCAAGCTTGAAAAGTTTACTAATGCATATTCTTTAGATTTATTTTTTTTCAAACTAAACTGGGATTTTATTTGGAAGTTTATAGAACTCAGGTAATTTACTAATCTAACTTTCATACATTTCTCTTATTATTTTAGAAAATACAGACAAGCTAATTTGTCTTATATTTTCTATTTTTTCAAATGAATAATGGACAATTACTCAAAAATGATCAGTAACTTACCAGCCTAAGCCTAAATTTAGCTCACTTAATGTAGCCTAGGCTAGACTTCACAGACAGGAAAGAACATTAGGCCTCAAAATTCTTTTACAAATTAGCTCAATTTGCATTTTAATAAGGCAGTTCAATACAAATGTATTCAATGTTCAATTTTATTGCTTGAATACCTGTTCAATTAGCGTAGAAGTACTAATCTGTAAATTATAAGACATGGGCACAATGGCAAGTTAAGTGAAAGTTAAATGAAGATTACATTAGGTATAAGCTACACAACATAAATTGATTACTACGCACATAATAGAAAATTAAGAGTATTCAGTTTACGTGATCAAGCATGAAGTTAGGCCTAATGCTACTTACAGCACTTACCTTGTCCTGTTTCTTCCTCTAAAGCTTGTTTCAGGCGGTCTACTAATACAGACTTCACACCCCTTGTGTCCAGTCCTCTTGCTGATAATTCGGCGCGTAATTCAACAACTTTAAGTTTAGCTGGATCCATTTAGAAAATCTTAACAGTCCAGACAATAAACCATACAGGTTTTATGTCTCAACATTGGCGAATATTTTTTTGAATCAAGGTTTATTAATTATTGTAATAATGAATGGAAACAACACAAATGCCAAACGCTTGAAGAACAGACCACGCAAATATGGCGGCTACAAAATTTGTAGTATTGGATTGGATTTGGAAGGAGATGGACTTTCGATATCGAGTTTGAAACAGCAGTTAGTTGCAAAGCATTCTGGGACAGGCCGACGTGGATTGGTGAACAATACGAACTTTTTACTCTTTTCCGAGACATCTTCTTTTTCTGATTTATCTATGATTATGCTTATATATCTGATAGCATAGACCTTCTGAAGGTCTATGCTGATAGTAATAGTATTAAAACCAAAGAACTCCTATTAAATTAATTAGAACCACAGACCTTTGGAAGGTCTATGTTAAAACTACCATTGCACAATACTGTGTATTATACCATTGATTTTACTATATAAATCTATGTATAGTAAAATCAATGATTATACTCAATGTAGACTAAGGAGTTGAAGTACTATTGACGATTCCCCGATCTTTACGACCGTGGATAAGAGGACGTGGTAAATGTAGTTCATTTATTTATTTAATGGCAGTGCCAACTTGCAAAAAAATACCGAAATGAACCGAACTGGCTGTTCAATAAACTAATTTAACAATATATCCTCTTATTGTAAAACCAAAATAACAACTTAGAACCACCTCCACCAAAAATCTTAGAAAAACAAAACATTGTGAGGAAAAATCCATCAACAATGTGACAATAGACAAAATTCTTTATTACATATTCGTTGAGAACAGTACATAGCGTCAGAGAATACAATGAGTATTTGATTTGGTTTGAGTTATGAGGCGAGGAATTCTGCTTCGGTGTAAAATGGTCTTTGTTGCAGCCATCGTGTAAGTGATTTCCCGAGGTGACGAGTGTCTTCTTCCTTCAGGTGATGGGGTAGGTGGTTAAAGTATAGCGCACCTTTATATGATGTTTTTTTTTCTCAAAGAGGGTTAGATGATGGTGGGGTATTGCAAAGTTTGTTTTGTTGCGGGTTTCATATGTATGGAGATCTGTGTGCCTGGGTAGGTTTGAGTTTATTATATGGAGTATTACTTCTTTTATTTAGAGAGATGTTACGGTTAGGGTTTTAAGCTGTTTAAAACTGTCTCTGTATTGGAGGCCTGCTAGGTATCTTATAGCTCTTTTTTGTTGTTTTAGAACCCTGTCTAGATTGGCATTTGTAGTTCCCTCCACAGTACTACACCATATCTCAGGTGGGAATCAAACAGAGCAAAGTATGCGGTCCTTGCCGTGTCTGGGCTGCTCACTTGCATAATTCTGCGTATTACATAGGTTCCTGAGCTTAGCTTTTTGCATAGATGGTCAATGTGCGGTTTCCAGGTCAGGTGTGAGTCTATTATGATTCCAAGATGTTTAGAGGATGTTTTTGGTGTTATGTCTGTTATCGGCATTGTGATGTCTTTATGTTTAGTGGAGAAATTTATTTGGACGGTTTTATTTTCGTTTAGCACTAGGTCATTTGTAGTGCAGTATTGCTTGGTGGTTTCTATTGCAGATGTTATGTTTTCTGTTAGTTGTGGTTTTTGTTTATGGGATAGTGTTATGACCGTATCATCTGCATACATCACTGTATATACGTCCCGCAGCACTTGTGGCAGGTTGTTCGTCAGTAGGAGGAACAGGATCGGTCCTAGGACTAACCCTTGTGGAACCCCCCTTTCCACCTCTGCTAGATCCGACTGGGCTCTTTGGAATTGATTGTTTTCGGTGTACTGTATCTCTATTAACTGCTTCCTATTACTCAAGTAACTTGCAAACCAGTTGACCTCGGTTCCTTCAATGCCTAGCATTTTCAGCTTTTTAAGCAGTTGACTGTGGCTTAGGCAGTCAAAGGCTTTGCTGAAGTCTAGGAGCAAACTGGTCACATTATTTCCTTCTTCAAGTTGGTCGATGATGTGTTCAATGAGCTGTGCTAAAGCGCTGGTGGTGTACCTTCCTTTGACGAATCCGTGTTGGTGGGTTGTGAGCAGGTTATGATGATCCAGATGTTGTGTTAGACTATCGAGTGCTGTTTTCTCGATGATTTTGGAAAAGGTGGAGATTAGGGATATGGGCCGGTAGCTGTTGGTGTCGGTGGTGGACCCCCTCTTGTATTTTGGGTACACTTTTGCCATTTTTAGTTTTTCCGGGAAAGTTCCTTGTTGGAAGGATAAATTTATGATTGCTGCTAGTGGAGTAGTTAGTTCTGGTATGACAAAATAAACTATTCAGCAACGAGAGAGAGAGAGAGAGAGAGGGCTAACCACAGGGAGAAATATTTATTTACACATTTCATGGTA